>VZTX01001906.1:50784-65263 GCA_013400915.1 Pardalotus punctatus | reverse complement strand
CGGGGCCGGGCCGGGCTGCGGGGGCGTTCCCGGGCCGCGCCGGGCGGGGCCCAGCACAGCCTGACCCGGCACGGCACGGGCTCCCCCGGCAGAGCCCAGCCCGGCCGTGCCGAGCCGTGCCTGAGCGCGCCGTGCCCGCCATGGCCATCGCGCACATCGCCACCGAGTACGTGTTCTCCGACTTCCTGCTGAAGGAGCCGCCGGAGACGCGCTACAAGGGGCTGCGGCTGGAGCTGGCGCTCGACAAGATCGTCACCTGCATCGCCGTGGGGCTGCCGCTGCTCCTCATCTCCCTCGCCTTCGCCCAGGAGGTCTCCATCGGTGAGCCCTCTCCCGGTTCCCGGCGCCTCCCGCGGCGGACAAAGGGCTCGGCGGGGCGGGGGGCGGCGGAGCGGAGCGCCGGGGCGGGAACACGGCGCTCGGTGGGGCTCGGCTGCCGGCGGGGTTCCCGCTCAGGGCAGGGCAGAGGGCGCCTTCGGGCCGCGGGGAGGAGAGCTGCCTTCCCGGAAAACAGCCGTCCCGGAGAGCATCCCGGCAGCAGGCTCATCCAGGTGTGCTGGGCTTCCCGGCCAGCCCTCCCCGCGCTTCCCGTGCCCTCCTGCTCCCTGGGGCTTTTCCCTGGCCGCTGCCGTTCTCTCAACACCTCCCGAGCAGGAGCCCTGTCAGCCCAGCCCGCGCATCTTCTCCCGTTGGGAGTGATGGGGAGCGCTGAGGCCGTGCCGCCCTTTGTTTCCCAGCGCAGCTCAGCCCGGAGCAGGCAGCCGGGATGTGCCCCGGGAACTGCCCGTCTGCGGCGGCTCCCGGCGCTCGGAGTGTTTGGCAGTAGGATCTTGGTGTCGATCAGCAGCTGTCAGGGACAGGTGACTCGGAGAAGGGCTGCCAGAGCCATGCCTGTGCATTGCGGGCGGCTCAGTGGGGCTGGTCATCCGCAGGATGGGCAGTGGGAAAGATCTCCACAGCTTTCCCCTGTTCCTCTGCACTTGTGCAGCTGTTCCAGTTCAGTTTTCAATTTCTGCTGCCACTCGGGAGATAAAACTATGCTTTACAGATGAAGGGCCATGTTTCCTCATTGTTTTGCTATTTTTTTTTAACCCCATCCCTAAGTTACAGAAGTGCTCATGCAGCATGGGGAGTGGAACTAAATGATCTTTAAGGTCTCCTCCAACCCAAGCCTTTCTATGATTCTGTAAGAATAGCACTGTAGAAATGAAGATTTCAAAGGTGAATAAACAGTACTGTCCATTTTGGGACAGGGGTGAATCACAGGATTTCCAGCCTTTCAAAAAAAGAGTTTGATTTACTGCATATACCTGTTTATTGACGTTCAGTGTTGTATATCTGATCTCCATCACCCATAGGATTGAGTCAAGTGAATGTCAGGACAGTAGAAAGTGGAATGGGACTTTGAATTAGTGGTGAATCTGCAAAGCCATCACAAATAGCATCCGTCAGATACCGGACTGCTTAAGAGATAAGATGCCCCAAATTGCTGTATTTACAAACAACTACACACCTATTGCAGTAGATGTGGGTTTGCCTCTGATCACTGTGGCCTGCAATACATGTGCAGGCGAGCAAAGGACAGCCAGACTGGGAATGCTGAGACCACATCTGAGCCCTGTGGCAGCTCTGTTCATCCAGAAACTGGATGGATACAAACATCTTTCTGTCCTCTAACCTGCATCTTTTAGTTTTAGATCTGCTATTGCTGTGTGCACATTTCTTCTGCTTAAAGCAGTGAAAAAGAGGGTTTGCATTTCCATACACTAGCTTCTATATGGGCCCCTTAGTTCTTCTTTCTGCTTCTACATTAGAAGTCCTGGAACCAGTTTGAAACAGTGCCTGTGTATCAAGGTTTCTTTTATTTCTTTCATTTTCCTCCTTTACCTAAAGATCAAACACAGCTGAACTACAGAGTTCAGTAAAGTGTGCCTTTCTTTCAGATGAGTTCTCATCTTTCAATTATTTCAATATTAAAACTATTTCAGATTGACTCTGTGACTGCAGCAGATTCATAAAACAAGTAAAAGCGTGGGCTACATCTTTTTTGCTTATAATCCTGAGAACCTGTTAGAGTAAAACATGGGGTTTAAAAGTGAGCTTTTTTAGTTGAAAAATAAATATGAAAATCAGTATGAGACATATGTCAGGCTCTGGACGTGGGTGAAACTGCACCACGTGGTGTCAATAGAGAAAGCGATAGTAAACCAGCCATGCTGCTGTTACAGCTGTCACCTGTTTCCCACACAGTCCTTGCAGCTCAACAGGCTGGCTGCTTACGCGACAGCCCAAAGCTGCTTCCGTTAAGGCATTTGAGGGAACAGAGAGGGTTTTAAGGGCTGGAAATGCCTGGTTATGTGAGCTGTGGTGTTCAGCCAGCAATAAAATAGACAGCAAGGTCTGTTTTCAAACACTTCCTGATATAATCATGCTCTGAAAAAGCTCAGGAGTGCTAAACTGAGGGAAAATGTCAGTGTCCATTTTTAGGTCTGAAAATGTTTGGTGGAAACACCTGCCTCAGAGTACCAAAATTGAACACCCATTCCAAAAATAAGTGCTCGGCTCCTATTTCTGTTGGGATAATTGCATTATTCCCACCTCAGGTTCTCTTGGCAGCTCATCCTGTCACCTTCCCTTCCTGCTCTGCTTTCCTGTTCCGTTGCAGCGTGGTGTCAGACATCTCCAATTTTCCTCCTACACGCAGTTGCTCTTAATTGTGCAAAAATTTTAAAATGTTTACAAAGGCCATGGAGGTTCTCTGAAGCCACCAACTAACTTTTAGTTTTGATGGAAGNGCTTATAATCCTGAGAACCTGTTAGAGTAAAACATGGGGTTTAAAAGTGAGCTTTTTTAGTTGAAAAATAAATATGAAAATCAGTATGAGACATATGTCAGGCTCTGGACGTGGGTGAAACTGCACCACGTGGTGTCAATAGAGAAAGCGATAGTAAACCAGCCATGCTGCTGTTACAGCTGTCACCTGTTTCCCACACAGTCCTTGCAGCTCAACAGGCTGGCTGCTTACGCGACAGCCCAAAGCTGCTTCCGTTAAGGCATTTGAGGGAACAGAGAGGGTTTTAAGGGCTGGAAATGCCTGGTTATGTGAGCTGTGGTGTTCAGCCAGCAATAAAATAGATAGCAAGGTCTGTTTTCAAACACTTCCTGATATAATCATGCTCTGAAAAAGCTCAGGAGTGCTAAACTGAGGGAAAATGTCAGTGTCCATTTTTAGGTCTGAAAATGTTTGGTGGAAACACCTGCCTCAGAGTACCAAAATTGAACACCCATTCCAAAAATAAGTGCTCGGCTCCTATTTCTGTTGGGATAATTGCATTATTCCCACCTCAGGTTCTCTTGGCAGCTCATCCTGTCACCTTCCCTTCCTGCTCTGCTTTCCTGTTCCGTTGCAGCGTGGTGTCAGACATCTCCAATTTTCCTCCTACACGCAGTTGCTCTTAATTGTGCAAAAATTTTAAAATGTTTACAAAGGCCATGGAGGTTCTCTGAAGCCACCAACTAACTTTTAGTTTTGATGGAAGTTTCAGGAAATAAATGAGATTCCAGCCAAATCACAGGCAATTTCTCTGCTGGAAGCATGGAAAACCCAGCTGCAGCAAGTGAGCACTGCTGAAACTCTGGGATTAGTGCCTGCACCCCACTTTGGCATCCTTTAGGGGTGGGAGGAGAACTAACCTGAGTTTACTTTTGGCTATATTTTAGAAATCCATGGTCAGCTGTAGTTTTATGAGGATTTTAAGCTGGTTCTGGTAGTGCTTAGCAGTGGTTGAGCTGTTCTCTGCTGTCCCTGGAAATCTTTGCTGCTTGAAATCCTGCACCTGTTATCTCTTTGCAGCTAGACCTTGTTTTACACAATTTTACATAATTTTATGTAATTTTATATATACTGGGAATGGGAAAATGGAAATAATAGGATTGTGAGGATTGTGTTGTACATATATATTCCTTATATTATGGCTGGATGTTATTTTCTGATATTGTTTGGCAGTTCTTGGGTAAATATACTGCAGGCAGTCAGGTAGTGTGGTAACACAAACCATCTAAATATAGCTAAATCACCCATGCTTATTATAAAGGAAAAAAAACCAAAACAAAAGATGGGGCACCCTCAGCAATGTATAAGCCACAAAATAATAGAATTTTATCTGTGCCATTTTTCCATGACCATGTTTTTAGTAAGAACAGCTCTGAGTCAGGATTGAGATTCCAGTTTCTGAACTTGGTTTGTGTATGTTGTGAGATGTGCTTTCTTGCTGTAAACAACTTGGCTGAAAACAGATATTTATTCCTTGGAGGAGGATACTGAAGCCCTAAGCAGGTACAGTCAGATGAGCAGAGAGGAGATCGAAACAAGCTGCTTCTTTTTGGCCTCTGCCAAAATTCAGCTTATTTCTGGGAAGAGTGTCCATGACTGTCTTGGATGGCAGCCGAAAGAAAAGCAGATGTGAGAGCTGTCCAATCAACATCAAATATTTTCATCTTTTTCCATAGGAGGGCAATTGTGAGCTGGTCACCCGTGCTTGTCACCAAATGCTGCTGTTTGACCTCCTGTGTAGAACAGCTTCCAGGCACAGCTGTGCAATGGGCAGCCTGTGCTGGCTGCATTCACTGCAGCCTTGTGTGGGAGGTGATGCCTGGGAAGGGATACAAGGAGGAAGGGAGAGAGTGGAGAAGAACGGAATTTTGTAGTGGCCACAGCAGCCCTTACTACATGTTCGGTTTGGGTGTGGGTTGTGCATGCTCATACGTAGCTGGGGTAAAGTAATCCACATATTTCACATCTCTGTTTTATCATATAAGAAAATACCTTGTAAACCTTTCCAGGACACAGAAACCGTCACAGGTTGAAGCTGAGAAACTTNCAGCTGTGCAATGGGCAGCCTGTGCTGGCTGCATTCACTGCAGCCTTGTGTGGGAGGTGATGCCTGGGAAGGGATACAAGGAGGAAGGGAGAGAGTGGAGAAGAACGGAATTTTGTAGTGGCCACAGCAGCCCTTACTACATGTTCGGTTTGGGTGTGGGTTGTGCATGCTCATACGTAGCTGGGGTAAAGTAATCCACATATTTCACATCTCTGTTTTATCATATAAGAAAATACCTTGTAAACCTTTCCAGGACACAGAAACCATCACAGGTTGAAGCTGAGAAACTTGGTTATAATCAACATGAAGGCTTATCAATTGTGGCAGGATGTTGGGCTAGGAAGTACTTGACCATGGACCAACCCACAGCATCTGCATCAATCTGTCAAAATGGGTTTTTCTGCACTAAAACAATCCTATTTCCCACTGGTGCTCTCTGGTGCATCTTACCATGCTGGAGGGTGCTCAAAGGTGGGAAGGTGGAGCCTTGCCCTACGCTCTGAACACCACAGGGTTAATGTCCCCTTTAACCACTTTGGGCTTTCCCAGTGGTGGCAATCCTTGCTTGCCCTGCTCATTTTCCACCTAATTTCTGGGCACTTTTTTCACCCAATTTGTTCTTTTAGTTTGCATCCTTGCAGTTGGCTGCCTGTGGGATTTGAGATGCTTTGGCCAGCAGAAAACACAGAGTGAAAGTTGTTAGTGGGGAACTCTGGGTGCAGCTTTTGTGGGAGCCACAATGGCAGCAGTGCCTATGTGCAGTACCCCTTATTGCATGGGGCATGTATCTCTTTATACAGGTTAATCATGTGTCTCAAGCAGTCATGAGAATAAAATATATAGAAAGGGGAAAAAACCAATTGTGAGACTGAATCGCAACAAATACACTGAAAAAAAACCAGGCTTAACTCTTGAATTGGGCTCCTTTCCTGTCTTGTTACACCCTGTCTGGTCCTCCCTGCTGATGTCTCTCTCCCTTCATGAGTTCCTGGGGAGGCTTTTGGGAAATAATCCTGTCATGTGCCTTCCCTCAGAGCTGGAGGCTGAAGTTGGGTTGGGTGTAATTAGACCAAAGACTATTACTATGGCCGCTGCTGGCTGAGAGCTGGAAAAACCCAGTGCTACTGAAGTAGGCTGTATGCTGAGAGTTGACATCTGCACACCTTGCATTTCATTCAGCAAGATGCTGTGAAACCCAGGGCATTCATGAAGAACTGAGACAGCAAGTGTGTGAGTAGCCCCAGTCCAGAGCAGCCTGAGCAGGCTGAGAACTTCTGTCAGCACAAGTGCAGATCCCAGAAGGATACACCGTGCTGCTTTTTGGCATGTAAAGAGTGCTCAGGAAAGAGCAGGAGTTCCAGCATCAGGCACAGGCCTGCCTGGGCAGCCAGGAGAGATTTGTAAAAACATTCGCTTTAATATCAAGTCTAAACTGTCATTGGGTGCACATCTTCAGCTGTTGGTAAGATTTTTTTCAGTTTAATTTCTGCAGAGCTAGCTTTTCATTTCGTGTGAAATGATGGTAAACTGCTTTTGCTGCCAGAGTAAATGTGAAAAGCATCATGGGCCTCTGATGTTGCCTGAGATTTGGGTTACCACCCATGCTGGCAGTGAAGTTAGGTGGTCACTGCCACCGTTTCAAAATGTTTCTCCTTCAGATGTTTTTCTTAAATTTCAGTGGTGGAGTGTAATTCAGAATTCTTTCTCCACATGAATCAAAAAGCTTATCACTCTAAAGGCAATGCTTGATAAACACCCAGCTCTTTTCGCACTGCATGATTTTGACACTTCTCTGGGGGGTAGCTGGCAGCCCCATGGAGAGGGAAATACACTTGTCAATTCTTCTGACCCACTCCACTTAAACATTGACTCACCTGAGCTTTACGTTGTGCTACTACTCCATTGCCAAAGTACCTTAGGGAAGAGGTTCTTTTCTCCAGTGCACCCATTTGCTCCATACTTCCTTCTTCAGCATAGTGTCTATTCTGTTTCACCCAACTTGCCACTTTGGTCTGTGAGAAGCATCTACAAATCCAGTTAAATCATTCCTTCAGGTCTGCTCTTAATGCACGTGTATACACCTGTACACCCACGTGCATATGTTTCTTCTTTGGCACACATTGGGATTATTTTTTTCATTTTTTCAAGTATTTTTTAGTGTTAGGGTGGAGGATGTGCCTTGGATGGTGCCTGGCAGACTGTACATTGTTTATGTGTGCCTTGATTTTCTTGTTTGGGTATTTCTTTAGGGGCTAATAAGTGCATCATTCTTGCTAGATAAAATCAGATGTTTGTGTATCATGGCAAGTTCATTTTGCCTTGTGGAAAATTACAATAATAATTAATGGCCAAATTTTCCTCCAAGCCTATGCAAATCTCTTTGCAGTGACGACAGTGTGTTAGAATCTAAATAATTACTTACTGAAGGTTTAATCCTGTCAACTGAATAATTTGATCCTGATACAGGAAAAATAGTTAAGCCTATGATTAACATTGGTTCTTGGAAGTCCTCTCTGTTAGTTGCAGTTTCTTAATTAGATGTGTAAGTCAGCAGAGAGGTTTTGAGCCACTGAAGAGGAAACCAGTCTGGCCTGCTGGCTTTACCCTCTCTTTTATAAGGGATGCAGCCAGAGGGTGCTTATCCCTCAGCTCATCCTGCCTTGCACCCAGCAAAGCAGTCCAGTACTGAACAGGGATTCTCCTCTGAATTTAAGATTTCTTTGGGGTTCTGAGAGTTTCTTCTCATATGTGGATTTCCTGGGTAGGAGCTGCAGAAGAGCCAGTTGCAGGAAAAAAAGGATATTCCTGGTACAGATGTGGGGGGAATAGCTGGAAGTTTGTTGGCAGAGCACCCATGAAGACATGCTGCAGCTGGGTGTGGTGACAGCTTGTCCTCGCTGTGCACTGGCTGCAGTGACTCAGGCTTGGACTCTGCACTCAGTTGCATGCCTACAAGTAATTCCTGCTGCCAATGACCAGCTCCATCTAATAATCTTAGCACTCGTGGAAAAGTGTCATTTCATCATATGTGGCTGCACACGTGTTGCTGCCTTAGTTTTCTGCAGCTCTTTTGGGTGGTCTCTCTTTTGGACAACAATAGTAAATGACATTTTTTATCCTCATTAGTTTACAAAAGTATAAGTCAAATCCCTACTGCTCCCTCTCCAAAGCTAATTTAGTACCAGGGAATGATTACAAAAAAAGTGCATTGCCAAGTGCAGTGATAAATTGGCCAAAGGCTGTTTTGACAACTGCTTAACAAATGCGGTCGTTTGTTATTCCTCATCCTTCTTGCTGTGTGTTTTATCTCCCTGTTGTTATGGCCTTGTTTGCTGCTTTTCTCTTTCCCAAGCTATTACTTGTGGGACCAAAGGACAGGAATGACTTCATGTCACCAGGCCAGGAGGCTGTTCCTTTGATAGCAGGTGAATATTAGCCTCTTATAAACTATTCCTGTACATAGCTGTGTGCACAGCAGATCTGTGGAAGGCATGTAGCCCTGTGCCAAATTTCTCTAAGAAACTACAGATTTTCACTTCCTCCAGAATAACCCAACATAAAGTAAATTGTCTCTCTATATATATAATGCTATTACTCCTTTGGAGGAGAGAAGGAAGGGAGGAAATAAAAATGGAAAATGGTGACCATATTCTGAGGCATTTAATGATCTGTGTTTTGTATGGATGATGCACAAAAACATCTCCCCTGCTTAAGACTTAACATTACTACCATTACTGCAAAGTTGTAATTTGAATTAACAAGTGTTTACAAGCAAGACTGCAATCAGTTAGTTAAAAACCGGTGCAACAACTGGAGTGTGCCCCCTGCTTGATGTTGAGCTTTATTTGCTTGGCTCCCAAGTCAGGTTTCCAATGTCCCTGCTGAAATGCTGGGGATTAGAAAAGTGATGTTCACTGCTCTCTTCAGCACTGGCATCGCTGGAGCTATTCTGGTATGAAGTTGTGCACATGATGTTTTGGAGAAAGAGGCTGGCTGCGTTTTTCATCACTAATTTTGGAGAAGGGGCCTGGCTGCCTTTTTCCTCACTCATGCCTTTTAAACACTCCATCACTTTAAGTGGTGTCTCACCAGTTAATGAGAATGAACACATGGAATGTGCTTTTTGTGGACACACAGACATGAGTAAGACAAAGCATCTTTCTGAACACTCCATTGCTCTCCCTTTGAAAAGGTCACTTGTTTGCTGCTCCACAGTGGGCATCACCACCAGCAGGAGATTGGTTAAATGATGAGAGCAGGGCATAAATGGTCCCTGCCTAGTGGAGAGCAGATGCTAAATGGCTGCTTTTTTCTCTGCTCCCCACCCTGCTTTTTCTTTTTTTTTTTTCTGTAATATGTTATTTCTTGGGTTTCCACTATTAATGGAAATTATCTGGAAAACAAAAACTCCCAAAGCTTTGGAGGAGTGCAAGTGCTTGTGTGGTGCCAACTTTGCTAAATCACATGAGCTCGGCTCTGATAAACAGTAACTTGTTTTCCATAAGGGAGGCTTGTGACAGGTCAAACCATGATGATCAAACCTCGTCCTTATGATACTACAGCCTTAGAAATAATTATAATAGTGACTCATATGGAAAGGCTTTTATTCATAAAGCTCCTTGACTGTGCTACATTGTAAAGAGGCTGTGCAAGTTACAAGCCAAATGCAGTTGACTCCTTTTCCAAAACAAGGTCTTATTCTCTGCAAGCTAAACTAGCAAAAAGGCACAACAAATGGTACAATCTTATATTAAAGAGTCATTTCCATAAAGCACACAGCAATGCCATTAGCATAATTAGATAAATATATTAAGGGGAAAATATAGCAATATTTTCCTTCTGCTGGTTTTTTGATATTGGTGAAAGCATTGGAAGTTGCTCTTAGAAGAATTATCCATGGAAGAACTATCTCCATTCTCTGTAATTATTTGTTGAAATGACTGTCCTGTTTCAACATTTGTGAAAGTCTGGTGGAAATGTGTGTGTGCTGGAGGGCTGTTGCTTTCACTATCAAAGCTTCAGAAAGAAAGTTGAACCCTCTCATCCTGTTTTGCTGGCTTTATCAGAGCAGCCACTGATACTTCATGTCCCATACCCACTCTTCCCAGCTGAGATGTGCTGGAGGAGGAGTCACCTGCTGCCTGTGACTGGTTGGAGCAGAAGTTGACCCTAAGGCTAAGGCTTCCCAAATAGCTGCTCTTGCTGTCGCTTAGGGCCTTGATCTTAATTTGAAGCTCCTGAGCAGCTGGAGAGGCACCAGGAACGAATGGGGATGACAGCGTTATGCATAATCTTGGACACTGCACTGGTGAGGAGGAGTTTGGAACCCTTTGGAGGTGTCTGGGTCTGCAGTTTCTCTGCCAAGAGTTACAGGAGGAGATCCTTGCTTTCACAGATATGACTTGAACCCTTCAAAATAATTTGCAGTCTCAGAGGCAGAAGAAGTGGCAGCACCCTGGGAAAACCTGCCCTTCCATCATTGCAAGGACTGCTGGGCTGCAAGAACGGTGTTTGAGGTCTTGTTTCAACAGATGTGTGAGCTGTAGGTTGTGCTTTTGGGAAATAGTGACATGATGGTGTGTGATGCCATTTGTTGCCTCAGGCCTTACCTGGTCACACTTAGTATCTGTTGGTTCCCCCTTGGCTAACCTGAGTCAAGTACAAGTGAGAAAGGGCTTTGAGGTCACATTCCCCACAAAACTTATGGAAATAGGCCTAAAGATAGGCGCTTCTAATATGCTGTCTCAAGCCTTACGAGACATCCTTAGATGGATCCTTGTGGGAATTAGAGCTTTTGGGTGCAGTGGGAGCTCAGTGACCCTCCTCCCTCCAGAACTGCTGTGTGTTGTCTGATCGCTTAACCTGATAACTTGGGGTGCTGTAACATCTTGGGTGTGTGTTTTTCTTCCTCAACCTTTTTTCTTCTTTTTTTTAGTCTTTTGAGGATGCAATAACTTTTGCTTTGTTTTCCCAGGTGCTCAGATAAGCTGTTTTGCACCCAGCTCTTTCTCCTGGCGACAAGCTGCTTATGTGGACTCCTACTGCTGGGCAGCTGTGCAGCAGAAGCAACCATCCCACAACAACTTAGAAAACATACCCCTGTGGCTGCATAAAGTATGTATAGGTCTCCATCTCCTGGCAAAGTTATTCCCACACAGAAACCTACCTTTGCCTCGCTTTTCTTTCTCCCCTGCTCTGCTGTAGTCCTTGCCTTTGACTTGACTCTCTATTTTTAGAATGTTTTCTTTCCCTTACTTCCGAAGAGGGTAGTACTAGAGAATGTGTTTTCTGCTTTTAAATAGAGGGTCACCAGTTATCTGACACAAGAGTAATGTTAAGGTTGCTGTATTACCCTGGAGCTGAATGCTTGGCTTTAGTCAGGAACTGTTCTAAAACTGGAAAACAGGACACAACAACTGCTTTAATGCTTGCATCAAAAGCTTATTTTAGGAAAACAGGGTAATAAAAACTTTTAATGTTTTTATTGTGTTATGTTTGGCCAGTTGTGTGTGGAGAGAGACTTATGGCAGATAGACATTTTGGGAGAGGTTAAATTGATCGCTGGTGCCAACAGGTTTAATCCCTGTCTTCAGTGTGCTCTTCTGTGTGTCCACAGGCTGTTCCCTTGCAAACCATCAGCTGGCTTTCACTGCTCCAGGTACAGCAGCGTCATACTAAATGCACAGAAAGAGACTTATTTTATGGGTTAAAAGTGCAGTAGGTTTTAAACTGCTTGAGCTGGCTCAAAGCAGTCAGCTGAGGTTTGGCAGGAGTTCTGCACTGAATCAATGCCATACCAATGCCTGGAGCTGACTCAACTCGAGAGGCAGCTTCAGTGTGCTCAGGCAGTGCTGATGCCAAAGGAAGAAATGCTGTTGGGGCTCTGCAAATTTGTGTTCTGCCTTCCTCAGCCCTTTTATTATTTGCCCCAGCAAATAACCCTTGGCATCTGGGAGCAGAGGAGCACATACCTGGTGTGAGTGGGAGCTCAGGTATGGGACCTGCAGCACCTGTAATTCTGGCTTTTGCTCCTGTATCCTGAGCCTCAGGTTTTATTATACAGTCATCTTGTGGTACCTTCTCTGAGAGACTGTTCAAGACTGTCTGATTTATTTGCTGACTCAAATCATTAACTGGGGATTTACTGCTGGCTTCTCCAGTTAGGTCCACTGATAATCTTGACCCAGTAGATGTGTGTTTTATGAACATTAAAGCCAGACTTGTTGGTTTCTAGCCTGAACTCCTTGCACAGTTAGGGTTCCACTTCAGCCAGACCTTCTACAGAGGCCAGTCAAAGCTGCTGGAACATCTCACAGTGCAGGTTGCTTGCTTGGCTGGAAACTGCACCTGCAAACCTGGATACTTTGCTGCCCCTTTCTCTTGAGAGAATGAGTTCTTGTTACCCAAATTCTTTTTGTTGAATTTCATGTCGTAGTCACCTGCTGATAGCTCTAAGTCTGCTTGTTTGCCAGCAATGAATGGCTTAAGCACTCATACTTTTATGATGCAGCCCATGTTGATTTACTGACTAGTGCTGTTTCAGAAATGGCTGCAGTTCCTCCCATGACAGGTTAATGGTCTGTGATGTTGCCTTGTAAATGCTCTGCAAACTGTCTGCAGGAATTGCATCTGAACAGCTGAGCCAGAGGCTGTATCAGAGGCTGGTGCCTCATCTTAGCCTCCTAGATCCATGATTAGCCACCCACCCTTCTGATCCAGACACTGGGAGCTGCAGATGCTCTTTGGAGGTCAGTATTAATATCCTTCTGGGTGTTCATCAGCCTCCATGCTTTACAAGTTTACAGGGAAGGAGTGGCATTACAGCTGTTTAACAGTGAACTTTGGTTCCCTCTGTGGTATCTCAAGGCTGTTCTTTGCATCCAGGGCCAACAGCTACTGGGTGGCTTGGGATCACTTCTGCAGAAAAACAGGGCTTGCTTGGGTTGTTGCCCCAGCCTTGCAGTGCAAAGTTTGTACAAACTCATTGCTCTGCAGATTTTGGCTAGATAATAATTTTAAAAATGGGCAGAGCAGAGCCTTTTGGGAGCACAGTGATGTTAAGGAGAAAAGGGAAACTTCCTATGCTCAGGTCAGTGGAGACCTGACTCTGCAGTGTAAGGACAGGGATGCACACAGAGGGACAGCTGGGATTGTTAGGCCCAGTTCTTCTTAAAACAACACTTTAAACTCTTTTTCTGCTTTCTGGGAAGCAGAGCTTTTATTTGCAGGGCATCTCAGGTTCTTTCAAAAACTCTGACTCACTTAGTATCTCACTATATTGGCATTCTGGAAGGCTCCATAAAAATTGCTTAGGGAGGCATTATAATATGGTTTGGGGGGGAATGAGATTGTAGGCCCTAATCCTGATTGAAGTGGGTGGATTTCCTTTTGGCGTGCTCTCTGTGTTCTCTCAGAAGTGCTGACTCCTGGGGCAGTGCTCAGTGTGGTGCAGAGAGGAACTAGGAACAGGTAGCTCTTTGGTGAAGACTCCCAACTTGTAGCAACCTGCACTACTTTTGTTCTTAGCATCTGGTTGCTCTGGAGGATTATCAAACCCAGGCTGCATTACAGAAAAACTGAAACCTTCCTATTTCCCTCCTGTTTCAGAGTTCAAGTTAGGGCTGGAAGCTTTGGTTTTTTGAACAGTAAAATGTAAGTTTCAGTTCTGGGCGCTCTGCAAAGCTTGGCAGCTTTACTGGTTGTCCTTTCTCCTCTAGATCTCTCCCAGGGGTTGAATTTATCCGTTTGGAAACTGAGAAGGATCATACTGCAACCTTCTCGGTTCCTTGACTCTCAAGTGGTCAGTGCTCCTAGAGGGTGCCCAGGACCTCTCTCCATGGAGAAGAGGTATTCTGAAATTTCCAGTGATCCTGGAAACTCTTCCCACTGGATAACCCTTAGCAGGAAGCAAAATTGAGTTGTGTGCTAACATGCACAATTCCATAAACAAAATACCTGCAGATAGATAAACGTAAAGAAGAGGCTGTGGTAGGTCCTGCCTGCATTCTTAGTTTAATGCTAAGATTTCCTCCTCTTTGTCAGTGAAAGAGCTGTCAAAATGATGTTATGGTTGCGTCCTCTGACAAGAGTTCTCTTCAGATTTGTCATTGACAAAATTTACTCTGGTCAGGCTTCACTCTTTTTTAGTCTGTGTTTTCTTATGAGATTTTCCATTCAGGTTTAATTCCCTTAAGGGGTTTCTTGTATCCATCTGAGGTGTCAGAACAGAGATACTGTTTTCTAGAGGTGAATGGTAAAGAGGGACACACAGTGGTGATGGGGGATGGAGGAGTTTTGTGTGTAGCGGTGGTTCAAGCCCAGAGAGTTTCTTCCCCCCTGAGGATTTGGTGGAGACCTAGAGAAGAAAACCCCCCTGGGATAGAGTTGAAGGTAGCTTGCCCCAGAGAGGGGTCGAGCTCCCCCTGTCCCTCAGTCGAGAGGTTGAAAGATGCTCTCCTCATTATAGAGTGGATCTTTCTTCCTCATCAACCGTCCAAGAGTATCACAACGCCACAAGAGCTGGTGGCAAAACTAATACAAAAAGCAAGAACCAGGCTCCGCATCCTAGCTGGATGTGATTTTGCACACATACATGTCC
>VZTX01001906.1:0-50472 GCA_013400915.1 Pardalotus punctatus | reverse complement strand
GGCCTCAGTCGGCACCAGACTTTTATTCTGAGGGTCACAACCAATCCCGGAACGGCACGGGGGAGGAACCAGGGAGGGACAAAGGGACAGGGACCAATGGGGAAGGAGGAAGGGAGGAGAGAGGGAGATACGAAAATACCATTATGAACTGAGGGACAGGGGGAGCTCGACCCCTCTCTGGGGCAAGCTACCTTCGACTCTACCCCAGGGGGGTTTTATTCTCTAGGTCTCCACAGATTCCTCAAGGGGGAAGAAACTCTCTGGGCTTGAACCACCGCTACATTTGTGTTTTCCTCCCCATGCAGATAGTTTGCTTATTGAAGATGAGTGCTCCACCTGACTGATTATTTTGGTGAAACTTGTCTTGATCCTTACTGGAAGGAGAAGAGAAGCTTTTGGCCATTGTGTGTGGGCAGTCCTTGCTGTCTAGTGGTGGAGGAGAGGAGGAGACTGCACTGTGAAGCCTTTTTAATCCATAGTGCACAGAGAAACTTATAAAAACTCAAGCAGGAGAACAGTGAGCATCATCTTAGTGGCTCTTGGTAGCCACCAGACACAATAGCAACCAAGCAAGTTGAAGGGTTGCTATTGATGCTGAGTGATGACCCCTTTATAGCCCTGAAATTTGGATTGTTCAGATGGAGCTACCTGTGATCAAGAGTCTTCTAGGGATTTTTTTAATTGCTGTGTTTTCTAGTCTGCTATTAACTGGGCAGAAACAAAGAAGAAGATAAAGGTAAGCAAAGTAGAGGTAAAGGGAGTAGGTGGTTATTCAGAAGAAGGGGATTTGTACTGATATGAAATGCAGGCAGACAGTTCATCTGGCTGCCAGCAGAAAGAAGGGGTCTTCACTTGGCACAGCCGGGAGAGGTCAGTTGTCTAGCTCAAAGTGCAGGACAAGTGCTGCTGAAAGCGTTGCATACAAAGAGTGGGTCTGCAGTCTTTGTATGCATGAAGTGAAATTACGTTGTTGAAAACCCTTGCTTTATGTAAAAGAAGTAAGATTTACCATGGACCCTTGAGTTCTTTATTGAATCTGTGAATACACCAAAACAAACCTTGAGGTTATTCATTATATTGATGATATAGTTACAATCATGATTGTTACCTGGTTCTAGTTACTCATTGTTTGTGCAATTTCTTAGTTGACTGAGGGCTCCTCAAGTTTAACCTGTGAATCCTACTCAGAGGGATTAAGGGCTGTCAGAGCAAAGAAACCTGAATGCAGATGCATTTATAAATAATTCTTTGAAAATGTGGTGTTAGAGTGCTTTAGTCTGTTGCAGATGGAGTCATCCACTTCACTAATAAGAGCAAAGAAACAATGTGTTGATATAAAACAGTCACTTGATGCAGTTCAGTGGTAAATGTGACAGTGGCTTAACAAGATTCAGTGGGAAGATACATTTCATTATTTAGTGATGGAGGATAGAATCAGAATTGTTAGGGAGACCCTCTTGTTGAATCATGAGGTTCAGAAAGGACTCTTCTGTGTTCTAAACTTCTCTGCAGGGAGTTCAGGTGTGGCTGGATTCAAACTTCCCAGACTTGTCAACAGTTTATGTCTAAAGGATTATATGTGCGCTGTCAATCCTTTATATCATGTAGCTAAGATTTCGAGGTTTAGCACCCTATTAATCACTTGCAGACAGTGTGTTACAGCAAGGACTCTCTCAGCCTTGAGGAGTATCCTTGAGAGGTATCTCTGCCCAAGGGTAGAACCCGGCAGGCAGCCTGCAGCCATGCCCACTGCTTATAGAGTGTAGTGATTGACTTGTAGTCATAATTGTACACCAGAAAGAGGGCTTGGCTGCTGTTCCAGACAGCCCTTGACTACCATGTTGCCATGTGTCCCCCAAAGTCCAGAATAAACTGGATACAGCTATCACAGCCCCCACTGGTGATTATGGATTGAGCTGATTAAAACTGGAGAAATACAGCTTTGAAGCTATATCAAAACAGAAAGTATGTAACAGGTGGGATAAAGGTCACAGAGGGTTTGAGATTCACTTGTAGGTTTGGAGACAGGATAGGATCTTAATCAGAATGATGAGGCATTTATAGCTGTTTCTGCTGAACACCAGTGAGACACCTCCCTCAGGGAGATTTTGCTGCAAACAGGAATAGGGTCATATCCAGAGGGAGTTTAATGCCTTTGCTTCTGGAAACATGTAATTACATTCATTACCCTATTTGGGGACTAGTGCCTTTGCTTTGACCCTTTCCAGTGACAAACAGAAAATTGGAACTGAAGAGAGAGACATCTCACCATGTTCATCTATTTTAATGTCAAGTGAGTGAAGGCACTTCAGCGTTTCATTCTTTGCTGAATATTGTTTGCCAATTAACTTTCTCAGAGCTGTTATCCAGACCTGTGCAGCTTAAAGTTTTGTGCTATTGTACTTAAAGTTACTCTTTGACCACAGTCAGATATGGTGGGAGTCAAGAATGTGTTCAGTCACTTGTATAGTGTTTGCCCAGAGGAAATAAGGACTGAAGGTGCAGTAAAGTTAGAAATCTGTTGTTTTCTAAATGCCATTAAAGTGATTTTCATCTTCTTCCAGGTCTTTTTATCCAGACCCTGGCAAGCTTTCTCTAGATTAGGTACTTGAAAATGCCTTTTGCGTCACTCCACCAATTCCATCTATATTTTTTTTCGCATGATAAAAGGATATTTGAGGTTATTAAGTAGTTAATTTAAATTACCTTTTAACTTATTTTCTGTGTATTTACTTCATCTTAGCACAGTTGAAGCTGGTCCTGTTTTACAACAGACTATTTTGAGCTTTAGTCTGATTTTAACTTTTGCCTTCGGGAGAGTGTGGTGCCAATGCACGTTGAAAGACAGTTTTGTGATTCCAACACCTGATGTGCTTCTGCAGATGGGTTACTCAAACACCTCTTCTTCTATACCCATGCATGTGTTCTTGCTGAACAGTAGCTGAGTACTGGCAAATTTACTTAAATGGCCTGGAATGTGCACAGGGCTCAAAGGCTTGTCTGGTGAAATGGGCTGCAGCAGTACAGAACAACCTTTTGACCTAGTGCTCTGCTTCCTTGGGAGCCTGCCGTCCCACCCAGTGTGCCATCAGGCTAAGGGCCAGGCAAGGCAGGAGAGCCTGCTTCCATCATCCTTAGCTTTCAGGAGCTCAGCAATGCTTTCGGGAGCTCAGCAATACTTAGCAGAAAACATACAGGGCACTGCAGTTTGA
Organism: Pardalotus punctatus; assembly: GCA_013400915.1. NCBI lineage: Eukaryota > Metazoa > Chordata > Aves > Passeriformes > Pardalotidae > Pardalotus > Pardalotus punctatus. Next base: position 47,260 of record VZTX01001906.1, on the reverse strand, counting down.
GTCCCTCATACTGAATATGTTGAAAAGGAACTCATTAACTACACAGCAAAGGAAAAACTGACTAGTCCAGTATCTTTCTCTGGCATACATTTGACCATAAAGTTCCTGGGTTTGGTGACACTTCTCATTTGACTTCAATATTGCAAACTACCCAAGACTGAAGTAGCATTTCCTCATTGATTATTCAGCGCTTGGGAGCAAATAAACCATAAAAACATAAACCATAAAAGAAGGGTGGGTGGCACATGGTTGTCTGTGCGTGAATACTACAGGGTCCTCTTCCTAAAACAGGAAGTCATTATGTGTGACTGTAAAATATAGTCAGATGAGCAGGACAATCCAAGTCTCTTGCTCTAAAACCGAGGACTCATGCCAGATGACTTGGCATTTTCACTTCTGCCTTTCATTCACGGCCTTAAAATTTTAATGATTCAAAACCATTTGCTAAGTTATCTAAGCGTACTGTTAACAAATAGAACAAGCGTATCTTTCATTTTAACAAAAGCCAGAATCTGAGAAAGATGGAATTGTGCATCAGGTGCTGTGGAAGAGCTGACAAATACAGGCTTTTGTTTGCAAACAAAAAGATCTGGATTCATGATCATGTTGCTGCTCTGGTTTTGAGACCATTCAGAAAGAGTTGCATAGTGTTTGTTCATGCTGCCGTAAGCTGCAGTTTTGGGACTGATGAGAGCCTGGCTAGGGGAAGCCCAGCGATGGGATGACAAATGTGCCTTTTCCCCAGCAGTGTGATGCTTCCTGGTGTGGAGGCAGTGGTGAAGGAGTTGGGGAGAGGAGGGGGTGCGACGAAAGATGGCAGAGGCTGGTTTTTGTAAAGCAGCAGCCTAACGAGGCTGGGGAGAGGGAGATGTTGGAGGACATCTGGGACACAGCAAGAGGGCTCATGCCAATGTGCTACACCAGTGCAGAATATTTTTAAGGTGTAAAGGAGGAGATGCAGACTGGAACAATGGAGGTTTGGGGCTGTGACTGCAGTGTGACAACTGTCTTGTCTCTTACTGCATGTCTTGTAGGACTTGGGGTAAAGAGATCTCTAGGATTATATGGGATGCTGCTGATGGCATTTCCAGTTTTGAGGGTCAGAGAGGGAATTCATAAATCTTCTGACAGGTGTAAAATTTGAAATGAGTGAGTACTAAAGCCAAGTGGTATAAACCAATTTAAGGAGCTTTTGTTGCTCCTTACTAAATCAGATGTGTCTTTGTTGTTTCTTTCCCCACCTGGCACCAGTGGAAGGTAGCTCAGAGGTGTATGGCAGATGTAAGTGAAGTCAAACAGGCTTTGCAGCTATCTTATACAGGCAGTCTTAAGCATTTGTTAAGAACTACAGAAAATGTATTGTAGCATCTTAGAGGAGCTTAGATAAGTTTAGGATGGGTTTGTAGACAGATTGTTTATATTTCTGCATAATACAGAATTCAGAGGGCTAACAGAGCCTGGACATGAAACCATGGAGTTTTTGGATAAACCAAGGCATCAGGACACAGACCTGTGAGACCTGATGGCATTGTCCACAGTGATAAATAAGAAAAGCAAATTCTTGGGCTGTTGGACTTGAGTTAATGAGATGTCTACCAAACCGTGTTGGATGTGCCAGAACTTTACATCTCAACTGGAAAGGCTAGACCTGGAAGAAGGAAGATGATCTGAAGTTATCTGTTGTGTGCAACGAGGAAAGAGAAGCAGTAGTGAGGGCAGAGCTGTGCACAGTTTTTATGGGCTGCTGTGGGTAGGGGAAGTCAGTCATTTAAGATCTAATACATCATATGCATTCCTACTGCCAGTAATAACACAGGATTTTGCTCTAATGGTAGGTGGTATTAGAAGTAATTTTCCTGAATAAAATGTTCCATAACATCAAATTGCTTATTTTGTGCATGCAAAACTTTAATCTCTCTTGATTAATGCAAACACAAGTTAACATAGTAATACTAGGTCCAGATTTCCATCTTGTTAAATACCTGCAAATGTACTTGTAGCTTTTCCACTTACACTGATTAATGACTTCAGTTCAAGCGTCCTCTAAAAATCTCCACTGGCTTTGCCAATGAACATGCATGAGCACATGGCTGTAACACTTGTGATGTCTTACATCTGTTTCATATTTGTTCACCTCAACTAATTTAAAGTTCCGTAGGAGCTGATGCTGGATTTAAGTGTGCTTGCTATGAAAAGCTGAATGTAATGAATTAGAGATTGGCCAAATTTGCAGTACATGTCATTAACAAACTGCTTGTCTAACCAGGTCTTGCATCATGTCTCTGTAAGGGTAATGTTATGTATGATGTTATACTTTGAATATAATGTCAGACTAGATAGAAAACACCATCTTTCCTGCAGCTGGAAGGAGTTAGAGTTAAAATCCCTTGATGAAAAACTACTTGTTGGTGCGTAGAAGAAAGATGGAAAAACTTCAAACTTGTGTTTTATACTTGCTTCAGCCCTTTGCCTAAGCAGTGGTGACCATGTAAGGGCTGACCTCTCAGCGCTGCATTCACACCAGACCATTGTGATGCTGTGTGTTCGTTTCCATTTAGGAGTTACCTGAAAATATTTAAATACCCTGGAGTATTACAGCCATACTTACATCCTTTGCAGTCACTGTGTGTCATGCACTCTGAACAGACATGTGTTTGCAGGCAGAGGCAGAGCTGTAACAGCTCTATTCATTAACCTCCTGACAGCTAATGGGAAGCAGGACAGATTTTGCTGGTGTTTGGAGTATTTTAATTGCTATGAGCAGTGGTGACACATTGGGGAGGGAGAGTTAGGTGATGCTATCCCTCTTCTTTCAGTCAGCCTCTCTGATAGCTGCTTTGCTTTGCTGTTTGTTTCTCCCCAGGTTAATGCTGTCTTTCTCAGTGTCAAGATTGAATGTTATCAAGATCACAGCACCTTTATTCTGCACATTTTTTTTTTCCCCGCTGGGGGGAAGCTCTAAGCAGCAGCAAGGTTACTGGAGCTGTCTGAAAAGAGATTTTGCTTCCCTGCATATGCCAAATAATCACAAAAGTGAGTTTTACTAGAAGGATTTAAATAAAATTATAGGGATTTAGTAGGCTTATAGGAAACCTAATACTTATGGGGAATGATGGTGATTGGCTTACTTATTTCTTAAACAGGTGAAGCCTAATCAGGGGTTTTTTTTCTCCCTGCAGTTTTTCCCGTACATCCTTCTGCTGGTTGCTATTCTGCTGTATCTGCCATGTTTGTTCTGGCGCTTCACTGCAGCCCCTCACCTTTCCTCAGACCTGAAATTTATTATGGAAGAACTTGACAAAGCCTATAACAGGGCAATCAAAGCTGCTAATAGCATTCGAAGTGGAGACCCCAGGGACCCTACTGACTTGATTCCAGCTGCTAATGATAACTTGACACAGAGGTAAGATGCTGGGACTTGGCTTTCTCTGCTCTTTGTTCAAGTTCTGAACAGATATGACGTCTGTACTCACTTAGAAATTTATTGCAAAGGTTTGAATGGTGGCCTGACACACATATAAGTTTGGTTAAAAGAAAAGATGTCTGAAATTATTACTTTGGCACTTGGAGCTGGAACTTACCATTTTCTTTTTCAAGGAAGGCATTTAATGAGTTCTTTAGATTACTTATTACCTGAGATGTTCTGATTTCTTTAGTTACAGTAGGTGTTAAGTAGTTTTGCCTACCACAGTGTAAGAAAACAGAGATACTGCAGTCCTCAGTTCGCAATGTTGTTGACAGTCACTTGCACACTGACAAGTTACTTGTCATCTCCTGTCCTTTAAGATCTAGGTCTGCAAAGCTTCCAATCAAACACCAAAAGCAACAAAAGGAGCCCCTCCCCTCTCTAATCAAATTGGTGCACTGTTCTAACCAGATCCAGTTTCTGGTTTCTTCTAGGTCGGGGTACCTGTTTCTCTCTGTGTGTGGAGGGGTACAAGTAGTGCAATGGGGAGTTAAGTCTTGACAAGTAAAAAGCCTTCTACTGTTCTGTTATTGAACAAGTGCTTGGGGAGTCTACTTTTCCTCGTGGATTTGCTTACTATTCCTGTTTTTCACTGGAAAAGATCAAACTTTTTTTTGCCATTGAGAGCTATACTTTTTTTCCATTTTCCAATGTTGGAGGTCTTTTGTCTCTTTACGTGACTTTTCTCTGTTAGAGTGTCAATATTTTTCATGTATCCACTATTCTGTTGGTTTTCTATTGACTTGAATAAAACTACCCTTGGCAATACGAGGATGTGAACACATTGGAGCAGGTCAAGAGGAGGATCATCAAGATGATCAGAGGGATGGAACACCTCTCGTACAAATACAGGCTGAGAAAGCTGGGGTTGTTCAGCCTGGAGAAGAGAAAGGTCCAGGGAGACTTTAGAGCACTTTCCAGTACCTAACAGGGATATACAAAAAACAGAAGAGGGAGTTTTTAGAGGGGCATGTAGTGACAGGACAAGGGGGAATGGCTATAAACTGAAAGAAGGTGGGTTTAAATGAGATATTAGGAAAAAATTCTTCCCTGTGGGGATGGTAAGGCATTGGAACTTGTTGCCATGGGAAGTTGTGGATGCTCCATCTCTGGAAGTGTTCAAGACCAAGTTAGGTGGGACTTTGAGCAACCTGGTCTAGTGGAAGGTGCCCCTGTCCATGGCAGATCATGGGGATTGGTTGGAAATAAAAGATGTTTAAAGAACCCTTCTAATACAAACCATATTCTGTGATTTTAAGAGGGTTTCCAATCCTGTATCCCTTTTAGAGTACTAGGTTTTGTTGACATTTGAGGTAGGTGAATCATGCAGCATCTGATCTATGTGATTTGGGTTTCTTCTCTCTTTTTCAGTTTGTGGGAAATATCTGAAAGCTACTTTAAATACCCAATTGTGGAGCAGTACCTGAAGACGAAGAAGAATTCCAAGTGCTTAATAATTAAATACATTACCTGCCGTTTGCTCACACTAGTAATTATTTTCCTTGCATGCCTCTATCTGGGCTACTACATTAGTCTCTCCTCTTTGAGTGATGAGTTTCTCTGCACTATCAAAACTGGGATCTTAAAGAATGACACAACTGTTCCAGAAGTGGTTCAGTGCAAGCTTATTGCTGTTGGTGTCTTCAAGGTACTCAGCTATATTAACTTGATAGTCTATCTGCTGGTGATGCCCCTGGTAGTGTATGCAATGTTTGTTCCATGGAGGTGGAATTCAGGTATTCTCAAAGTGTACGAAATCCTGCCAACTTTCGATGTTCTGAAACTTAAGTCAAACTGCTTTGATGACTTAAGCCTTTACCTCCTCTTTCTTGAGGAAAATGTGAGTGAACTTAAATCATTTAAATGCCTTAAAGTGCTGGAGAACATTGCCGTTTCTGAGAAGTTTGATGTCATGCAGCTCTTGGTAAACCTTGGTACTATCAAGACTGATACCATAGATGGGAAGCCAGGGACAACTGAGCTGGAGAAACCTGAAGATACAACTACAGAAGATCTGGAAAAAGATGGAACAGAGCTGCAAGGTAAGCTGATCTAGATGGGTATTCCTACCAAAAACTTATTAATATGTTCTGTAAGACCATGGAGATGCTTAGCCCTTGCTATGTTGTCTGCTTTATAACTGATACAGCCTCAGAAGGCTGTGGTTGTGTCAATCAGTGGCACAGCTGAACCCCGAAGTGTCTGCTAGGTTGGTCCTTGCTGACATCTCTGCTCTGGCACTAAGGGGCTTCAGCTGCTTGAACTTTACCTGCTTAAGACCCCCTGCACAGTAGGAGAGCCCTAGGTTGGTCTACAGTGGGTTGTGCTTGAGGAAGCTCCAGTGAGAAAGCTGGTGGTTTCAGGACTTTTTTTCAGAAATTAGCTCCAAAATGTAGTAACTGCTGCTTCTGCTTCTATTCAGTCCTTTGCAGAAGTCTTGGGTGACTATAAAAATAAGTCTGATGCTCAGAAATGTGGCTGACAGAGGAACAGAAAGTGACAAAAGAAGGGAAGTGAGACTGGGGCCAGTGAATATACTCCTGTTCCGGCTTTCACAGGGCAAGGAAGATTGACAGTAAAGTTATTTTTCCAAAATGGTCGAAATCAATTTGGATTGATGCAACAGTTCTGTGGATATCCCATCAGTCTGCAGACATGGTTGGCTTGAGCAATCACTCTTATGAGATACAGTCTGGGATTCTCTCCTAAAAAGTGTGGCATATCTTAATTGTGAAACCAGTTCCTTCCTCAAGTGCAGAATTAGAGAAGCCAAAGATCCAGGGAAAGGTATAAACCAAAAGTGACGATGCTTTAAAACATTTAGAAGCTGATCTGAGTATGTGAGCACAATGCTGAGGGCAAGTTAAAGAGCTGTTTCAAAGGTAGGAATAGAATAAATATATTTTCTCTTCAAAGCTGTGCCCTGTAATTAATAACAAAAAGAAACATAAGTACCCAGGGGTTAGCTGTTGCTCTGCCCTTGGGTCAAGGTAGGCTGAGATTTGGTGGAGAAGTCAACTTATGCAACAGGAGAATTCAGAACAAACAAGCAGAATTATTTCTGAACCAGAAGAAGCTCTTTTGGCAGCCAGCTCTCGTGCAGCAGCTTGAAGTAATTCTGACAGAATACAGTTTTCCTCTCAAATCTGTCCCTTTTTGAAATGACAAAGGAAGGAGACTGTAAAGAGCCCAAGGTGGAGGTCTCTACTCAAGGAGTGAAAATGCTAATAGAAAATCTGAGTCGTTTTGATCTGGAAGCAGAATTTTTGAAATTGTTTTCATCTTACAAAAACATTTCAAAGACTTATTTTTGTCCAGAGCAGAACAAACTCATCCTTGAAGCTCTGTTAAAATGCATTGCAGAAAGAAGCTGCTGTTTCATGACCAGCTGTGGCTAGTGCAGCCCTCTACTGCCTGGGGGCAGCTGCAGGCTCTGCCGCCTGTCAGCAAAGCTGCACCCACAGCTCATCATCTTTTCTGCTGTCCTAGCGGTGCCAGCATGTTTTAATTAGGGACTGTGTTAACAAACCAATGGTAGACGCTGGCTCTGGGTGAGAGATGTGCAGGGCATCCTGCTGCTGGGCGTGGGGACAGTGGTGGCAGCATGGGACAGCAGGCAGTGCAGCACCGACGTTGTGGCTGTTCCTTGGTACACCAGATGTTGAGTGCTTTGATGGCCCTTCTAAAGCTTTACTTTCTTCTCAGTTTTGACAGACCATGGTGCAAGTGGCAATGTGAATACGAGAGAAGACAAGAGACTTCGCCAAAGGCTGATAGATTCTTCATGCTGATGCTTCCCAGCTGCAGGAGAAGGCTCCTCCTCTGCCTCCACTGCGCTCAGCATAAGGTGCTGCTCTGAGTGCATCCATTCTCAATCGTCTGACAGTTCCCCAGAGGCCAAACTGGTTTACAGACTGCTTGTGTAATAATCAGGAGTCATGTGCCTGAAAAAGCATGTTGTAGACTTTCATTATTTATTAAAAATATCAAACCACACACAAGGAGCAATAAGAACAAAAAAATTCTGTCATGAGTAACAAGTGCTGTGCATGGAATGCAGTTGAAGCTGGCAGCTGGACAGGGCTCGCTCTGTGCTGGATAGGGATGGGAAACATAACCCTGCAGGTTGCAAAAAGATGTGACCACATGGCATTCTGAATTGTTGCTCTTCTGGGAGTGGTCATCTCCGTTCTGGGGTTTAAGTAAAGTAACTGTGGGCTCTCTGCCCTGGAAAAGGGGGGATAGGGGTGTGTTTTTATAATGAATCTGGTTAATCTGTACAAGATGGTGGCTGCCACTGATACTGGATGTGTCCTCATGGGAAAAATAGAGGTTACTCTGTTCAGCCTGAGATGTCTTGGTTAGTCATCCCAATATTTGTGTCTGGGATTAAGTACTTGACAGTGGTGGAAAAGGAACTACAAACAATTTTAGTGTTAAGAAGGTACTGTAAATATTAGGGATTTTGAATTTTCTATGTATTAATAAATTAATAATGTCTTACCACTTTTTTTACTAAATGTAATGATGTGTAAGCTAAATGTTGGTTTAATTTCTATCTCTCAGTTGTTTTGGTCATAGCATCTAACAAATCTGCCTTGGGGTTTTTGACTGAAATCAATGAAGTTGTAATTTTTGTAATGGTTTGTTGAAGTTGTTTCATGTTTTAATGTGTGGAATTTTTCTCAACATGTTTGTAGTATCAAATGCAATATTAGTTGTACTGTTTTCCAAACCACACTTGGGAAGACAAACTAACTTGTATTACAGTAGCATCCAAATGCCTCAGCAGAGCCAAGGACTCAATAGCCAGGGTGGGGTAGATGTAAATACTATGAAAGGTTGTTCTCCCACATACACATTCTGACTGTATTTTAATTAAAGACGCTTAAGTGTATTGGGATAGATGAAATAAGGGGGAGTGTTTGTACATTGCAAAACTGTGGTGGTTTGTTATTGGACTGTTTGGGGTGTCTGTAATTCAGCTTTAATGTTCCCCCTGCCCAGGACCTCAGCATTCACTGAGTATTAAAATGACCTTTGTCTTGAAATGTTAGATTGTTTCTGACATTTGGGGGTTGAAGTACCGCATTGGCAGTGTTTATCTTTCACAAATGTTATATGGTGACTTATTTTTCTGTATTGTCCATATGAGTGAAATGATTTGCCTGTCACCTCTTCCAGGTTGTCTCTTTCAACAGAGGAGGACTTCATTTATAGCTAGGTAGGACTTCCATTTTCCAGATCTTCTGTGTCACCAACATTTGTGCTCTCATCTGCTAGCATTCTCCCTGTGGTTGTAGATGGGGGGGAAACAGAAGTGATTGGTGTTACCATTTTTGCACAGAACTCTTCATGTGCTGCAGCAGATTTCAGAGATTGTGCACCTACCTGAGTCTGGCAGCTGCTGTTGAACAGGTGGATCTGAAAGTGCTGCCGTGCTACACTTAGGGCTAGTATTACAAGAACTCTTCAGTTCTTATCTGGCTTTCAGCTAAGACAAGCCTTATTTTAAAAGAAGTCTTTAAAGCCATAGTTTTATGCTACCTCCGCACAGGACAGCGGCACAGCTGCAATCCTCGTCTCTTGCATTACCAGCACAAAACAGGGCTTATGTTGGACATTGGTGGTCGAAACTGCTGAATTTTACTGCCATGCTTCTGCCACCAAGCCTACGATCCCTCTGACCCTTCCTAAATTCTGTCTGTGCTGTGCTATGTTGCTGATGGTCCTTTATATGTGAGCAGTGCAGGTGAACATTGTGTGCATTGTGTGTCTTGGACAAGGAGCTATAGTGCAATACTAAGATTTTGTGATGTGGATGTGTTTGAACTGTTTGATGTAAGTAGAGTTCTCAGTCTTTAAAATTCGAAGCTCCTGAAAGCCACATGTTCATGTTGCATGTTGGATATGTACCTTTTTACTTATTCCCCTATTGTATTTAAAAATATTACTTGCTGCAGTGAATCAGTTGTCTTCTGAAATGTTCAATAAAATGCCTATCACTCCTCCTTGGTTATTTAAATAAAATCAATTTTGTGAACTACAACAGCATAAGCATCTGAAGGTTCTAGGAGCAGTCACGTGTTTCTGTAGTGCAATACATGTGGTCTGATGCTAAACTCTGAGAAAACATTTTGGACAGTGGTTATAATTCTGCCCTTTTAATTTTTGTTCTCCTGAAATTGTCAGAGCAACATGAATTGGTTCTAAATCTATTTACCCTTTAAAAACTCTTCAGAAAATGTCAGCATGTGATAGCATATCCATTATGTAATGTACTGTCTACAAATTTGCCACAGTCTCAGCACATTAGAACTTGTCGGCTGTATCTTCCTGTTTTAATGTGTTTCTGAACTGCCAGCTCAGTTCTACTTACGTTTTAGTTGCACTGCTCCTGCTGTGTTTTGCCGTTTTCAAAAGATGGGCTGAATTCCAGCTTAGGTCTTATGGAAAAGAGTCCATCTTCAGCCTCTTCATCTCTGTACTCTTTTGTAGAAACAGCTGCATCCGTCTGTCCTCTTTTATGTACTCCCGAAAGTAAAATGGCAATGTCAAGATTCAGGTTTGGTCCATGCCATTCTTTCTTGACCCTCCTCCCCCCATCACATGGGTATTAGTGGTCCTTCAAATGCAGGAGAGTTGCAACGAGCTCCTCTGCACGCTCTCTACCTTACAGTGGCTATTGAGAGATTTAAAACTTGTGATTTAAACTGCAGAGAGAGAGTAAAAATGTGTATTCCAGTAGCAGATAGTGCGCTTCTAAAAGCAGCTGTACCCCCTGTTTTTCTGCCTCTGGATGTTATCAGCCACTTTTAGAATAATTTTAGAATAAATTTTATATCCATTTCGTTTCATTACTGGGAATAGTGGATGTTGTTTTAATAGGAGCTTTGATTAGTTTGGTGCCCAAGCCTAGAGTACCATTAACAAAGGATGTCCTGGCTGCACTTTGTGAAGAGGAAGACAGAAATCAGGCATGAGTGTGTTTTCTGAAGATGGTGGTGATAACAGGGTTTTATCCCCATCTCCTCCACCATCACTGCTGCCTATGGTGGCTTCTGTCTGTCTCAGTTACAACTTTCAGGGAAGGAAGTCCCTTAGTGTAAATTTTATTTTTCAATAGTGAATGTCATGTTGCTGATAGGAATAATTGAAGTTAAACTATTGTGCCCTAGTGGCTAATTAATCTAACCTAATCATGCCTGTATCATCTGGATTTCCTCCACAGTGTGCACAGCCCACAGGAAGCTTTGTCATTCATTATTCTTGCACCGAGTTCCCGTTAAGAAATGTAAGCTGGTTTTATGATGCTGGATACTGGTTTGATTTTTAGATTTCCTGAAGGGAAAATAGCCTTGAAGCCATGCACAGCCCACTGCTCAAGAAGAGACTGCTGTGAAGCCAGGAGTGGGGAGCTCAGCCATGCGCTGGGGGTGGGTGGGGGCACCAACAGGAGCATGGACATGGATGTGGGAATGCAGGAACCCTGTGCCATGGGGAACATGGGATTATGAGCCAGATCACCAGTCTCTAACTGCTCAGTGCCTTATCACCCTTTTGACCATGTCCGTATTGCATCCAACAGCTCATGGAGCAGCACTGCACACAGCCTGGCATGCTGGCCTCCTGCACACCTATTGCAAAACAATCCCTGAGTCACTAAAAAAAGGAGCTGTTGGTTGAATAAAATAGGTGCTGAAAGATAACAGATTGTGTCCCAGTGGCCAAGGCAGTGGGCTGGTTCAGTAAAGGCATAGGTGAGTTTGTCACGGAAGGGGGGAAGAGTCAAAGCTGTGCCATTGGAGCAAAGTTTTCTAGAAATCTTTTCTTTGACCACCACTTTGCACAGACCACATGAGAATGGCACGAATCAAAATCTGGCTGTATGTCAGGGACAATTTATGTGTTTCTGTCATGCAGGCTGAGTGGCGAGAAGCTCCAGAAGAGTGCTTTCTTCATAATGGAATATTTGACTTAATATACTAAATATACTAGTATAATGATAAGAAGTAATTACTTCTATTAAACATTTATCAAGTGTATTTCTGAAGTGACACAATGTAATGAAAATATTATGGCTTTATATCATTAGATATTTGGTTCATGCCATGTTATCAATCCTCCCCTGAAGGACTGTGACACAGAACTCCCACTATAAAGTTGTTTAATCTTTCTAGGTAGTAAAATTTGCATCGTCTCTTTTGTTTCTTCAGATTCTTTGATGTGACTAATCTCAAACTTTTTATAATCATTGAGATTAACCAAACACCATGCAAACAAAATTCCTTGCCTATGAATAAACTCCCACCCAACCCAGGGGCTGCTGAGTTAGTCCCCTTAAGTCAGATTCTCACTTCCCCACAGAGTGCAGGGGAAGTCCAAGGTGCCTTTGAAGGCATTTGAATGGGTAAGAAGTCCAGGGATGAAAATAGCCCCATCTCACTCTGTCTGAACTACCTTTGAATTGCTTTAGCTCTTGCACACTTAGAAACTTCATGTACCTGAATGAACAGCAGTGAAATCTCTCAACCAGCAACAAAAGAATTGGAGTTTTTGTTTGCTTTTTCTCTCTTATCTGAGCTAAATTGGGATGAGAGAAATATGTGCAGCTGCACAGCTCAGAACAACCCCTCTGTGCTGGGAATCTGAGCTGCAGGATGAGAAACAGAGCCTAGGGCTACTGTCTGCTTGTCTTGGAATGTGTTTGCACTGCTGAACAGGAATGCCAGGGACCCAGCTCAGGGGTTTGGTCCCTGCAGATCATTCCTGAGCCCTGTCTCAGGACTTCTTTAAGACAAATTCTGGGTAAATAGTTCCCTTCTAGAGCAGCTTCCAAGAGGCAATAAGGATGAGACCATAACGGTGTTGTTACCACCACCCTACACATCCCTCCAACACATCCCACCAAGTTTTGTACCTTCAGAAGTTGATGACATGCTTTTAGAACCTCTGATACATGCCCTTAGCTTCATGTTATTAAAAACTGGTGACCCCTGACAGACCTGTCACATCATGGTGTTTTTAACTGAAAAAAAAAAAGCCTACAAAAAATGTAATTATGTCTTAAAATCCCTATATCCCAGTGACTTTAGGGGCCAAGAGTCAAGCACTGTGTACTACTACACATCTGGTCTGCTCTAGATGAACCTAACCCTACATGCTGTGGAAACAGGTGAGCTGACACCTTAGACCTGGGAATCATTTGTTTGACCTTCTGCTGTTTAATTGGTGTCCTGGTTTTGTCTGGGATACAGTTAATGTTTTCTTAGTAGCTGGCATAGCTCTATGTTTGAGACTCAGTATGAGAATAATACAAATAACACACTGGTGTTTTGGTTGTTGCTGATCAGTGCTTACCCTAAACCAAGGATTTTTCAATTTCCCAAGCTCTGCCAAAGCGCAGGTGCACAAGAAGCTGGGAGGAAACATGGCCTGGACAGCTGAACCCAAACTGGCCAAAGAGATATTCTGTATCACAGAACACCATGCTCAGCTTATAAACTGTGGCGGTTATCCCAGAGGTGCTGATTTGTTTTGTAGATAAAGACAATTTTTTTCCTGATCAGGATGTTGTGGTGATGACTGGATTCACCTCTAAATGTCTTTGAGCCTAAGGCAAGAAGGGGGAAGTTTCACCCCACCATGACTCACAGAAATCCCTTCAAGCTTGCAAGCCACAGGACAGGCTGTGGGGGACATTGTACCCAGAAGAAGAAAGGATGGGTCAAAGAATTTCCCAGTGTCTTTAATGCCAGTCCAAACCTTCTCTGAAGCCCAGTGTGTTACTCTCAGGAAGGAGCAGGGGCTGCCCTTCTGTTGAGATGTGCAGGATGGGGAGAGCAGGAGAGGATTCCATCCTCATTCCCCTTCGGTGGCACAAGGAAGATCAGGAATAAGAGAGCAAGCCTCCAGCCACCAGTACTGGACACCAAGGCTGTGGGAAGGCACAGCACTCTCAGCCAAGCATCTGAGAGCTGTTAGGCAGTGTAGGTGTCTCCAGAGATGCAGAGTGCTCACACAAGGCTGGCAGACTGCATCAGCAGGGAGCTGGCAGTGCTCTCCCACCAGCACTGAAGAGCTTTATGAATAAGGCAGATGTAAATAATGGCTAGTCTCAGTCTCCTGAGAAACTGCTGTTCTAAAGCTTGTTCTGTGTGTCCACACACAGGTTTAAGTTCAGTCTATGTAGAGGACTAAGACATCCTGAAGCTCTTGGAAGAGCTAAGTGCATGCACGGGTCATGGCTCTGTTCACATCCAAGGACTGTACAGCTTCATCCAGCTGTTGCTGAGCCCGGCATAAGCTCCCTACTCGGTAGCTTCACTGCACAAATGCAGCCTGAAACTTGGAACAAGCAGACAAATCTGGAGCTGGCAATGGTGTCATGGTCTTGTAGAGCGATCCATTAATGACTTTATGTGGTTCATAGCCAGACTGTTTTAATTGTGGTCTGTTCAAACTGCATCAAAATACATCTTGAAGTTTCACATTCAATATGCAAATATTTAAGACTCCCCATAACAGAATATTCATAAGATAGCATGAGTTGGAAGGCACCCATCAGGATCATTCTGGCCCTGCACAGGACACCCCAAGAATCGCACCATGTGCCTGAGAGCATTGGCCAACCACTTTTTGAACTCTGTCAGGCTGGTGCTGTGACCACTTCCCTAGGGAGCCTGTGCCAGTGCCCCACCACCCTCTGGGTGAAGAACTTTCCTGATATCCAACCTAAACCTCCCCTGACTCAGCTTCAGGCCGTTCCCTTGGGTTTTGTCACTGGTGACGACAGAGAAGAGATCAGCACCTGCCCCTCCTCTTCCCCTCACAAGGAAGGTGTAGACCACAAGGTCTCCCCTTCTCTAGGCTGAAGGAACCAAGGGACCTCAGGATAATGGAGGTCAGTAATTGCTCTCCCTTTGTGGTATCAAAACACAGACAATGGTATCAACCTTTGTTAAGGGCTTTCAGCTCCAGAGATAAAAACCATGTTTGTGTCAGCTAGTAGTGGCTAGTTAATATATTCATTAAAGAAATTAGAGGTTTATGCTTCTCAGAAAAACGTGATTTTGAAATCTCTGGAATCTCCCAGCACTTTTCCTGTAAGAGTGGCAGAAGTAAAAAAGATAGCTTGGAGATGGTCTCTGATACCCTTTGAAAATGCCAGAGAGACAATGGCATTAACACTCCTGAAGTTATGGGACATTACTATATTTTAAGCAGCTGCCTTCTCATCTCCATCAGCTGAGAGGAGAAATCCATCCCACACTGACAGGTGAAGAAGTGGGTTGCCCTGCAGTGAGAAACAATACCAACCAAAGCTGAGGTTCCTTTCTTCTGTGCAGGAGAAATTTGTCATATTTTCCTTGTGTGATCACAGCGTGCTTCAAAGAATTGTCTTCCTTTCATGTATAAGAACAAGAGGCTTTGACTCTGCTATGCGTTCTTAGTTTTGCCTGTACTCTGTGAAACTTCCTTTAATGGGTGCAGGTACAATGCTTGAGCTATTTGTTGCTTTCCTTTGGATGAGACAGCCTCTGACTTGTCTTGCTGCTAATTATGGCAGGGAAAGCAAAACATGTGTGAAGAAAAGCGCCTCCATTTATTTCAGCTAAGGAGGTGGTCCTTACCACTTTTGGCTGCAACAGGAACTTCTCTGTCAAAAAAACCCAAACCCATATAGTGGAATACAACAGTAGATTTTTCCTGCTGGGCACCACAATGTCTGATGGCAGCAGCTGCTAAGACTTTTCAGACTGATACTGAGGGTGATTGTGCCCCTCGACTTTGCTCTCATGAGACCCCACCTGCAGTGCTGTGTCCAGCTCAGGAGTCCCCTCCATGAGAAGGATGTGGACCTGTTGGAGTAAGTCCAAAGATGGCCATAAACATGATCAGGGTCCTGGAGCACCTCTCCCATGAAGACAGGCTGAGAGAGCTGGTGTTGTTCAGCCTGGAGAAGAGAAGGCTTCAGGGAGACCTTAGAGCACCTTCCAGTACTAAAAGGGGGCTTATAAGAAACACTAAGATAGACTTTTGACAAGGGCTTGTAGCGATAGGACAAGGGGGAATGACTTTAAACTGAAAGAGGGCAAGTTTAGATTAGATATCAGGAAGAAATTCTTTATTGTGAGGGTGGAGAGACATGGGAACAGATTACCCAGAGAAGCTGTGTATGTCCCATGCCTGAAATTGTTAAAGGCCAGGTTGGATGGAACCGAGCAATCTGGTTTTAGTGGAAGGTGTCCCTGCCCATGGCAGGGGGTTGGACTCGGTAGTTATCTCTAAGGTCCCTTTCAATCCAAACCATTCCATGATTCTATTAAAGAGGCAGTGAATAAAAGCTGGAAGCTGAAAACCTGATCCAACATTAAGAAGGGCCAGAAAGGTTTCAAGAGTTTGTTTTCCCCTGAGTGCTATTGAGAATAGCACAAGCTGCAAAATACGTCTTTGTTCCCTTTCAATGTCTCTGCATAATTATACACAGAGAAAATGAATAAAACACTAGGAATGGTTTTAGAAACTGAGAATTAATATTCATTAATTCCTAGAACTTGCAAGTTAATTTTCTTAAGCTTGCTACAAGATTTTTCAAGTACATAGAAAAATAAGAAAACAGTATTGTCAATACAAATAACAATTCACTTTTGAGTTGAAAAACCCAAAACACTCTGAACCATAGAAGTTGTAGAGCTAACCACTCAAGGTTTTGGAAATGCCAGCATTAACTTTACCTTTGTAACCCTGATTGAGTCCCTTTATTCGTATGCCCGATGATGTATTCTCTAAATGCAGTTCATTTTTCCACAAAACTCCTATTCTCTATACAGATCTGCTGCAATGAACAGCTGCTCAGTGCCTTGTGCAACACCTCCAAAATTCAAAAGATAGCAAAAACTCCAACTACAGCAGGCAAACACACACAAAATGGAAAATTAATCTCCACCCTGTACATGTTGTGTCTCATTTTATCAACACTCAAATCCTCCCTTCACACCCACCAAGATGGCATCTGAATGCAGTTTATGCACCAATGGCTGTACTAGCATTTTAAAAGAACCCTCTGGTCTGCAAGGGCAACGGGGTAGAATGAAAAAATACCCATGAAGCCTGGATTCACAGGTTAAATTGCCCAGGGTGTGATATTTTTGGAACACTTTGCATCATACTGCACTTCGTATGTGTGCAGAGCACAACCCCCCACTGATTTCAGCAGCACTGGTGAGTGCAAAATGTCTGTCCAGAATCCCAAATCAGATATGAAGAAAATGAAAAATAGCTAATTATTAAAAATTACCCTGTACCATGTTAAGCATATTGTAGCACAATGTATGATGTACAGTTTCCAAGGACATCACTTCTGGTGCTTTAACCATGTCCCTCTCTTCCAAGCTGTCCAAGTCTCAATGAAACTTGTATCTCTGCTGGCCACCAGCCACCAGTTCATTCCTGGACAGGCTCCTAAGGCTCACTGTCCAATCTGCCTGTCCAATCTTCCTCTTCTTTTCCTTTTATCCAGTCCATCCCTCCTGTATTTTTTAATTAAATCAAACAGCTTCATCTTCTTGCACCCCTCCCCACCCCATGTCCAGATTAAGAATTGAGCAGAACCTGGAGACAGAGAAAGGTTTGCGACCCAGTGCAGGGATGTAGGATTCAGAGCTGTAACTGCGTGAGCCCTGCTCACACCCACCAGGAGCATTTGACTGGGCATCTGAGGAGTTGCAGCAAGGTCCTAGATATGTAGCAGGATGGCAACTGCACTCAGAAATTGTGAATCTTAAGATGTTTCCTTCAGCTGCAGAAAGAATGTCTTACTGAGGTACCCGGCATTCTCAAAGATTTATTTGCTAGTAAAGTGCTGGATTCTGCTGCCACTGGAATGGGGAGCATGGTTGGCAAGCTCTGCAAAACTGGAATAGAATAGAATAGAATAGAATAGAATAGAATAGAATAGAATAGAATAGAATAGAATAGAATAGAATAGAATAGAATAGAATAGAATAGAATAGAATAGAATAGAATAGAATAGAATAGAATAGAATAGAATAGAATAGAATAGAATAGAATAGAATAGAATAGAATAGAATAGAATAGAATAGAATAGAATAGAATAGAATAGAATAGAATAGAATAGAATAGAATAGAATAGAATAGAATAGAATAGAATAGAATAGAATAGAATAGAATAGAATAGAATAGAATAGAATAGAATAGAATAGAATAGAATAGAATAGAATAGAATAGAATAGAATAGAATAGAATAGAATAGAATAGAATAGAATAGAATAGAATAGAATAGAATAGAATAGAATAGAATAGAATAGAATAGAATAGAATAGAATAGAATAGAATAGAATAGAATAGAATAGAATAGAATAGAATAGAATAGAATAGAATAGAATAGAATAGAATAGAATAGAATAGAATAGAATAGAATAGAATAGAATAGAATAGAATAGAATAGAATAGAATAGAATAGAATAGAATAGAATAGAATAGAATAGAATAGAATAGAATAGAATAGAATAGAATAGAATAGAATAGAATAGAATAGAATAGAATAGAATAGTTCAGTTGGAAGGGACCTACAATGACCATCCAGTCCAACTGCCTGAACAATTCAGGGCTGATGGGTTGCAAGCATTGAGGGAGGAAATGGGACTTGGCATAAGGGGTCAAAGAAGGCAGAAGGAAAGGTTTGACTCTGCAGATCAGTGATACAAAATACTCTGACTCCAGGGGCCTTGATAAAGGGCAGTAAAATAGCACTGGATTCACAGTGAGAGACTGAGAACACCTTGTGCAAGAGCAGGTTAGCTTCAAGTCTCTTTAAATACTGAGGTGTGAAAGTCCCCTGCAGAAGGCTTAAAATTATTTCAGAATTGTAAGTTTATTACAGGACACTGAGAAAAACAGGTTTTTTTTTCCATTTTTAAGATATTTCTCACTTCATTGCTGAATGCTGCAAGTTAAATATGGAATGTGGACACCCTGGTGTGATGTTCAAGCTAATTTCCACAGCATAGGGAGTTATTGCTTTTCTGTGCAATATAAGGTACAGTGTTTGGAACACCATTTTTTTTTTTGTTATTCAAAACTGTATTTTCTTCTGCTAAGAACATTTAGTTCTGAGATCTACTTCAGAAACTTGCAGTCATGAATTTTCTTAGCCACTCCAAATAGGACACATCTCAGCTATCTTTAAATGCACCAAAATTGTGCAATCACCAGAGGATAACTTGCAGACAGATGTTCCACTTTTATTACTTATTATCAGAGATATCATCTCTTTTCTCAAAGCAGTTCGTTTATGAATTGATTCCAGAGAGCTAACTTCTTAGTTGGGATGAAATGTCCCAAATGGCTGAACTGACAAGTACACAGGTGCTTTACAGGTTAAGAGAGCAACATTCAAAGGCAGGTTAAAAAGTCAAACTGTAGGGTGTTTCAGCTGCCACTTGACAACGATGCAAAGATGATCTGATAAAAAGGTCCTAGTCCAAATTCACAGTAGCATGTAATTATCCATTCTCCAACTATGGATGGCATGTCCAACTTTTGGTATGTTTTTTGGGTTTAGCTATCTATTTGAAGAAAAGCCATCTAGTTACTTGAAGAATAGGCATCCACTTTTCTTCAAATCTACCTTAGAAAAAGTACCTGTGACATAAGAGACTTCTGTTTATCAATGTCTATCATACCCTCCACTTTTCTAAGGGGATTTCTGCCAAAAAAAAAAAAAAGAAAAGAAAAAAAAAGAAAGAGATTTGTGGGATAGATCTATTCATTCATTCTGAGCAAGTCTCTTGACTTTTCAGACCCCAGATCAGAAAGGATGCTTTCCTACCCAGTTGCACTGGATCTCAGATAGCAACCTAAGGATCTACATCTCAACCATTTCCATGTTGCCATGAGGAGACTCAGAAAAGGGGAAGCTTTGGAGGCCTGATGTGACGAGACTGTTGCTTCAGTGTTTAAGTACCAGCAAAACACACACAAAGTCCTAGTACAGAAAAGGCTTAGTCATGCAGGTAACAGCACTACACATGCAGAGAATCCCATCCTGCAAGCCAGTCCAAAGTCAACTTGACAAAGACAAAATCTCTTCCTGGGAAGAGTTTACTTTCTCCCTTCTAGGGGCTCCACACCATTGTCTAGGGGCTAACCATTGTCATCAGCCTGCATCAAACCTGCAGCTCTTTCATACTGCCTCCTGCAGAACATCCTTCTTGGTTTTATCACCTGTTGTGTGGCCAGGGCTCCACAACTCCCTGTCATTTTAGCTCTTTCCAAATCTCTGTGCAGTCCTCATAGATGTCCCAGGGTCACCGCTTAGCTCACAGCTACTATTGGCTCAACGGCAGAGATGTCTGTCTTTCCTGACTGCATGTTGGAGGGTGGTAGAAGGGCATGGGAGGCCTGCAACCTCTTGAAGTTGCCGTTTTCTGGCCAAGCCAGTTGGTAGGATGGGACTGTGGAGGGAAGCCTCTGTTCCGTGGGTCTGGGGGTTTTTCTGCACATGTTGAGCAAAGCTTTCAGTTCCGATCGGAAGCTGTCATTGAGCCAGCAGTAGATAAAGGGGTTGTAGCAGGTGCTGCTAGTTGCAAACCAGTGGAAGGTGAAGTACAGGGCATTGCTGGTGTGGATGGTCTGGCTGGAGAGGAGGACAACATAGCAATTCAAGGGGAACCAGCAGACTGCGAAGAGGATGACAACAAGCATTAGCATCTTGATGGTCTTCTTATTCTTCTTGCGAAGGACAAAGTACTGCTCAGTGGTGACGTCCCCGATGACATTGCGCAGCCAGAGCTTCTTTGCCACTGTTATGTAGGCAGCAGAGATGATCAGAAGGGGTAGGACATAGAGCAAAATGAAGGTTGTTAAATCAAGGTACTTCCAGAAGAGGTCAGCAGGCTCAGGGAAATCTGGCAGACACAGGCACCGGGTAACATCCTCACTGCAAATGGAGAGATGGGACAGGATGACAGGCACACATGGCCGGGCACTGTGGGATAAGTACACCAGAAACAAGGAGGGTGGGAGAGGGCTCCTGCCAGGAGGCCTGAAAGCAAACTGTGTTTGTCTGTGATGGCTGTCACAGCTGAGCAGAGCTCTGCTGTTCAAGGATCTGAGCCATGGAGCAGCCAGTGAGAAATGTGGTAATTTGTTATGGGCATTCATGACCTTATGATAATTTTATGAATTTCATCGATTACAAAATTTCCAGCTGCACATTAGCAGGTGTTTATTTTCTGTCCTTTGGCAAACAGGAACACAGTCTCTGCACGTATTAAGGACCTTTCCCTCATCAAAGCACTTTTCAAATATTGAGGCACTTGAGAGCTGAGACAGATTTTTCTGCTTTCCCAAGGCTAAAGGCTAGATTAAAACCTGTCAGGTTTTAGTGGGTTTTTGTTTGTTTGTTTTGGTTTTTTTTCCCATTTCTGGCTTGCCAAAACAGGTCAGACTGGTATATGGCATAAAATGCAAATGTATAGAGGTAACGGATCAAGGCCAGGTCCTCTAACTTCTTAGCCTATTTCATATGGTTAGTGGGAATAAAGATAAAATAATTAAAAACAGGAAGGACAGGATATCAGACATTGCAAAAGGAATCTGATGAAAATTATAGATAGATTCATATTTGAGTGACCTTGACATATGCTCAAGGCTTTCAGTAGAATATACCAAAGTATGACTGCTCAGAGTTTGGCCTTCAGGGAGAGTGTGGAGGAAAGCAAAGCACATTCTTACCTGTATTCAAAGGTAAAGAGCTTTTGGTAGATGGCATGTGGTAGGGAAAAGCAAGTTGCCATGATCCAGATTACAACGATGCAGATAACACCTTTTCCAGTAGATATACGAGGTTTCAGAGGATGCATTATTACCTGTGCAAAATAAACCAAAATCCAGGCATATTACCTTTCTAGAAATAATTATACATCTTTTTTTCACACAATCTTCTAGCCTTAAATCTATTACTTAATGTGAAAATTCAGCATGCAAGCAGTACAGTCTTCCCCCATCTCCCAATCTCTGTAAGCTGTACATGAAAACCTGAATTTTAACACCATGAAATATGGTTCGAGTCAGATCATAGTCCTACCCTTAAATTTCAGTATTTGCATCTAGGTAGGTAAAACAGTGTATCAGGAGTTGTTAACACATGTTCATTACTGGGTTCAATTTCCTTAAAAAAGAGGAAAGGAAAGGAAAGGAAAGGAAAGGAAAGGAAAGGAAAGGAAAGGAAANAGAGAAGAGAAGAGAAGAGAAGAGAAGAGAAGAGAAGAGAAGAGAAGAGAAGAGAAGAGAAGAGAAGAGAAGAGAAGAGAAGAGAAGAGAAGAGAAGAGAAGAGAAGAGAAGAGAAGAGAAGAGAAGAGAAGAGAAGAGAAGAGAAGAGAAGAGAAGAGAAGAGAAGAGAAGAGAAGAGAAGGAGAAAAAGGTCTCAAACTCTTCAGTATCAGTGACCCAAAGGGTTTGTGATTTAATCAGACCTCCATGGGAATGCTTCTGATAGTCAGTACATTTTCTGGAAACAGTCTTTCTAGCAGAAAATGCTAACTGTCAACTGTTTTGTGTGGTTGTTGGGTGACTCCAAGCTGATAATACCCAGCTGTCCCCAGTTTTGAGCCCATTATCAACAGCAAGCCACAACCCTGCTTCTGACAAACACCAATGTGCTACAGTCAGATCTCCAGTATTCAGGATAACAGGAGGTGGGACATCCCAGAACATCAGGAGGCAGAACTGAGGAAGCTAACTAGGATGTCTCTTACAACCCTGGTGCTGGACAAGCCACCCCAAAGGAGAGCTGTCAGGATCCTATCGGGATCTTAAACTTTCTCCTCGTTTGAGAGCTACTGTATTATCTACTGCACAAAAGCTCCCTTTACCCAGCTGGAAGGGACAGCAAGGCAGTGGATAACTCCTACCTTGCCGTGGGCTTGAAACTATTCTCTACATCTGACAACAAGAACTGCACCCTTACCTTGTCAGCTCCTCATGCATCTTGTGATACTCTGGGAGTTGAGAGCAAAAGGACATGGGATCATCCTTTCTCAGTTTACTTATGCCCTCCCAAGCTTTCCATCTCTCTACTTCAGAGAGTTCTCACCTGGTGCCTGTCCACAGCAATGGCTGTAAGGGTCAAGGCAGACACGTGGAGGGAGCAGTACTGTGCAAACCTACTGACATGGCACATCCCCTTCCCAAAGGTCCAGGTACTGTTCACAAAACGAGCCTAAAACAAGAAGACCATTAGCTTTGTGCACCCCACAACTGCTTATAGGTACACCTCCAGCACACAATTCCTTGTGCTGTGTAAAACACTTTTGAGATAGCAGGTACTTTGTATAATTGTATAATTTTCTGGCTTCTGAACCCTGAAGAGGTAGGTTACTGCTGCTCAGTGGCCTGGCAACCTTCTCCAGGAAAATACAGCAGTGTAGTACCAAAGATGTTTGTACTGTTTTATTCACAGTGTGTCCTTTTGCAGCCTAGTTGAGTCAATACATTTGCTTTTCCTTTTAAGCTCTCCTTATGGGATAGGGCTGACCTGTACATGTTATCTCACTTCAAGAAAATTACAGCTTTTCAAAACAGCTCACTATTGAAGAATGATAGTGAGCTTTTATATTTTTTTTTCCAAGAGGTTTATAGTATTACCTTGAAAATACCTTAGAAAAGAAAAGGAAAAAAAAGACCAGATGCTACAAAGTACTAAACAATCACTGCAAGGTTTTTATTGTTCAAGTACTATCAGGGCCACATTAACAAATGGGTAATTTCAGATATTCAGCTAGATAAAATGAATTAGAAAAATACATGCAGAGTTTTCCAAAGGCACTTCCAATGGCCATAATTTGGAGTGGACAGACATCTGCAGAACATCCACACACTACCTTGAGCAGTGCAAAGCAGAAAAAGCCACCGAAGCACCTTTATGGCACTGTAGAGGCCCAGAGAACTTGACTTCAGTCGTGGGGTGGATTGTGGTGGTGCATTCCCCCCCACACCCAGGCTGCACCATGGTCTGAGAAATGCTCAGGTGCTTCCTTCCCCTCAGGGCTGGGTCGTCCCAGGCATCTCTGCCCCCTCTTACCAGTGTGAAAGGTGTGTTGAGGAGCGTGATCATGATATCGGCTACGGCCAGGTTCACAATGAACAAGCTGGTGGCAGAGTACACGCGCTTCGTCTTGATGACAACGTGACAGACCAGGACATTGCCGAAGAGGGAGAAGACGATGATGAAGGAGTACGCCGCGATGAGCAGGGCTTTCACCGTGATGCTCTGAGACTCTGCTCCGTACCGGCTCCTGTCTACAAAGCTCTGCCAGTCGGCCAGGCTGTCATTATCCCACGAAAAGAAACCCGACACGTTCGGGATTGCAAAAGTCTTCTCCAGACTCCCATTGAGAGGCAACTTTCCCGGGACCACAAAGGCGTTAACCAAGCCGGGGAGAGTGAGCCAGGCAAAACAGGACAGCATCTCTGGAACGCCGCTCTGCTGCTCCGGTTCGGGACCAGCTCATTTGCGAGAGCAGAGCTCGCTCCGTGGGCCGGGAGAACCGCACTCCCCTCGCTCAGCCGCGGCACTCGGGGGCTGCAGACCCAGCACACGAGCGGCAGGAGCGGGGCGATGATCCTTCCTCCCGCGACGTGCTTCTCTCCAGCTCAGCTCGCCGCTACTTTTGTTCCTTCAGCCAGCTTTATATCCCCTGGCGAGCTCCGAGCCGGGATATTCTGCAGTCATTAGGCTGCATGACATTATTTGTGCTCTGACGTGCTGCTTTTCCACGCAGTTGCACTCCCCCGGGCGCTACTCCGAGGTAAGTACATCTGTGAGAAAGGCAAAATCAGTCTCTTCAGATGTCAGAATGCTTTGTCTCTACCAGCAGCCCAGCTCATGCAAATTCCATGCTGTTTATACAACAGCAGTGTGTGTGACAGCTCTGCTTTCTCCCAGGACAGGTCAAATCTGAGTGGTTTTACATGTCTGGCAGTCAAGTTTCAGCCTATTTCACAGCATGACACTAGAATAGAATAGAATAGAATAGAATAGAATAGAATAGAATAGAATAGAATAGAATAGAATAGAATAGAATAGTAACAGATGAACTGTAAATAACAAGCTGCCTTATTGTACTTAGAGCATTTTTCCAAAGACCTTTTTTCTCTCAGAGAGACATGGAATACTCAAGTTTTCCCTTGGCAGGTACTTCCTCTCAGCTAAGGGAATAAAAGTCTGATGTGAAACTGCTTTCTAGGTTTGTAGAAATAGAGGTAGTTACAAAGATGTGATTATACAGGACAGAGAACAGGAACTGTCCCACCACAGTGAGTCCAGAACCCAAAGCAAAAGGCAGGTGTATGCTGGTCCCAAGCACTGATGAGACGGCAGCACGTGTGTTCCCTCTGCCTTCCTCCCAAAACACAGTAGGAGATAGAAAATCAGGACCAGCAGACCAAGAGCCACAAATCTTATACAGAAAGATGTGCCACTTCCCAAGCTCACATGTACAGTACTGCACCTCTGCTGGGGACAGACCTGCTTGGGTAGTAACCCCAGCCAGAGCTGGTTTTATACATAAAAGGCTTTATTTAACAATTAATTAAATTACCATTATCTGAAAATCTTGTATTGTAAGCTGCTTACTCACTGGTGAAAATAACTCTTCCAAAAGATGGTTGTGACTGCCTCAGTGAACTGCTCAGGCTGCCTTCTCTTCACAACTCTGCAGAGTTGGACATAGTGGGACAAGCAGAACAGACAGCCCACAGCGCTACTCTTCACACTGCTGTCAGAATCTGTTTCTTCCACAAAATTGTCCAATTTGAGTTCTTTAGGCAATTTACCTGTTTCAGAAAAGCTTTCCAGTGAATCTGCTGGAGCTCCTAAGGTGGCTAATGGTTGGTGACCCTGACCATTCAGAGAGAAGCAATGTGTCCCAATCAGAAGTGCTGTCAGGAAACCAGTCTCAAATAAAGGCCCAAGAAAATAGCAGAAAGCGGGACAGAGCAGCATTCTTACAGGTTTGGGATGAGAACAGAGGGGTCAGTGGCATATGTTCCCCTTCTTGCTATGCTGCTCCAGCAGCTCTCAAGTCCCCCTCCTTTCCAGTTTTGCTGGTCAGTGCGTAAGAGCATTCTCTCTTCTGACACTCAAACTCCAGCTCTTATTGTTTCACATCTCTCCAATCCTGTTTGTACTATAATCTGTATTCCAGCAAAAATTATCAGCTTTGTTTATTTACTCTCATTGATCTAATTCTTAATTTCTAGCAGGGTACCCTTGTGTATGTACCTAGAGCTGCCATTGCATTTGAACACAAGGCGCATGCAGGACAGCAGGATATCTTCTCACCTGCTAAGCCAGGCTGCTGGTAGGATGGAAATCTCCTCCCCCACTCAGCTCAAGACCACCCTCCTCTGATCTGCATTCAGTGCCTTGTGATCCAGAGGAGATGGTCCAACCACACAATGGGCACGCCCCCCCAACATACCCACAAAGGGACATGGAAAAAGCCCAGTGGAAGCTCTCTTGTGTCAGGTTCCTCCCATGTTGCTGATGTGCCTTTCTCTGCTTCACACCACCTTTCTGATTTAGTTTGTATTTAAACAGGCTCCAGTATGAGCTGTTTAAGCAGCTTACCTACATGTAGTTGTTACTAGAGAACAGGCTGTAGTAGCTTTGGCAGCTCTGTAGTACCTGCTCCTGCCACCTTCACCCTTGCTCCACAATCCCCAGCATCCCCAGACAGCAAAACAAGCAGCTGCACAGGGATGTCAGGATTTGGCACGCTGAATCTGGTTTTTGTAAAAGGT
The DNA here is from genome assembly GCA_013400915.1 of Pardalotus punctatus. Taxonomy (NCBI): domain Eukaryota; kingdom Metazoa; phylum Chordata; class Aves; order Passeriformes; family Pardalotidae; genus Pardalotus; species Pardalotus punctatus. The sequence continues at coordinate 20,963 of VZTX01001906.1, read as the reverse complement.
ATCTCTGCAATGATGCAATTTTTTAAATGAAAAGTTATGTTTGAAATAAAGACAGATGGATGGGTCATGAATTCAGGTAAAAAAAAAGTAATCAAAAACACCTGTGCTAGAGGTACTCTTAACAAGATTATATAATAAATTAGAAAACAGGCGTGGTGGGAATAAAAGGTTATAAGAAAAATATAAAAAAGTCAGCTAGACATGCCAAAAAATTTGGAAGCATTCAAAAAGAGGAAGAATGCCCTTTTTTCTTTATCATATACAGCAGTGTGCTTTTCTCCCTGCCCCCCACTCCTGGGAACAATCTTTCACTACCATGGCTTTAATGAATTTTTGAGCTTTGCTGAATTTTTGAGCTTTCCTTGGGCAGGTGAATTGAAGTTACGTGGGTGAGAAATAATTTTTCAAGAACTATGCAGTGTGATTGCTGAGAAATAATGTTGATTTTCTGAGCATCCTACCCCCTCGTATAACTAATCACATTTATGATTAGGACAAGCATCTCTTTACAGTACAGTCTTACTCCACACAGCAGTTACATGTTTTCCCCTGAAGTGAAGGCTGCTGTGTTTATCTTCCATACAAGCCAATTTTAACACAAAGCCACTGTGAATTTGACAGCTGACTGAAAAAAAGAATTGTGAAAAGGCAGAAAGAGCCTTTGATAGGATTCCTGTTATTTTTATACACTTGGCTAAAATCTTTTCTTAGGATGTGCATGTAACATCAAAATACAGAGCCCCCTTTGGTACTTCTTGAATTACAGAGCAGAATTCATTCCCACGCACTATGATGTTTAATAACTGTACGATACTGGGTTTAAGTTCTCTTGGCAGAGTTGAAAGCAGTAAGACATTTTACAGCTTCAATACTGAAAACTCTCTTCTTGTGTTCAACTACTATTCTGAACTCAGTTTTCAAATGCATCCATACCAAATTGCAAATAAGTACAAGTTCCACTATGGTGAGAGTGTGTCCATATTCATAACTGGCATACTACTATAAATTTACTTCTCTGCAAAATTCAAACCAAAGAGATGGGAGTTTCTAGAAAAGATATAACCGTCATTTTTATTATCATCCAAAAAAGAAAACCGGGTTTTAGAGTTTTAGAAAGAACTTGCACTTTCAGGCAGCAGCTCAGAATACCACACCCTCTAGTCTAGTGCATCAAGCAATGTAACAGACAAAGTACACCAAATTTGATGCCTCTGGAAAAAAAAAAAACCCAAACCAAACCATTTCACAGAAGTGAAAATGGAAGGCATGCCATCATTCATAGAGAAATATCATACAGAGAATGCCTTGCAAACTGCTTTCCATTTTCTTCCCAAACTTCCACAGTCTCTCTTGCATAGTGAGCCAGAAATCATTTAGTTCTTCTTGATGTTGCAGGGCTCATGAATAGATCATCCTGCAATTTGCAAAGAGGTACACATTACTAAAACTAGCAGGCGTTCCAAGTCATAAAAAGCAAAGCCACCTTTAGATTAAACTAGAAAGCGTGGCCACAGGATTTCATGGTTTTTGACAGACCTGTTTTTGTTGGTTCTGATACGAAAGAGATAATTTATTGATTTAAAAGCCCACATCACAGACGTGCAGAGAATAAAAACCAAGTTTATATGACCAGAACAGCTACTTTGGAATAAGGAACAAACTATATTTCAGTTGTTAATGAGCATCACATACCTCAATAAAATTATGCCCATATACACATCACACATCACAAATCAAAAATACTGTTTCTTTTTGCATACTCAATCAAACACATAGTTTTTTACTTCAGGTACAAGAAGAGATAGCACAATGGGGAGAACAGACAAGAATGAAGTACTTTCTCTGATGTGGCCAACATCTGACATTGTTAAGGAATGGATCTGGACCATGCATAACAGACTCTGAAAACAAACTGCACAGTGCTTGACAGAATAGAGCATATTCTATTCAGTGCAGAATTGTGTAAAAAGTTCTATTTGTTTAATTGTGGAAGAAACCATTTCCTAGCAGTTCAAAGATATATTGCAAGAATAGACATATTAGATTTGAAGACAAGTGTTTTAAATTTTTTTAAAAGTGTACTTATATAATTTGGAACAATAAAACAATAAAGTACCCTGGAAGAGCCATTTCCAAATGGAAAAAAAAAAAAAATCTTCCTTTTCACAAGAATAAATACATAACCAAATGAAAGGACATAGCTAAGCACTAGAAGAGATTATAATTACTTTCTCTCCCAGGCAATTTCAGGCCCACATTTCCGTAACGACAATTCACTGATTAACAATTGAAGGGAAAATGGATTTGATATTTTCCCGAGTTCCTTTCTAGCCTTATTTTTGATAATTATGCAGGTAGTCTAACTCAAGTTGGTTGCAATAATCTAGCCCTGTTAGTGAAAAAAATAATAAATGCAATTTTGCTCTGAAATGCTTTACTCAAATTGCCACAAACTAGTAAGCTATAGAAACTTACATGAAATAAATCTGAAAAATAGTACTATATCCCATACCTCATCTGACTCATAATCAACTCCTCTAGATGCTTGGTTTTGTGAACCTCTTTTACTAAGTGAAGATGCAGTTGTCATCCTTGAAACACACAAAGAGAAAAAAAAAGGCATCAGCACGTCTCAGTAACATTTCAATAACTTCCCTTTTAACTTAGAGTTGGACCACCAATACATAGAGTAAAAATAAAGAGAAATAACAATAAGCAGAACAATACAAATTCTTAAAATAATGTATTAATACTAAAGTTCTGATCAAGTTTACTCCAACCAGTAATCTAATTTTTTTGTTCTAAAGATAATCCACATTAACAAGTAAAAATTTATATAAATTCTCTAAGCAGTTATGACTTTCCTAAAAATCTGGTAGTCAATCAGATCCTTGGACTCTGCTGATTGTCAGTCAGAAATAACGCACTCATGATTGCATTCGTGAAGCAAACATACCGACCTTTGATTTACTTTGGAAGAAGGAGGAACAAAAGAAGTATCTTCTGGATCAGAATCAAGATCTACAATATCCTGAAAAAAAAAAGTATTAAGTTTTTCACAGAATTTATTCTTACAGAGAGAGTGCATAATGTTGTACTACTATAGCACAGAGCCCTTGAGTTTTTTCCAACTATATGCCTACTTAGTTAAAATATTATAGACTTGAGAGGGCTCTACGCTAGAACTATACAAGCTTGCAAATACAGCATAAGCTTATTCTTCACATCTTTGACCTTGAAGAAGCCACCAAAACACTCATGCATGTACACCTTGTATCTTAGACTATGGTCATAAATAAAACATGGTTTTCTCAGAGAAACAACATAATGAAAAAAGGATATCAAAGGTCTACAAATTAACACACAGAAACTTAATGCTGGAACTGATAGCGTGGGAACATCTTCTGATTTAGGCTAACGTTTTGACCATGTATTTATTTTTCAGATCAAAAGTAAAAGGCAGAACAACCTCACTCATACAAGAAGCTGCTTACCTCAGAGTAAGACTGGAATGAATTTGAAGAGTGGTTTGCTTTTGAAGACCTAAAAGCTGGAATAAAACATATGTAATACTTCTAAAATGCTCACACAATTACATCAGAATAACATTATATAGTTCATTTTATTTAAGACCTGCCTAGCATAAATTTCCACTGCAAAATACCCTGTAAAACAAACAGACAAAGCCAAAACATAAATTAAGCCTTTGCTGGAGTCTGACAACCCAAGGATATAACCTTCTCTGCAGCTGCAGGTGCTTCCTAGTCTGGCTGAAAAACCATCAGTAACTTTGGTTAAGGGGAAGCAAAAAAATATTACTGCAATTGAAATTCCTTTATACCTAACATTTTAGACATGAAGACATCTGCTAAAATAAATTTCTCTGCAATATTTCAGGTCATTTTCTGGCCAATTTAAAATTAAGGTAATTTGCTGACTAATTTAAAACTCAGTCTACCTTGGGGTATTTTGAGCAGGATTTATGTGTAGATTTGTGAGCAGAATTTTTTTCTTTAATACTCAGATTACCTATGCTGTTTTCTCAGATCCTGTCCTCCATAGCAAGGAAGAACTACTCTCACATATGTAGGTGGCTTAAAGGTAAGTTTTTCTTCCCTAGTAAAAACTGGCATTTCTAAAACTTGCTACAGTGTAAGGCTAAATGGATTTGCATTAAAGCTTACTACTTGCAAGCATCAGTCAAATTTAACTTTTTATCCCCTGAGGAATATCCTGCATAAAATGTTACTAAGTCACATTCTTTCTATGCTTACTCCTTAGGAAACTGCATATAAAAATATGTTTCCGATTTCCAGTTCTAGCCAGAAGTTCCTAATACATTTCATTTTACCCCATGACAGAAGAATATCACTATTCTTTTTTCCCTTTTCTTTTTTCTTTCTCTCATCACTAATAGCCATTCTATTTCATTAGTACCAAAAGAATCTCTCACAGCTGAAATGGACTAATGGAGAAAAAAGGGAATTAAGACACTTCATAATTAAACAAATACCTTCACTACAATTTGAGAGAGCAGATTAGAATAACAGACAGATTACAGGCCTACCATCCATGATAGACATATTCTTGGCAGGCACAGATACAGGCTTGTAGGATCTGCTGCTAGAAGCTGACTCTTGGCTAGTGGTTCCTGTAGAGGCAACAAACAAAATGCAAAGCTGTTCAGTACTTTTTTTTTTCCTCTTTAGTCTATCATTGCTGAGTGGGAAGTTTCTTAAAAAAAAATATATACAATCCTCTTTACTCCTCACTTTCTTCCTTAAAACAAAGCCCTCCCTGCATGCAGACGAACTGCTCTGGGTCAAGTATTCAAAAGTCCACAGACAGAACCTCTTGACACACATGGCGCTGCTCTGGTGGGATTACAACAGTGTTGGAGCACAGGTTCACAGAACTAATTTAAAAGCACTAACCAAATCAGGCCCAAGACAACAGCCTTTGTTTCAACTCACCCTGCTCTGAGACCTTTGGGCATATTACTGAGACAACTCAAAGGAGTAGGTTGCTGCAAGATCTCATCTTTTCTATTTTATTTATGTATATATATTTATATATAATTGAAGTACATCTCTAATGGAAGTACCACTACCACTGTAAAGTGTAAAATCACACATGGTCAAGGAGCTATTTAACTCATTTTGCTTAGGAGACACTCCCCATTTTTTTTAGTCACTAGAAACACTGAAGTCTCCTGTATATTACATTATGATAGAGACAATTTGTACCTCCTCTTTATACTGATCAAATGCATTACCTTTAGTGGTGACAAAGGTTTATCCATGCACTTCATTGTACAGACCTTCCCAATAATGCATCTTTTAGGAGTCTACTATGTTTTCATAGCTGGGAAGCAAGATATTTTTCTTTCAGCCACAATAAAAAAGTCACAACTTAAGCCTCGTAAGGCAGTCAGCTGTATGTAATAGGATACCACAAGTATTTGAGAAGAGACTTATCCAGTAGGAGTTCTTAAGCAGCAAATTTCCATTTGATGGAAGCATCAGAAGAGAGTCACCTTTCAAAGAAAAAAAAATCAGGAACTGCAGTACAAAGAATGTGAAGCTTTTCTTACCTCTTCCTCTTCGAGACGAACCTCTTGCTGCTGAATTAAATGGAATTGCACCTCTTGCCCTACCTCTTGCCCGACCCCTTCCTCGGCTAAGTGTCGAAGAAAGACTATCACTTGGATTACCACTGCCTATGATCTCCATATCCATGGCATCTTCATCACTGGAGGCCGAGACCAGAACTTCACCTTCAGACCTGTGAGCTCTGGCCCTGATCATTGCCTGAAACAGAACAGTAATTATTACAGGAAAAAGAATCTTAAATCATGAAACACACTACTGTTAAATCTTAGTTGTGTATAATAAATACATAACTATAAATAAAAATATATAGTTCTAAACCATAAAGACTTAGAAATCCCAAATCCACAGTGTTATGGAAGGCAAGGACATCTGTGAAGAACCAGGGACAATACTTGGTCCATTTAATTAGATATGTCCATATACAGCAGTTAGCTAAACTGATAACAGAATGGAGCTTGTTAATGTGACGCATTGTGGGTGGAGTTTGGTGAACAGCTCAGGTCATGCTGTATCAGCTACATATATCTTAGAGGAAGTACCCTCTGGGCTATGCTGACTTGAACTTTATTGATGACAGTGGGTGCTTAAGACAAGTAGCTCACATGAAGATATCCCAGATTAGGAGAACTGAATCTCACCCCAGGTATCCTTTTCTCTAAATTTCGTTCCAGTCCCACATAACTTGCAAAGACAAAGGACCGCCTGTGCTATCAGTAGTTGGCAAATCTCTTTGGAAAAACATATGCAATTTAGGTATGAATATCTGGGAGATCTAAGACTCTAAGATTTAAGATTGCTGATAAGGACACAGTACCTAAAGGTTTACCAATACTCCCAATTTGTTACTGTAATATCACTCAATACATACAGACCTGCCTGGTCTAACCTCAGTTAAAAGAAAGAACAAATGAACATTCAGGTTCACAAATTTGTAGAAGAGATCTCAAAAGCCAAATCAAGCACTAGCTCAGGTAAATATTATCCCAACAAAGATTTAAAATAGACTTAACTAAGCTTTAAAGGCAGACAGGCACTTTCTGGCAAGGACAATGCTGAAGTATTGCTGAAGCATAGCTAAATGACTGCATTTATATGCAGAAGTCACCATTCCGTTTTTCAGCCTATGTTCAAAAGTCAGAGGAATTACCTCATGGACTTCCTTATCCTCTTCTTCAGTATTCTTTTTTCTACTCTCCCTGAATTTTCGCACCTGAATAAAAAAACCAGTTCCCATCAAAATAACAGTTGATGTCATACAATAATCAAAATGCTGTAAGTGCAACATTTTAATCACTGAATCATTAAGCTCATGTAAGAAGTGAAGAGTGCAAGAATAACTGAGTAGTTTATTTAGAACCCTTTCATGCTGTCCTATAGTTTAAGAATCTCACATTCAGTTAACAACTGGGGCTACATCACTAGGGAGAAAAAAAGCTTGGGACATGATGAAGGATGTACTGTGTTAAAGAGAAGGAGAGTATACATAATTATGACAATAAGGGACATCGAAATATGAATAACTGGAAAAAGGGGTAGAGATAAAGAATAAGGACAGAAAATTACATGAGAAGAGACAATGTTGCAGTATATGTACAACTAAGGAAGCTCAATGTGACAAATAGGGAAAACGATATGAAGCACGACAGAAAGAAGATTCTAGTTCTAAAGACAAACAACAACAAAAAAACCACCCTAAAGTGTCACAGGAAGTCTGCAGGCACTAATTGTTTATGGTCTCTTTCAACCCCTCATGAATTAAAGCAATCAGTAAGAAAACAGGTAGATGCAGCCTGCCTTCCCCACCAAATTATTTTTTACACACTGCATAGACAAGATGCAGAACAACTTCTTCTACAATGCTTGAATATTACAGCTGAATACATGAGCTCATGGGGAAGCTCAACAAGTTGGCAAAAATGTCTGTCAAGGATTACTCAATACACACAAACCAGGCTTGTCTCTGGGATACCCTGAGCTGCATGCCATTGGAAGTAGAGCATCGGAAGGATAAGCTTTCTTTATGCTCATCCTGTTCTTATACTCCTCCCTAAGCCAATATAAAAAAGGTAAGAAGAGATTGTATCTACCATCTCTCTCTCTCAGAACTAAAAATGTAGTTCTACATGTATTAGACAGGTCTCTTCTAGGCATGTGTGTGCAACCTAAACCCCATTTTCAATGCAAGTTTTGAAACCATATATTTGAAACTTCACTATTAATTACTTATTAATTAATTGCAGAAAATTACTAGAGGCAAATGTTGCATATGCTCTCCACACACAGACAAATCTATTAAACCATGTTTGAGCATTGACTTTTCTACTGTCTCGACCTCTCTTGTGGAATCAACATTAACAGAATATTACCTCCTCATCTATTTTTTCTTCCTCTGCTTCAGTGCGACGCTCCTTGAGAAACCTCTGTGTTTTTTCTAGTTGAAATTTCACCAGCTCTTCAATTGCTTCTTTTTCCTCTTTGTCCACAAACTCTTGCACTGCTTCTCCCATTCCTCTTTCAGTTAGAAGTGAAAGCTGTACTTTCTTTAGAATTGGGGAAAATAATTCGTTAAGAAGCATCTGCCATTAGAGAAAGCAAGCAATATTCCAGCTTTTTTAGATAAGCATTACATTAAGTTGGTTGCAAAAAGAGTAACGTGCATCTAACATTTCAACCAGAGAAAAGCACAGCAATGAGCAAATGTTACTTGTCATAAACCAATTTCAACTCTCTTGCTACTAGCATGTCACACCCACTTTACAGAATATTTTTCAAACTAGTCAAAGTAAAAAGCTTTATGAACAGTAAAGAAACTGCAATGATAGTACTATCTAAAATAAAAACCTCCATGAAATAATTCTGCCCAGAGGAATAAACTTTCTAGCTATTATAAAGTAAAATGTTTAAATAAAATAAGCATAATGAAAGAATATGATTTATGCCGTCTTAATACTGACACCTAGCATGTGTCTAAGGTTAGGCAGGATGATGTAACTTGAACGATTCACCTCAAGAATTCTTGCTCTAAAGGTTTTCTACAAAACATGGTCTGAAGTAGCTTCTGCAAGTTATGCTTGATCAACTAGAACAAGCATTTGGGCACCCGGCTCACTGATTTTTTTTATCTCTTAGATGTTATTGCCCTGGTGTTGGGAAAGGGAAATACACTAGATTTAACAACAGGGTGGGAAGAAAGTGAATTACTGGGGGGTGTCAGTTCCTTCTCCCTGCTCTGCTTTAAACAAAATGTGGAAAGGCGCTGCATCTGAGGACACAAATAAACTGCAAAGTGACCCCAAGTCAGCTGGTAATAGTAAATGCTACAGTCTCACACTGGTCCTACAGTAAACTATGCTGCCTCACATTTTCCTCCTGTACCTGGGTACATGACACAGCACTTAGTACAGGGCAGACACTGCAAGTTCACATGAAGAGTTATCATGCTCTCAAACCAGTGTGTGTTCACACACCTACACAAACTATAAACAACAGTTACTTGTTAATCTAAGACACACACTTCATGTGGTAATTCTCATATAGTTACATGGGAAATCACTTCTTGGTCCATGTCAAGAGTCTTTTCAGGGTACACTGCTTCCATTAAGAAAGCAAAAAAAAAAAAGAAACAAAACAAAAAAAAACATATTATATGACATTAAAAAGGAAAATCATAAAATAATGTAGAAAAATACCTTTTCTGCTGTCTGGAAATACTGCTTTACAAGGTCTTCCACCCTCAGTGTCATTCCCTCAGCAGGTCTGCTAACCAATTTTCCAAAATTAAGATCAAGGTCTAGAACAGAAAAGCACAGTGACATCATCCACGTTTGCAGCTTTTAATTATTATCATCCCACTGACAGTAGTAGGAAAAAAGGCTAATGCAGGCCTGATAAGAACTGTGGTCTCTTTTATATGTAAAGCTTTTCGTTCTTTTTAGAGTCTATTGCCTGAAAACATGGGAAAACATAATAGAAGCAAGAATTGTGCAGACAACTCTACCTCTAGCAGATATAAAGAGTTCTTTTAACTAACACGTCTGGAATTATATATTGAACACCATGTCCTGAAGGTTATTATAAATGAACTCTAGAAGATCATAAATGGTAGAAAATCAAAGGACCCAACAAAGCACAGAAGTTTTTTGTAAGTAACCCATTTACTACAGAAGAAATTTTCCCCCAAAGCACTCTGACCGAATTTCAACAGAAAATACTCATAGCTTGTCCCGTATTCTCAGGCAGCAAAGTAGGAATGGCAGAGGAATGAGAGCGATAATCATCTGAGGTTAGCAGACACCACATAAAGTAACATAGAGTGACTACAAACTGCTTTAAGACATCTACCACATGAAAGCACAAACCACTGCTTCATTAGCAGGGTTATATAAGCAGCTATGATGCAACAATAACAGCTTCTGAATTCCTGAAGTCTTAACATCACCTGTACTGAACCACAACGTGCACACGTACTGAAAGCACTGAGTGCTTCATTAGCCACTTCCCTTGTATTAGAGGCTGTCTGATAAAGCAATGCAAAAAGCCATGGTATTATTTTTATACTCCCTTCTTGAAACTGAGATGCATGTTAAATAGGAAAAACAAAATGTATTGGTGAAACATTGTGACAGATGTGGTAGCTCCTGTGTATTCTTGAAAATGATAACAGCATTACATACAATTTTAAAAAATGAAAACCAAAGCAAAATAAACCAAGATCAATACAGTGTAATTTTTAAAACATCTCACTAAAAGCAGTTTTATTCACAAAACAGTGTTTTGAACTTCATAGAACTGACAGCATTTGTAATAACTGTCACTGGAATTGGATGATGCCCTTACAATGCAATAATGTGAACCAGTGAGAGTTTTTTAGCATATTATATGTATTACTATAAGCAACTCAATAAGGTTTGAGGCCAAAGAAAAAAGGAACTGTTTATGAATAACTGTCAGAAGATGCTGGGCTGAATATCAGAGTTTTAGAAAAATCTGGAAATAGAAGACAAATAATTGTGCAGTATATACACTTAAATAAGACAATGCATCTTTACTCCTCCTATAACACATTAAACAGTAGACACCGAGCCTTTGCAAGTGTTGGGCAACAAAATAAAGAAAGAAGGATGAAAACAAAGGCATTCCTTCCTTCATAATTACCTTTTTTCTCTTTTTGTTCACGATGCCTGAAAAAGTGTATGATATCTTTTGGGTTAGCCACCCTATGCATGTACTTCTGGCTGAAACGATGGACACTAAATGGCTCAAAGCCACCTGCATAATCAACCTAAGAGAGGAAAGGACAAATTTAGTTATGAAACAAAGAGAAATGCAGAAGCCACACAAATCGAAATGAATTTGTTGTACTTAAAAAGAAAAAATCAGAAGAAAGAAAAAGTCAACCTAAAATTAATGCCTTATTATGCAGAATAGTTAATGGCTAATAACAGCTAATAATAATATTAACAGAATAGCTAATAACAGCTCAGATTCATAACTTGTTCCCGATTTGTTTAATTTACTAGCCTTCAGAAAGGTTTCCAAAGATAATTTGTCTTAAAAAACTTCACAGAAAATAGCCACTTTTGATGCCCTTACTCAGAACCAGCAGTGAAGTACATTTATGACCAATCTCATCCTTTACCTTAGAGTACTAGTTACACCACAGGTAAACAGAAGTATGGTATGAAGGTAGTTTATATTTGCCTGTACACAGCAAAAAAAAATGCATATATTATGTGTTTACACAAAAAGCATGACTTTGCTTTGAAACTTTTCAGTGACCTTTAAAAACAAAGCAATCCAAGCTGAACAATTTCTTACTCTTAATCTTATGATAGGCTTCTCTGGCTGGTGTGGATTTCCCAAGCGTTCTCTTTCTGCATTGTCCAGCATCAATTCCACCTGTGAAGGAGAATTAGAAATTCAGTTCCACTTTGTTCTCTTACAGATGCCTGAACATTTCAAGTCTAACTTAAAATACATGCAGTTGCAAGGGGAGCTATCAAAATAAATAATTATAGAATGTGCTCTCATTCCTGAACCCATATGTACCAGTATCCAGACAAAAGCCATTAAGAACGACTCAGAAAAACATGACAATGAATGGCTTATCCTTGGATACAGTGTAGTCCAGCAGTATCTACATCACTGATCACTCATATTTTACAGCCACTATGCTTTGCTAAATTTCTGCTTCCAGGGAAAACCAGGAAGAGACTTCATATAAACCTAAGAATTAAGCAACTAATAAACTTGCTTAGTTACTTCTGCCACTTCAGACTGCACAGCCGAGCTCTCAGGGTTTAGGTCAATGTATTTATACTGGTTCCAAAGGGGACGCATCAAACACTGCCCCACTCTTAGGCACAAATTTTTGTAGAAAGATGAAAGGGACACCCAAAAAGCAGTTCCAGACTACTTTAACAGGTCATCCCAATCAAGGAATCTGGAAGCCAAGGCTGCAGAGTGATTGTCATGGAATTAGCTTCCTATGGAAACACTAAGTCTGTCTCAATATGGGGCAAGATACAAGATTTCTCATCTTCCAGTCTCAAAACCAGTCACAGATCCCATCCCCTCTCCATACACTGTTATCTACAAACTGTTAGCATCACAAATTACCTTTTCCATGCAAAACGCCTGTATTGCCTGAGTAACATTAGGATTGTCAGGATTAAAAAGATCTGGATGATCAGCTAGAATAATATCCTCTATATGGAAGGTTCGCACTGTCTCTAGAGCAATCTTCTCCATTTTCATTTTTTTCCCTTTAACATGTAGCAAACCAACGTGTCTAGAAGGAGAAAGGTAACTCACTGGAAGATAAACTTAAGAAAACTATGGTATAAAGATCTGTTTTCAAATTCATGTTTACTTTTCAGGGATAAAATTTTAAAAGCTATAGGAAGATCTGTACTTCAGGGTTGGCCCTGCCAAACATCCATTTTATTATATTTAGATTGTGCTTGTTCCATACATAAGCACTTGCACTTGGTTCCCTGTATTCCAATTTATCAGGGTGTAACTCCTCTTAGCTAAGTTCCATTTGCTTCAAACGTCAGATTAAATTATAACCAAAGCAAAAGTTATGCCAGGCACTCATTCCATCTATTTTGCTTATTATGTCATACTCTTGAAGCTAATGTACACAGTAACACAAGTCTTTGCATACTTTATACAAATATTTTTCTGTTCTCAACACAACACCTGAGACACGTAAGACAAGGGATAAACAAGAACAAAAGAAAAGCTCACGCACTTCTTCACGGCTTCTCCAGGGGACAGAGATGTCACCACTGAACTTCCTGGCTGAGAAATATAGAAACGTTGCTGCTCATTTTGGAATGGAGCTATTTTGCACTCATGTTCATGACCCCACACAACAAGATTAATAAAGTCATCTAAAAACTGCTCTGGAATGTAGTTGGTAGCTCCATGTTTGCTCCTGTTTGAGAGAAGAGAAGAATAATGGATGGGTAAGGTGAGAGTGAAGAAGGAGAAAAACACGACTGCGATTTAAAACGATGCAGGAAGTCCAGCAACAATACCTGACATACACATCAGATTCTCTTCACATTTATTCCTTACACAGTTGTTTAGTGTTTGGTTAAACAGGCAACTTACACAAGTCACTGTTTTACATAGCTCACTGTTTTCTGCTCCCCTCCTTTTATTTGGATCTCCCTTTTCCTCTTACTCAGCTTGCAAGACTAGTTTTTTCCTATATGAATGCTTTTATAGCACCTCACGGCCATTGTTTTTAGTTGGATTTTTTTGTTTTTAAATGGTGGGGTAAAACCCATTGAATTACAGAGACATGGGACACACCATCCCCAATCCCTTTCCAGAAGACAGAGAAGATGGGGGACTGGGTTCCTTCAGCCTACTGGACAGACATCAGTACAGAGGGCTATCTGAGCTATATTTGTATACATCTGCCTTCACCATCCTGAATGTGAGGATTGTCCTCTTTTTCAGGAAAAATTAGAAGAAAGTATTTGGAAAAGAACTCTACCTGTTCCTGCTACCACTGCTGGGAGAAGCCTGTAGGCAGAAAGTACACATTACCTATCTGTAAAGCACAGCAGTGCAAGGGAAGATAGGGTACTTGTTGAACTATGGTTCAAACAAGAATAAAAAATACAATATGAAGTTTGATGTTCTCCCAGCTCTAACAAGCAGAAAAGATTTAATTATATGCAGATTACACTACAAACCCTCCACTGCCCCTAACTATAAATGTTTGGGAAGAGATTTCCCAACTCTCCTAACTCATTTATTTCAAATCTTTTCTTTTATGAATCTTCTGCAAAAACAGCTATAAAACAATGTTTTCACTCGTGAAAATCTTAAGAAACCACATACTCCCAAGAAGCATCAACTAATGCACCTGGCTTGCTCACCTATGCTTTTCCAGGCAGTTTAATGAAGTAACACAGTAAGTCACTGTAATTCATTCATTACTGTTACCTATTTTGATGAATCACAAACAAGTTAAACCAACTATCTTCATCCTCCTTTGGTCTCAGCATGGTTACTTGCTTATTGACAAACATACGATACAACCTCTCATCTGGAATAGCTCCTGAAGTGGATAAACAAAAAAAAAAAAAAATTACTTTTGTGTGGTAAACAAGTCTGTATTTTATAGCCTTTTACTAGCCACACTATTTAAAAAAGCATCAGAAACAAAATATAGTAGCCTTCCAGTACCTAAAGTGGGCTTACAAGAAAGCTGGAGGGGGACTTTTCACAAGGGAAAGCAGTGATAGAACAAGGGAGAATGGCTTTAAACTGAAAGAGGATAGATTTAGGCTGGATATTAGAAAGTTCTTTACTGTAAGGGTGGTGAGGCACTGGAACAGGTTGCCCAAAGAAGTTGTGGATGTCCCATCCCTGGAAGTCTCTGATTATTTTCTTGACGTTTTTTAACTAGGAAACCCCCAACCCCCCAAACCGTCCATAGCCAGGGTTCATGGTGCATTTCAATAAATCCCATATGGAGTTTCCATATTTTGTATAAGAACAAATGCTCTCTAAATCAGAGAAAGTCAAAAAGGCATATATAATCCTGGCACAACTTCAAAGAAACGTCATGAACATCTTCATGCAGGAACACTGGTACTTTAGAAAGTTCTTGCATTTCTCAGTCATGATTTTGTTATTGAAAACTTTTGTATTGTGGTATTAGAACATTCTACTAACTACTAACCCTTCAAACATCTAGCAAGCTTTCAAAGTATCTCATTAAACACATAAAATCATGGTTAACTAGGACTTAATTTATATCTATAAAAGTAGCTTGGAATTAAGTGTTTAAGCAGTCATGACTGGACAAAAAGTAAGGGTGAAAAAACAAGGTCTTAATAGTTAATTTCTGTACACAGAAAGCAGTCAAAAATAACCACTCTAAGTAAGAAGTGAGGGTAGAGGGGAATTCAGTGAAGAAAATACAAAGGAACAAAACTGAAGTTGAAAACCTATCACAGCACAACTTTAAAGTACGAAACTCGTAAGTTTCTTTAAAGAAACTGAGATTACCCATGGCATATGTTACTCATGAACCACTTCAGACAGTCATATAAGACATGAGGTTTCTGCTCAGACAGCTTATGCCTTTAAATACAACCAAAATGGAACATGAACATAGAGCGTTTAAGTTTTGCCTAAGCAAGATGAAGTAACCTTAATACACCAAAGAGAGAATTTAAGAGTGTGATTTCTGACACAGGCACTATCAATGGTTAACTGATGCAGGCTTTGTTTAAGACCAATAAAAGTAAAAAAGTCAAGTTATTGAAGGATTTATTCTAATGAAAAAAAGATGCAAAACCTCCCCTGTAAGCCAGTGACACACAGCAGGAGGAGAAACCTGATGCTGTCACAGAACTGAAATGCTTTAAAATAGAATTACATAGACCTTCATGTTTGTTGCAGCCTTACATGCTTGTTCCAACTTTATTTAGACCTATTGAGTTTCTTATAAATGAACAGTCTAGTCACAGTCTGGCAGACTAATACTTACCTAAGCCATACAGAGCAATTTTTGTTCTGCCCTTACGCAATAAAATGGGACTAATATCTATTTTCTCCACAGAACTTGAACGTCCAAAGTGATTCAGCAATCCTGCACAGCTTAAAATATCCAATGCACACAGTGCATCTGCCTACAAAAAATATTAAGAAACAAACATAAAACTTTGAACAGAACATTTAGTCTTTAATGTCTAAGTGCAAGTCTCAAAAGCGAGAAAGAATATCTTTCCTTAAGTAACTTCTGCAAGTGAAAAACCCCATCACCTATATTCAGGTTTTTGTTAGTTCTTGAGAGTACAGAAGCAAATCCCTTTCCCTTACAAGTCATACTTCATTTGAACAATGTGCAATTAAATATTACATCTTCCATAAAAACAAAAATACAAAAAACACCCAAGCCAGCCAGTCTCTAAACTACCACAAAAATTATCTGGTTAAGCTAACTACCTTGTAAGTTCAAAGTTAAACTGCTGCTAAAACACTCATCTCCATGATACACTGCTACTTGATCTAAAATGCAAAACTATTAATTCAACACATGCACTTTAATGCTTTCTAAATGTCCTTTTCCTGCTCAATTTTAGCAGCTTATTTTTAAGCTAGCATTTCACTACTATCACATTATCTTCCTTGAAAATGCATGATGCATATCCATTACATGTGCACAAACCAAAATATCAAAATTCTCCTTCTTTAAGAAAAAAAGCTTTCAGTCTCTACAGATAGAATGTTTTAGAAACTTTCTGAAAGACTGACACTTTTTGGTGTGAAAAGTGATTCTATTCTCAATGACAGAAACCTACATAATTTAAGAAATTATACACAGCTCATATGGATCTCTTAACTCCTTTCCATTTGCTTTTTAATGTCATTCAGAATTCCTAAAAATATACAAAGTATTTACACAAAAAGTGGAGCAACTAATTAAAACTAGCATGATTTCACAGAACTGTATTTCTATACAAGTTTCTATTTCTATATCTTTGTAATGCAACAGTGCAATTATGATAATAATTACCCCTGTGGGATCATCATGATTTCCATGAATACTAAAAACTGGAATAGAAATGTTGAGATTTTCATCCTGATAATTCACCCATGGAAACCTGAAGAAGAGGAAATGAAGTTAAACTATACATGCAAATTTGTGTATGATTCTCAATATTCTCTTCAAATTAACTTCAGGACAAATAGATCATGGCCATAGCACAAATGAGAATGAAGTGATTATGAATAAGCCTAAGCTTAAGCTTAAGCACAAGAAGATTCTTACTCATGGACTGGAATGGCTCTTCCCATGGGGAACAGGGTAGCAAAAAGAGCCTATTTTTTTAGAACAAACTATGAAAACAATTGTACAAAAAACTGTGTGGTAGCAGTGGATTAGGCTCTGCAACCTTTGCTTACACACAAGGAACTCTGCTGATTTTACCATAACAACTCATGTGAATTGGTTTACTTGTATTGTACTTGCAGAATAGCAACTATACATTACATAAATACATCAAGAGTCACAACACATTCAGAAGTTTCCAAAAATATTGTACGTGCTCCTTTACAGATTTAGATGGCAGGTAAGTTATCCTCTAACCTGCCCCCCAAAGAGAGGCCTAAAACTTCCAGTTCCAGTCATGGAGGATATAAATTAAAAATCACCCAATCACATTCACCCAATACACAAACCAACCTTCACGTGATAATTGATAGTAAGATACTTACTTGCTGTAATGAAAATTAACTGCCTGATCACTCAAAATTTCAAATTGAACAGGACGATCTCCCATGCAGTATTTTCTTAGTGACTCCAAACAAGAGTGTATTGTTTTTCTGGAGGGTTTGTTGTCGTGAAAAAGGTCTCCACCTAATAAAACAAAGTCCACCTGCATGTAACAGAAAGCTTTATTATTTTAATACATTTTCTATTACCTTGAAAGACTTCTAAGCAAATAGTTTAATTATTTCTTCTAAGGAATTCCACAGATTTCCTCATACATGAGGAAGTATACTTCTAGGTAAAAGGAATTAGTAGTAGCAGAAACAATATTCAACTTCCTTATGAAAAGTAATTAAACTATTAATTAAAACAAAATAAAACCCAAAAAGACTAATTTATCAAGAGCTATAGGAGAAAACAACTGACAGTGGTAAAAAAAAGGATCAGTGTACTATTGTAATAAGGGTCTCCAAATTGGCTCCTGAACAGTTTTTGACAAGCTACATTATTTTTTTCATTGCTGCACTACCTAGTAGGAAGAAATTAGTAGCTATCACCATATTATTTTGAGAAGGTACCAGTTGTAGTTTCTGCATATATTGTATATATTTAGCTTTTGGAAAAGCATTAGGAAAAAACCTCTTCAAAATTACAAAGAACCTGACTAATAGACATTCAGTCTTTAAAAATAGAATCATAGAATCATTTAGGTTGGAAAATACTCTTAAGATCATGAAGCCCAGGGGTCAACCCAGCACTGCCAAGTCCCTAAGTGCCACATCCACACATCTTTTAAATACCTCCAGGGATGGTGGCTCCACCACTCCCCTGGGCAGCCTGTTCCAGTGATAGACAACCCTTCCAGGGAAGAAATCTTTCCTAATATGCAGTCTAAATCTCTTCTGGTGCAACTTGAGGCTATTTCCTCTTGTCCTATCACTTGTTACCTGGGAGAGGAGTCTGACCCCTACCTGGCTATGCCCTCCTTTCAGGCAGTTGTAGAGAGCAATAAGGTCCTCCCTGAGCCTCCTTTTCTCCAGGCTAAACACTCCCAGCTCCCTCAGCCACTCCTCATCAGACTTGTGCTCCAGACCCTCCCCCAGCTCTGCTGCCCTTCTCTGGACATACTCCAGCCCCTCAATGTCCTTCTTGTAGTGAGGGGTCCAGAACTGAACACAGGATTCCAGGTGTGGCCTCACCAGTGCCGAGTACAGCGGGACAATCACTGCCCAGGTCCTGCTGGCACCACTATTGCTGATCCAGGCCAGGATGCCACTGGCCTTCTTGGCCACCTGGGCACACCCTGACTCAACCAACTCGGGCCCCAGGGATGCAGCAGACTTCCCTAAGAAGTGGATCGAGTCCGAATATTTGGCCTTCTGTTCCTATCAGAAGAGATTCTCCTATGACAACAATCCACCTTTGCTCTTCACGGAAGTGGTTTTGGTATTTGGCACAGGCCAACTTAACTGCAGCAACACCTCTATGCTAGATGGACCACCATCCTTGCTCAGTTTCACCTGCAGAACCCCACATCTGTTATGCCAGGGTACCCAGGGAGGCAGGGCAGTCACAGAGGAGAAGCACCTGCTGTGCCAGGCAGGAACTTGCTGCCATTGCCCCTGTCCCTTAATTCACTGAGTCCATCTGCACGGAGTGAGGATAGGGAATCACCTGTGTCATATCCTGCCTTGCCTGTCAGGCTTGTCCCACAGAAGGTAGGGGGTGATTCCAGTAATCTCTCTCTCTCACAAACACACTCCCTGATACATCTCAACCTCCTCACCTTCTCCCAGAGCCCTGTCACTAAGTGGAATTCCTCTATGCGGATGCACCTCCCACAGCTGAGTTCCCACACCGGGGTGGCAGTGTATTCCCACCGGAGCTCTGTCTGGGCAGCTGTGTCAGTTGTGGTGAACGCAGAGCTCAGAGAGGCCATGGCTTTCTGCCAGATGGATATCACTGCTCCCTGGTAGAGATGTCAGGGCTTCAGTGCCCTTCCTGCACAAAATGTCATACCATGACATGTCTGTTGGCCATGCTGGAGGCACTCCTGGCTGCTGCCACTCTCCAGCAGCTTCTTTTACAGGTGGGGGAGTACTTGACTACCACTGCTGCTGACCCCACCCAGGTCCTATCAGCCGCTGGGGACTCCTGGTGGCTCTCAGCTCCAACTCTCGGTTCCCCCTGACGTTGCCCTGGTTCAGGAAGCCCCCCTGTGCACCACAATACAGGATTCTGCTGCTGATTGTGCCTGCACTGGAGCTGCTTGGCACTGGAGCTGCTCAGCGACTGAGCACTTAACACTTCAAAAGCTTCTAACATTTTCTCTTCCGATTTGTCAGAAGACCATATATCACTACTTTCACTCTCTCCTCAATTACTTTCCCCCCTTGTAGTGACAAACACTCTCTAAATGCCACTGAAACTGATGCAAGCAATCAAAAAACACTGCTAACGCAACCAAAGTCATGATTCAGCAAGAATGCTCTCACAAAGAAACAGGCACTCCTCTTACTAAAACAGAAACGAAACTGAGTGCAACAAATAGTTCAGCCATTTGATTTGGGATTACTAGAGACTGTACCAGGACTGAACTTTACAGCTTCTGGCGGATTGGACCGTATTTTCAACAGCCTCAGTCCTTCCCTCTCCAAAAAGTAATACTTACTTCATTTTTTCGAGCGTGGTCCAGAATTTCATTAAAAGTTACAAAAGTATCATTTCCACGCACCGGATCCTTCTCCAAATAGCCAAGATGAATATCAGTAGCAATGAGTATTTTAAAGGTATCTTCATCATCCCTGAATAAGACAGGAAAACTTGTGTTAGCCAGAAATACAGATAGGGAATTTCAACACTGTCTTTACTAAGGTAAGCTGATCTGTCCAAAGTCACGAAATGCCGAGATTTGCCATAAAACTCTACCAAATATCAGTCCTATAATAATCTTAAAACATTTCACTACTTGTATTGCAAATAGCATATACCCAAACCAACCAGTTCGAAGGTTTATCCCAGTCATTCTGCTCTAGTAAAGGGCTGCAAGCACCCCTCTGAAGTATCTAATTAAAAACTAAAGAACCCTTTGTACGTTTTTTGCTTTTAAAAACACTTGTTGAACAGTCTAATTCTCTCTTTCCACCGGTAATCTACACGTATATGAATGCAAGCATGGTGATCATAGGGACCTGAAGGAAAACACAACTGATGATCCCAGCTCTACTTAACTCATCCCAGACATACAAAACATTTGCTGTCCGATGTGGCAGGACCGCACGGAGCTGCAGAAAACGGGAGCTTACTGTGAATTGATGGCGCTCATCCTCGCGCCAAGGCTCCTCACGGGAAGGCTCCGGGCACAGCGCAGCCAGTCAGCTCCGGGAGTCAGCTCCTCTTTTCACAGACGGTACGTAAAGCGCAAGAGATAAAACCAGGCACTGGGTCAGCGCAGGGGGCACGGTGAGGTGACCGATCACTGACCCCGCTCCATCACCNCCCCGCCCCCGCCGCTGCCCCGGCCGAGCACCGCCCCCAGCCCGGCCCGGCCCGTTACGTCACGTCCGGCGGCCGCGCGGCCCGGAAGCGCTCGCCGGGCCCCGCCC
>VZTX01001902.1:338042-362635 GCA_013400915.1 Pardalotus punctatus | reverse complement strand
AGAAGTGGCTGGTGGAACAGGCGGGCAGGGCGGGCTGCGAGCCCAAGGCCGGCAACAACATCGAGATCGTCAGCACCTCGCAGACAGCCAAAGTCATCGTCTCCGTCAAGGATGCCGTGCCCACCATCTTCTGCGGCAAGATCAAGGGCCTGTCGGGGGTTTCCACCAAAAACTTTTCCTTTAAAAGGGACCTGCCCCAGGACTCGGTGCTGCAGTGCTACGATGTGAAGAGCCCGCCCGAGCCCCGGGACAGCGCCGAGGCCCTCAGGAAACCCGTCAAAAACAGGAGCGTAAAGCTAAAGAAAATGAACTCGCCGGAGATACATATTCTTCCAATCAAGAAGCAACGGCTGGCTGCCTTTTTTCCAAGAAAGTAAATTATGGGTTTTTAGAATTTTAAGATTATTATGAGAAGAAGAAAAAAAATTAATAAAAAGATGCACTTGGTTTTAAACTCATTTAAAACTTTAAACTATCTTTGTAAGTTATTTTTGGGGGAAGAGGGAGAGGATCAGATGTAGAGTCCCTATAAACTGGGTTGGTTTGGTTTTTTCCTTCTGTTTTTTTTTTTTTTTTTGTTATCAAATTTTGACTTTTCATGGGAAACTGAATAAAAAGCAACCTATTTTTCAAGCAGATTGCACATTTTGCAGCTTTAATGGAATAATGGATGAGTCAGAGGGGTAAGAGCTATTTTCACTGCCATAAAGTGCTTTGATGATGTAACTCTTCATAACAGTCGGAATGGAAATTTCAAAATAAATGTTTGTACGTGCTAATTGGTTGCCGCATTCTTTTCTCATTTCTGAATCGCTTTCAGTCTACAGAGAAGGTAATGTAAAAAGTCTGTAAACTGTAAAGCGCTGCAACTGACTGGTGATGAACCTGAAATGTTTAAAAAAAAAAAAAAAATAGCAGGCTGAGAAAAGCTATCTTGTCCCGCAGCAATGTCGAAGAGCCTGTCACAACAGCTGCTAAGGATGCACCCAAATGAGCTACCGGAGCAGTGAGAGTGAGTGGTACAGCCTAGTGCACACCTAAGACAGGATCATTGCAAGAGACCCACAGGGAACCAGCTTAAGTAATGTTATCATTCATTTAAAAGAGAAAAAGCATAAAAGTCAAGGGAGTTCAGTTGCCAGGGGGCAGGAGGGGAAGAAAGAATCACATAATTTTTCCCAGCCTGACTACAGCTATATGGGGGAGTTGTTTGTTGTTAGTTTTCTAAGTTCTTTGATGGCTGAAATGAATGCACGTAAAAGAGCAAAGCTGTGTAACTTTATCACTCAGCAGTGTACAAAGCCACCCACATCAATGGAGAAATGTGAATGTACAATTAAAATAAAAGTTCTGCTAGGTTATGGTTTTGCACTTGTCTGTGGAAATGAGCTAGAGGCGCACTATTGTCTGTCTGCTTTGAAGTTCACACAGCTCACTGGTAAAAACAGATCCTGACAGAAGGACAAATGTGAGAGGTGGAGGACAATTTTTGGTGGGCACTGCCTTTTTTGTGGCTATACCTGTAGAAAACTTGTGTTACAATTTCAAATTACATGTTTCTGGCAGTGCACAAGGACTGTCTAAGTAAAAAAAGCCATTGTAAAGCCATCAGCCAGATACTATCACACACTAACTGTGCCTGCCTTTGCCTAGCTGCAGTCAGCCTACTTCCAAGACTCCTCTTGGACAGCTTTGGGAAGGTTTTTGCAGTTTTTCATACCATGAAAAGTTGCTCAAGGGAGCAGCTTCAGCATTTGAAGTCTAATCACACCCATAGGCACCAGTGTCATACCCAGATCCGTTCCAAGTTTTGATAGCAGCAGACACCAATTCAGTATTTGGAAAATGAATCTGCACTAGGAGGTTAGGAAGGGCATGTTGTTTCACTTTTCCTTGGCTGAATGATCAGTGCCTTCTTGCTGAGTACAAAAATGGAAGATTTTCACATAAACATAGCACTGGTTCTATCAAACTCTTGTTTTTTAAGCATTTTTAAAGCCTTTTATTTTTCCCGGAGGTGGCAAAACTGACAACAGTCCAAAAAAGTGTAGTGTTGATGGATTCATTAATGTTTAGTCATCTGACTGTATTTTTTAAAAATATTTTTTCTTAATTGAAAATACTCTGCTACTTTGTTTTTCTCCTTCCAAGAAACTGCTGATGAAATATGTCATTGGTTATTGCAGGGAAGAGGCAGAGGATTTCAGCGTCCCTTGGGATGGCCATCCCAGTTGTCACTGCCCCCATCTATTTCAGCCTGCCCATTCTAAAGTGTCAACCGTCTGAAAATGTGAATTTTCCCCAGGGCTATGCCAGAGTAAAATAAGGTGGTCACAGCATTAGCTGCTGTCGTTTTTATTTTGCAGTTGATAGAAGCAAGTTTAAAAGAAGTTTGACTTTTTTTTTTTTTTAAGAAGCGTTTCACACTGGTGGTTGCATCTGCTTCACCAACTGCCCCAATTCTTTCCATCCTAGCGTGAATAATTTACCACAGCATCCTTGGCAGATGGAGGGGGCATCAACTGCTGCCCCTTCTGCTGGTCAGCATACCTGGGACAGGCAGAGCAGTGCCTGTCAGTGACTCTGTCTGCAGGTGCTCAGCTTTTCCCTCCTCAGCTTCACAAGCATTTCCTGGGAGGATACGCTACTTCCGAGGGTACCGCCCCGCCCACTCTGCACACAGCGGTCTGGTTTAACTGAATTTAGACCACAGGCTCCAGAAGCCCTGACAACAAATTAGGCTAAATCAGCTTTACGACATTATAAACCCATACAACCACTGTCAAAACATCCAATGCCTGGGGACAAAAAATTGAGTTTAAAGGAAACTGGTACTGGTTGTAACAGTAGACCAGACCAGCAGGCATGTGGCTGCATCTTGCCCCAGTCCTTGGAAGAGTAACTGCAACCTCTTCCCTCTGAAGCAGGGCTGAGGAAAACGAGAACAGGCTCCAATTATCCTAGCATCCCTCTCTGCCACTCCAGGACTACCTCCCCAGCTTTACAGGGCCATTTCCAGAATGGGCAAGCTCCCTGGCACTGCCGGTTGCCACCAATATCCCCAGAGCCTGTGACACAGGCTGGAGCCACTCCCATAGAAATAGATAAGCAGAGCAGACTGGGCTTACCCACTCCACCGCCTGGCTTTTCCATTGCTTAAACTGCAGGGGCAGGGCGAATATTCTCAACATCTGCCCAGCAAGGCTTAGGGCAGCTCCCACTCCCTTACCCTGCTGCCATTTCATGCAACCCCAACCTTCAAGGCTGTGCCATGGGAAGAGGAGCCACACAACAGCACATCCCCTGCTGCTGAACTCTATTGGGCAAATGATGCTAAGTAGGGACCATTTGCATCCCACCATCCCTCATGTGGGAAGCACAAGTCCTACATCCCATCAGCACGGGGGAGAAGCAGCCATAGAACAGAGTACTTAATTACACCAAGATTGAGCACTTTCACCTCCTCCTCCTCCTCACCTCTAGCAGCAATTACAGATTTTGTATATTGGGCCATTAATTCTCTACAGGGCTACATTTTAACTGCTTCTGAAACTTCTGTATGAGGAGGACGCGGAACTGTACTCATGATATATGGAGCTTCCATTTCTGGTGGCTGTTAATGGAGACATTAATACCTCTAGTGAACTTGAAGGGAAAGTCATTAAGCTGTAATGGTAGGAGGAAGACATTTTACAATGATGAGTATATGCAAAGGGGAGAGAGAGGGGAGAGGGAGAGAGAAGCTGTGCCCTCAAGGGCACCCCTTGTTGGCTCCAGGCTTCGTGTGACTTGGACTTTGGATGTGGGCTCTTATTAGGGGGTGAGTGAGAGGGTAGGGGGTTGTGGAGGTGTGTTACCTTTCCCTCTGGTCTCTTCCCCCTGTCAGGCAGGGGTTTTTCAGGAATCCAGAAACTGAATCTAAGGAAGGCAGAAGGCCTGCACATCTCAGATGAAGACCATGGGACAGGGCAGCCTTGGGGTCAGGAGTGCTCAGATGCACCAGTTTTCCTACACAGGAGACAGGCTTTCCCCTATGCTACCCAAGGCACAGCTCCAGGACCAGGGGTGCACAGCTAAGGCTTTGGCACATGGAGTTAGCTGTTAGCAAAATACATTAATCCAAAAGAAGAATGAGCAGCTTCCCAGCCAGGGTACTTAATCTGGACTGGGCAGTTTCTAGGTTGGGAGAACACCAAGCAGTCAGGTAAGGCATAGACAACTATGAGTGGAAAAGGTGGAGAATAGGAAGAGGAAAGCAGGCAATGGAAGCTGAGACAAGGCCTGTTAGCATTGCACCTTTATTGAAGTTAGCAAACAGCCAGCCAGAGAATGAAAGGGAGAAGCAAATGACGGCCCTTGGCCATGAGCTGATGACAGAGAAAAGAAAGGTGTCAGCTTCAACGACAAAGCTCGAGCCACTCAGGGAGAGCAAGGAGAAAGGCAAGCACTGAGCCCAGGGAGGGTAATCCTTTCTTGAGCTGAAGGCAGCTGAGAAGTGAGGGCTGGGGGAGACCATACATCAAACTGCACATGCAGAGCAGTGCAACCTTCCTGCCCCTGCTTCTGCCCTGACAGCAGGGGACAGGGAAAAGTGGCAGCAAAACCATCTCAGCAGGAAGGCAAAGGGAAGCAGAAGAGCAAAGGTAGCTGGTTTTGCCTCTCCCAGGCCTGAAGTAACGTGTGACCTATGCTCTCCTACCACCCAAGCTCCTATCTGCTATAAAATTGGTATGCCACGATGTCTCACAATCAGTGCTCACTTTTTTAACCACTTCTACCCATTTTCTGCTCAAGCCTCCCAGAGCACTGGGTTGATTACACCATCTTGCTTATCCCTGCAGAGGTTTGACCCATAGGGGCTCAAGGATCAGCTTCACACACTTGCACATGAAGGCTTTCAGGGGAAATCATCTGGCACAGAAGCAGCCACTGAGCATGGAAGGGAGTGAATCAGAGAAGTCTGTGCCCCTTCACTTACACAGAGGCAACTTGGGACTATGATCCCACAACAATAAGTGACTCGTTAACAGTTCTCATGAAGAATATTAGACAATGAAAACAGCATAAAACAACATTGCATAATATCCTGGTGCCAGAAAAACATCTGAAACATCTAAAACAAGTTTCTTTTTGTGCTCAAGTTTATAAAAACATGTTGAAGGGCTCAGTCAAGGACCTTGTTTTCCTCTGGGGTCTATTCCTGCCTTCCCAAAGGCTGACAGCCTGACACAGTGACTTTAATGGTGTTAATTTGTACAATTTGCTTTTTTCACACACCTTTCGCTTTTTTCCCAATGCTTCCTCCTCCTCTTATTTAAAGTTGCATTTCTCTTAGACTGTACTACATACTTTTAATGCTGAAGTTTTCAATTCAGAGTACTCTGGGGCAGTTCTAAACACACAAGCAAATCCCCTAATGTTTCTGCGGAAAACGTATTTTCCACAGTTGTTAAAATCATGGCATTGCAATCCGTGTTTGGAAAATCTGTTGTGTTGTTGAACCATCTCAAAACATTTCTTCATGTTTGAGTAGAAATATTACTAATCACTAAAATATTTAGCACTGCTTTGTGCCCATATACCCCAAGCTCTCTTAGAATAATACCATAATATCCCAGTATTGAAATGATTAGGATTGTTCCAAACTAAGACATTAAAATTAAAAGAGCAAACAGCAGGGTACAATCTAATCAAATATCTGGAAGGAAGGAGTATTTTCCAAGTAGAACATAATTTTTTCACTGTTTAGAAGTGCGTTTCCAGTGAAACGCTAGTAACAGACACACTGCATCCCTGCATCAGCCTGTGTCCCCCCCCCTTGCTCTGCAGATTACTACTGCTCCTTAGCCCACAGCTGTTTCAAAACGGTCACATTTTTTGCATTGTTTCAATATCATCCTTCCCACAACATCCTCATCAACAGAGTTCCCATCTTTCTTTGCTTAGGAACAAAGATAAGGCAATGTTTTGTCCTAGACTGGCATCTCATAGACCAAGGGCAGGCCACTGGACACAGAACAAGGAGGTCACTCCTTCTGGAGCTTATGTACCCAAAGAAAACCCCTAAAAGTACAGTCAATAAGCATGGAAAAGCTACTAATTTTTGAGGTTTCTGATACACAACTAATTTCTTGCTTATTGAGGAAAAAAACCCCAAACACAACCTACCTGCATTCAAAGTTATAAAGGTAACAAATGGATTTTTTTTTTTTTTTTGCAAATGTTTCAAAATAAGTACTTTGAAAGCTTGGTTCACAGAGCACAGTCCAGCATAAGAGAACATGTGCCTGCCCTTCAGAGACCCTCCACAGCTCAGCCACGATGGCACAAAGCCACCATAACCTTAAAGCCTAATAATGTGTATGTCACACTCACCTAGAACCACTTGTATTTGTGTACACAGGGGTCAGAGTGGGGCTAAAAAACACCAACAGAATATTAAAGTGCTTGTTGTCTGCTTTTTTGCCACAGCATTCTGTGTAACAACAAAGATCCAAGTAAGCAGAAAATATTCTCTATTTGGCTAGATATTCTAAACAACTGGACTTTAAAGCCAGACCTCTTGAGTGGCAGAACACGGACTTGGCCAATTGCTTGGTTACTATAATGTGCACCTGAACATTTGTTTCTCAATGCCAACTAGGTCTTCCAATGAAGGGCTTGAGTAAGAGAGTTGTTCCAGCTTACTTGCAGCAAACAGCAGTTTAGGTGGTGAATTAGTTCACGTGCTGAAGCTGAAATGAGTATTGAGACTCCCATGATAAGACACTGGTTGATAAAACCAACAGAGTCAACAGGGCTATTTAGCTCTCTGTAAAGGAGATGTTGCTATCTGGTCAGATTACTCATCCCTTCAACTCCCATGGACTAAAATGAGAGAGTCTAGACAACTATGATACCAAGACAAGTTATATGAAGTCAAACCCAAGCCTGTATTCCCAGGTTTTGGCTCCTCAGCTGATCTGGCTTTGAAAGAAATCATACCAAGAGGGAGTTGTTAGCAGCAGCTAAGAAACAATTTTAGGACAGAGAGCACATGTCCCAAAAATTGGGTTGGGAATTACAAGGATTCAGCCCTTGTACTCAGATAAAATCATGTCAAGATAAAAGACTTCCCATCCCTGACCTAGTTCAAACTGTTTATTCCTAACTTTCCCCTTTAAAATCCCAGCTCAACACAAACAGTCAAAGACACAAGTCATCTGTGAATCTGAAACAGTTTAACTTAATACATCCACCTGGTTTTCTCCTTCCTAATTTTCCATTACTTCATTCTTCATGTATTTTCCTTCCCATGTTTATTACATGCAAACCCTATCACTCATCCCAGCCTTGCATTTCTGTTTTCTTTCAAAACATTTAAACTTTCCCCAACCTGTTCATTTCCTGTAGCCGAACACCACCCAGGCAACTACAATTAATATATTATGGTGAATGCAAAGATGTATGAAAGTAATATGCTCTCTTTGGCTGAGCTGGCCTCTTGAAAATAAACGAACAGCTGATAGCAGTCAGTTAAAAAAAACCCCAAAACAAACAAAAAAACCCCACCACAAACCAAGAAAAAAACCCCAGACTAAAACCAACCAACCAAATCCCCAAACAACCCCCACAATTACCTACTAAAACTAATAAGCAACTAAGTTCCAATACATTAAAATTACCTATATAGTAGCTCATACACAAAGTACAAGCATAAACCAAGGGTAGACTAAAATGGAACATTTATTTATTAATTTCTCCCTCCCCACTATTTTCCTCATGTGAACCCAAGGAATTTAAAAAAAAAAAAGAAAAAGAAAAGCACTTGGTAGACCACACCTTGAGTAACATTGTGCAGGTGAGAGGGATCTGTTCATAACAGAGTACCATGTACATGCCCAGGCAAGGGCTGAAATCAGTAGCAATAGCTGCTACATACTGCAGAGTCCTTCTCTTACTTTTCATAACATGCGGGAGTAAGAAGCACATGGGAAGATCCTTCCCTCAAAAGGGTCTTCAATAAGAGGAACTGTTCTGCAGCGCTGGTTTGGAGAGATGGAAGTTGAGGAAGGAGGAATTCAGTTCTATTTGAAAACCTCACTCTTGGAAATCTAGACAGCATTAGGACAATTGCTTGGGGAAACAGAGTGCCTCCATAACTACTGAAAAAAACTAACTATGAGAAAGGGAAAAATTTAGTACAATCATGACCTCTTGCATTTGAAGAGTCTTTCTCTTAGAAAGTCACAAGACTTTCTAAGGTGTGCCACCATTCATTAAGATTTTTCTCACTGCCTTGCCAATTGCCTCAGCATCCACCTGGAAGGGTAGATGAGTCTTTATTTTTCCAGTTCTGGACCTCAGAGCTGGGACAGCCAGTGCAGGGTAATGGCAATTGTCATGGTGGTTTTGCAGCATATTCATTTTCTTCCAGCTGTCACAACTAGAAAGAAACCATTGGCAGAGAGGGTTTCTGCCAGCTTCAAGCTGTACATCTGTTCACGCTTGTCTGTTCAGACAACATGGGATGCAATCTCTCCTTCCCCTTGTGCTGGCATCTGTTTGCTTGTGCTGTTTGTCCTGAAAGGGCTTTGATTTCGGATGCTGAAAAGTGAATCTCTGCGGTTGAAAATGGCTTCATGTATTTTAAAAAGAAAAGAAATAGAGGTGTGCAGCCTTTGCTATCAGCACTAAACAGTTCCCTTGCAGATAATGAAAGCTGAAATAAAACTAGCTGTGGTCCATAAAGCTATGAGGAGAAGCAGCTTGTGCAGGACTCCTCAGCATGTACAGCAGGACTGGGAGATTCTGGAGCTGATGGAAGCTAATTCTGATTCAAATGGGACAAATTACAGCTAATCAAAATTATCTGCTAGGACAGGGATGAATGATAATGTAAGTGAGGAATTTAAAAGCCCACTGGATCACTGTAATGGCATATTTTAAGTACACAGGACTTCCATCATCTACCACAGCCACAATAATGAGGATTTATTTAGAAAAAAAAATCAGAAAACAAAGCAGCAAAATACTTTTCTATTAAATAACCCCCCAACCCTATCTCTGCAGTTCTCACACTAAAAAAATTAAATATATATATAAAAAGTTACATATAGATACAGCTGCAGACTCACAACACAGTGAGTTTACAACACTGTTCAGATTTTAACATGTCTCAATATGGCTCTGCATGACCTTTGAAGCAACAGGAACACTGACAGTTGGGGAACACAATCCCAGGATTATGGGCTAGTTAGTAAGCTTTACAGAGAGAAAGATTATAATCAGGGCTTGAAAAAAAAGCAGCAATCGTTTCACCACTAAAATGGACATGGAATCAGCTTCTGCCTCCCTGCGTCACTCTTAGGCAGTTCCAAATGAGCACTTTTTACTCACTCCCACAGTTTTACATGTAATAAAAATAGAGAGGAGGAATATATGACCTTTGAAATTGATCTCAATGAGGCCTCTCTTTCATCTTTTTTCCTCTTCAAACCAAGCCAGTGTAACTCTACACAGCTTCAATGCAGCAGAAAGAGCAACAGAAAGATGAAGATGCTCATTACTTAGAAGAGGTTCACACCTCTTCATTCATTTTACTCTATTATGTAACTAGCTAGCCAATCAAAGAAAAAAGCTCCCCTGTTAATATGTGTTTCTTTGCATGATCCTGCACTAAAATAGACAACACTCCATAGGTGACAAAAGGAAGACTGGGGAAAACATGGGCCCACTGCTAAATGAGACAGGGGCCCTCATTACATAGAACTTGGGAAAGGCTGAAGTACTGAATACAAGCTTTGCCTCAGTGTACCCATATTTCAATTCTCTGAACTTCAACTTCAGTTAAAGGAAAGACAAGCACAAAGAAACACTTACGAAACTTTTATCTGATCAGGTTGAAAGTTCAAGATTTTAGTCACCCCTACACAGGGCTTCATTTTTTCCCTATAGAAATACTTGAGATACTCAAATTTAGAATTTTTGTATCATGTTCAGGGCTTACATAATCACGTCCATAGACTCACACAAAACTGTCAGAGCTACAGAGAAGGTTAACATTACTTTTTGCAAATTACATCCCTGACTGCAGGGGAAGAAGAGTTTCTCCAAATACAATGAGTAATCAGATTAACATCTTTACATCTGTGTCTACCACCTGAAATAAAAAATGGTGTCTTTATCCAAAGCAACAAAAAAGGGGAAGATGCTCCACCCTTCAAGCCAGTATTTGTAACATGATGTTGCTGTTTTTCACTGTCATTCCTACATAGGTGTGAAAAAGTCCTACAATATGTATCCTGCTACAGCCTACCATCCAGCCTTCTTCAATTCCACTATTGCATAGGTGTTCTGCAAGAAAAATTGTTAGAGCTGCTAGTCCTCCCAGGCAGCAGTATTTTAATTTCCAATAGTGCTATGATGCACTGAGGAGTTATGGGGCTGTCCTCCAACATGACTAAAAGTTACAGAACCAGATAAGCAGATGAATCCACATAGAATAGACAGAAAAGCAACTTGGAGAAATGAAGAGACTAAATCATGTTGTCTTCTACACCAAATAAACACCAAAAAGATACTAAGTATGTTCTGAGAGATAGATGCAAAATGCCTCTGGACTATTATCACTTCCAACTTCCAGTTTTCATCATCTCCCTGTGACCTTTGTGAGGTTACCATTAACCCAATCCAAGTTCCTTCGCAGGCACAGGCTAGCTGCAAACAGCCACTGGAACAAGAGACTTCTGTATCACAGAAATATGAAAGCTTGAAGTGTATGAAATTTGAACTTACTGTCATTAACTGCTTTGATTTAAAATAGTTCATGTCTTTATCTGAACACAAGACAAACAGTTTTTATCAGTTTCTTCCCCTCATTGATTGTATGAGAATTCTGTAAGCTGTAAGTTGCAACATGAGATATACAAAACTAAATAGTTTAGTAACTAGGTAAGTTCTTATTCTGAAAGCATAGAACAACCCAAGTTCAAACATTAATTGCTTCGGATTAACAACGTTGGAATGATCTTACCCTTTTCATTAAAACCTTCTTACATCAGATGTTTCCATGAACTGTTAAGAACTGCCAAATGCCAGATAAGACAGCCACCCTTGCCTACGCAGAGAGCGTTCACACATCCACACAGCGTCAAACAGAACAGACAGTTACAACAATGAACAAACTATTTTATTTTTCTTGCTAGATAAGAACATCCCATTGAAAATAAAGAATAAAAAATATATTCTGCTGTAACACTGAATGCTTGAATCTCATGCTATAGGACACGGAGAAATTCTGGTACAGCAACATCACAGTTATCTTTGTGCACATGGGTGCA
Organism: Pardalotus punctatus; assembly: GCA_013400915.1. Lineage (NCBI taxonomy): Eukaryota > Metazoa > Chordata > Aves > Passeriformes > Pardalotidae > Pardalotus > Pardalotus punctatus. The sequence continues at coordinate 351,314 of VZTX01001902.1, read as the reverse complement.
CAGAAAGCCTTGAACAAATATTTATACCCATAACAGTGCCATGTAAAAAAATGTCATTCCATAAAGGCCAAACAGGAAATTTAAACATCTTTGTTTTTCTTACGCCAAGGGCAACGCAAAAAAAATGGAAACTGTTTTCAGTCAATTACTTCCTCTTAAATTGTATGACATCTTTTTATGCTGCAGAACCCAAATTCAGCATAATAAAGCATGGAAGAAGTAGTATGCAATTATATATATATGTATAAACAATATACTGAACGCATGGGGCATGATGTTTTCCTTAATATATAATTTTTGGTGTAACCATATGAAAGTTAAGTCTATTTTTCTGACACAAGGACAAAATATTATCTTTCTTCAATCAATGCTCTGACCTTTTCTTACTGTAAAGAGCATGCCTGTATTATTCATCTAAGCATACATGCACCACGAAAGATATGCAAAACAAATCGATACAGATAAACTTTAGTGTCAAATGTCTAATGATGTAACAACAAAAACAATTCTCAGAGCCCAAATGATTTGCTGAATTGAAATTGCATTGCAGTCACTTAAACTAACAAAATACTTGGACTTGTGAGTCACACAATTCGCTATTTTGTACCAGTATCTCTGCTGAAATCTGATGAGTATCAGACCATGGGTAAAGAAAGGCATTTTCAAAAAAAGGAATTTGTAAAAAATACATTTATACTATATGCTTTCATATAAAATGGCATTAAGAAATATAATAAAATCCTACAATTTTAGGACTACACCTTCCCTAACAGTTTTTATCACTTGACTATTACATACAGTACATTCAGTTTCCTAAACAGAAAGTATATTTTCTTGTCCCTGATGTATTTTACAACTGGCAGTGACAACAAACTGTTTTATTATCACCACTCATTCTTGCAGCTTATACAAACAGCACCAATTTTACCCAAAAAAAGGTTTATCAGTTACATAGTAGCACTTCCTCACAGGAAATATAAACCCAAAACATTGGAACCAAATGTGTCTTTCAAAAAACATAGCAGAATATATGGCTCAGAGTTAAGGGATGAATAACCAGGAGTATTGCATAGTACAGGGATCTCGCCTGTATGAATAAAGACACCTTTTGATTGTTTGTCACGTTCTGACTCCAAGAACAAATTAAACAGGTGCTAATGAAAGTAATACATAACTAAATTTACTGGTAAAAAAACCAAGAAGAAATTGTACAGTTCTCTATGGCACAGTGCAAAGTAAACATTAAAAAAATGAATATATATGTACAGTGTGTATGTATATTTTTATATTTATATAGTATGTATTTCCCTGACACATACACGTGTACATATAAAAAAGCATGAACACACACATCCATGCCAAACTTAGCAAAAAGATGGAATGTTTAAAATGTGGATGCAGTGTTCCAGTGAAATCAGTCTGTCCCAGAAATGGCTGTTCATACAGCCAATACAACCTTCCATGAAACAGAAATATTTACTGCCTGCCTAAATTGACAATATACGGTACATTTGTCCTCATAACTTCCCAAAGGACTGATAATCACACTTTATAAAAGCTTATCTTTGTATTAAGCCCTCTCTTCCATAACCCTTCCTCTCTTCTGAAAGACCAGAGTATTCACTACAGAGATGAGATCTTCTATTTTAAGTTTTTCTTGCAATATAAAAGTTTACAGCCACCCCTGTAAAAATTATTAACACCTGATGCTGGTTTAATTTATTATTTCCCTTTGGGATTCAGCTGTTTTGGTTCTGAACATGTGGATATGAACACGTTGGCTGAAGCCTGGAACAAAGAACACACTTTTCAGGATTCGGAGAGCGTTGTTACCAGACCTGCCCACACCCATTGTGATCAACTGTCCTTCCCTGCCAACTTTTTGTGAAACAGTTTGCAAAAATACTAGAATGTAATACAAATCCCTCCCCCCCTTTATCCTGAATGTCTCTTTTACATTTAGAGAGCACTTTCAAAAAATAAAGGTTTGTATCAGCAAAAGTTTCAAATCAAGGCTATGGCTGTGAACCTGAGAGCTTGGTGTGATCCGAACACAGGTGTGTTTGGGGTATCCCCACTGGCTAGAACTTCCCTTGTTTAAGTCGTTCAATGTGGTAGCACAATTTTAGGGCAGGCCCCAGCTTCAGTCCCATGTATTTCATTATCATATCACTCCTCAGTAAGAGTAGTGCCTTCCCATCAATTTCCTGCAGAAGGAAGAGAATAAACATAACAGACAACTACTTTAACAAGCTGCAGGGTAAAACTGGAAACTACATTATAGTTGTTTTCAGTGTAGTAAAAATATATCCTACTATATATAAAACAGTAACTGTAATTTTATATTTACAGATGACCACTGAAATTTAACTTGTTTTAGTATTTTTTAATGTATGATTAAGTATTTGAGATGTTAAAGAAAGAAAATTATAGTAAATAAAAGAAACTGGCCAAACAGATCTCAGAATTAGATACCAACCAGGAAAAAAAAAAGTGAATGGGTCAAGAGGAAAAAGAAAAAGAAGCTGCAAAGGAAGGTCTGTGCAATTAGAGATTAAATGATCCAGGCACTGAGGCCTTGCACCGAACCTTGAAAATAGCCGTGGGAGGATTTTGGCATCCACGTGCAAACGGTCACACGGAGGAAGGGGCTAGAGACCATCTAAATATGGGAAATTAGACAGATCTATCTCCGTGTTGACCCAGAGAGGTTGTTAGGATCAAGACCAAGGACAATTTATTCAGATTTCAACTGTCTGACAGAGAAGCTGCTAAAATATGACAGTCCTATCCTAAGTTCTTAGTATCACTACACACCATAGACAGGTAATTAGTTCCATAAAGTACCATAAAGAGAAACACTCTCTCTTATTTTATTTAAACATAATCCTGACAAAACACGTGAAATTTATTGTTGTTATACAACTAAGAATAAAATGTACGACAGGAATCTCCATCAAAAGTTATTTTGATTTTTTGTTCCAATCCAGTTTACTCAGAGATTTAACTGTTAGGAGGAGCTGGTGCAGAACATTAATTAAATACTACTAAAGAGAAAGCCAATCTCTTTTTGGAGGGCCATATATACAATGAAATAAGAAACCAGCTCTTTACTGAGCAACTTACCATGGAAAAGCACAGCAAGAGGAGTAGGAGAGATCAAACCCAGCACAAACTGACACAGTTTCTGTCTCTAAAGGTAACCTTAGTCATACCTATGAAACTGTACATATTGTTTTCCCAAACAGATTTATTCAATATTTCAGTTGATTGTTTGAATTTTAGTATCAATGACCAAGCGTCTAGCTAACAATGCATAACATCATCTCTATTTCAGGACATTAAGTCTCTAAAACATGGGGATCAAATCCCCACACTGTACATGAGAATACCATCTTCTCTAGAGGCACCAGGGATGACAGGTGTACCAGGGATGATGGCCATTAGAACTTGGGCACTTCCAGGTTGGTGTTACTCCATATATCCTGGGAAGTGGTGACTATTTACTTTAGCCTAGCAAGACTGAAAGACAGAAAAAATACACTGTAGGAGAAGTTTCAGGTAGAAAAGTGATTTTTAGCCTCTAAGATATGAGGAGAGTCTACCTCCAGTTGCAAATAGACTGACAGACATTAAAGTTTTATTTTAAGAGATTAACATGACACAATCTACTAGAACAGAATGAATATGCATCATACATGTCTCCTAAAGAGTTCTGCATGTGGAGCCAGTGCCCGTGGATCAGCTTCTTTCACAAAACGCACTACTTCCTCTATCGACCAAGTGGAAGGATCCTTATTCGATATTCTTGAAGGCTCCCTTTTTAGTGAATTCAAGTCTGGTCCAGTTGTGGAACTTGCAGCTTTTTATATAAAAACATTGTGAAAGGAAGAAGTGTCACTAGTTTGTACAGGGAAAACACATCTCATTTCATGTAAGACACTTTGATATTAACTTATGGCATTTATTGCATTGTTTGCAATATATTAAAATGAAAAGATGCTTTATTTTCCTTCTAATAATACTGAACTGTTTCTTTTGTCTTTAAATGCTTTCTATAACTGCAAATACTTACAGCAGCATAAATATTAGCACTGTGACATACCTAGAGGGATTAGTTTGACTTGTACTTGGCTCCTGGGTCCCAAGATGCTATTTACTGGGAATGAGGCAAAGGCAAGTTAAGCTGTGCAGACAGAGGGAGACAGTAGGAAACCCTATCCCTGTATTTCAGCAACATGGCAATACTTGATAACATGCTCAGGAAGTGAGCTGCATATAGCTATCTCCATCTGGTCTGGCTTGCTGCAGGGTCCATCACAGCAGCAAGAGGAAGATGCAGCAGGAAAGACCCTCCCTGGCTTGCACTACACTATTAGTTCTAACAGGCTTAAATTCTATATTTGCAGTTACATTAGCAAGCCTGACATGCTTGGCAACAGCACATTTCACTCCATATGCAAGCTTTCCAATGGCAAGAACTTCTTTATTCATAACTTTGTGTGTTAACAGAAGCAGTTTCATATTCTGGAAATTTTTGTATAAGAGCATACCTTCAATCCGCCTCTGTATCCTATTCCTACTGACTTCATAGAAACCACTGCTCCCAGCAGAGCTCAGGGACAGCCTGCGCAGGACTGGGGCTGAATTTGAGGTAGCAGTTGCTGGCTGATGGGAATTCCTGTAATATGCAGCATTTCCTGAAGTACGGTACTCCATGGAATTTCGACAGGTTGGGTTTGACGGATTTACAGAATTAAGTGCAGAATCCATAGAGTCCTCAGAAAATCGGTGTTCTTTGGAAGTGCTGTTTTCCTCTATAGGCAAAGTTTCTGCTACACAAAAAGCAAGCATCAATATGTTCAAAGTGGTGGACATTATACCTTTGTTATTTAAGGCCTTGCTACATTCTCTTGAAGGTACTGACAGATTGTAATTCTGTTAACAAATCTCCTGTGAGGCAATCACTGAGACTGAATGTCTGTCCCTTTTCCTCATCTAATCACTGGGCCCTGACTGTATTTTAAAACATTATTTTTGTAGCAAAAGATTTAACGTATCAAGTTTGAGATAGTCCTCCATAAATCATTTCAGTTGTACTTACTGAATGCTATGAGCAGGGAGATGACAGAGGAAATTTTTTATATAAAATAGCCTGCTGTAAATATTGATCCATCAAATAATTTTAGTCACAAATATTCATTGTTTTTTAAACATATTATCATTAAAACCTAGCCATTAATATTACACAACATTCATTTTGCAATACTTTTTAAATATAAATATAAATAAAACACTCATGTTAACCAACAATTGTTTAATATGTTCTAAACAGCAGAGGGAGTCACTGACTTCATAAACAAAACAAGTGGACAATTATCATCTACGGACCCCAACAGGTTCAGACAGAGGTGCCATTATTAAAAAGGGAAGACGTTACAGGCAAAGCCACAGAAGGCTGTGAATGCCTGGTATGGCACACTAATGGAACACGTTTTGACCACAATGCTGTATCTGCACACAGCTCTTTGTGTAGAGCAGGGTCTCTGCATCTTTAAGTGAAGACTCTGGAAAGCTAAAGATACATGTAAAATACTGAACCCATGAAGCAAGCAAAAAAACCAAATATATGACGTCTCAGGGAGGGATTACAAAAATATTCTAGTTCTTAAGCCTTTTCAGCTAATTTATACTCTACAAAAGACAAACAACATCCACTCAGAAGACCTGTGAGCTTTAAAGCCTGTCAATACTGATTCTAAGCCAAGTGAATGGAATTCAGCATGTCCCTTTTCCTGTGCCATGAGAGAGGAGCCAGGTTTGCTTGATTACTGAAAATTCCACTCCTTTTCAACCCAGTTCAGGTCTCTTTGGGAGAAGCATGCTATGTGTGAGGAAAAAAAACAACCCAAATCAACAGGAACACCACTCCATTCTCTAGCAGTCATAGATATTCCCCTATGTTTGCATCAGGCCAGTATCTAGCATGAGAAAGAAGTTGGAAGCATGATGTACAAATCTGTATGAAACAAATGCTGCTTTGGCAGGAGAGTTAAGAGCTGGAAAAATATAGCTAACAGGTTCACAGAAGTGTAAGCCCCACACTACCATCTTGAAAATTACTCTAGTGAAGTTATAAAACATATGCTAGTGAGGCGGCACATTCTCTGGAATAAGAACTGGTATTTTCTCCAAAACAAGTTCCTGAAATAAGCTTTTTACTACCCTTCTTATATGAAAACTTTGAAGAATTTCTTGGGCAAATGCCCAATTAAAACCAAAGGAAGAGTATTTTCCTAAAAAACCCAGTGAGCTTCTCAAGCATGCTTTCAACTTGCTTCATGAAGTCTCAGGTTCTCTTTCTGAATCCTGTTTAAAGTGTAGTACAGTGAAGAACTGTTACATGTATTTTGACCTTCACGCAGCAAATTCCTGAAAGGGAATTAAAGGCACTCAGAGAGCCAGCTCCCTACTTAGTGAATTCAGTAAGGCAAGACCATAGAATAACAGAATGGAACCATAGAATCATTTAGGTTGGAAAAGACCACGAAGATCATCGTTAACCCAGGACCACTATGTTCACCACTAAGCCACATCTACATGTCTTTTAAATACCCCCATGGATGGTGACTCAACCCTGCGCAGCCTGTTCCAATGCTTGACCAGACTTTCAGTGAATAAACTTTTCCTAATACCCAATCTAAATTTCTCCATGTGCAACTTGAGGCCATTTCCTCTTGTCCTATTGCTTGTTACTTGGGAGAAGACATGAATCCCCATGTCCGTGTAACCTCCTTTCATGTAATTGTAGAGAACAGTGAGGTGAAAGTAGCTCAGTGAGCATTTCCACCAGCTCCCTCAGTACCCCTAGGTAGATCCTACATGGTCCCAAAGACTTGTGCATGTCTTAAGTGCTGATCATTTTTCCTGGGATTGTGGGGGCTTCAATCTGCTTCCCCCATCCCTACCTTCCAGTTCAGGAGGCTGGGTACATGGACAACAACTGGTCTTAGTACCAAAGACTAAGAAGGAAAAGAAGGCATGAAGTACTTCAGCCAGCCTTCCTCAAACTTTGTCACTGTGTTTTCCCCCACATCCAATAAAGGCTGGATATGCTCCTTAGCTCCCCCATGACTGCTGAGAAAAATGAGACAAAAATTTTCTGGTCTTTTATGGCAGTAGCCAGATTGAGTTCTATTTAGGCTTTATCCCTTCTAATTTTCTCCTTGAATAACCTAATGGCATCCTTGTAGTCCTTCTGATTTTCCTGGCCCTTCTTCCAAAGGTCCTTTTTTTTTTTTCTCCTGAGTTCCAGCCAAACCTCTCCATTCAGCCAGGAGAGTCTTTTTCCCTGCCAGTTTGTCTTTCAGCATGTGAGAACAGCCTGGTCCTGTACTTTAAGATCTCATTCTTGAAGAATGTCCAGCCTTCCTGGACTCCTTACCTGCAAGGTGATGTAACATCTTTTATTAAATTTGATAGCCATGGAATAAAGCTTTTATGGATACAAGTCCTTCTCTTTAAGATAAATAAATTTCAAAATAACCACTACAAAACTTTCTAGTTTGTCAGACTTAAATCACAAAAGCAAAGAAAAAGCTACTGAGGTTTTCAAAGAAAACAAACAAGAAAATAAACACCTTTATATTTCTCAGAAGTACTTCCAGCAACTTATCAAAATAAAAAAGCTTTCATTCCACAGAGTTTAAGAGACTTTAAGAGATGAAGTCAATGATGCACACTATCAAATTAAAAAGTAGCTAACCAAGGGAAAATTAGAGCTGTAGAGAATGAGACCACATCTCAGTCCAAGGCCTAAAGGCAGAGAGGATACCTTAAGTATGCAGGAGCCTAAGGTTTAATTGACTGAACCTGGAGATTCAGATTTCAGAAGCCTTAAGAAAGGTAGGATGAAATAAGTGGCACAACACTCCCCAGCAAGGAGTTTCAACTGGAGTATTCAAGCATGTATCAGCCAACTCCATGTAACATACTAAGAAAAAAACATTTTTTAAGTGTTTATAGTAAACTAGCAGGAATCCTAATATAGGTTGGTTTCAGTTTTTTCTTAATAATTGGTTTAAATTATCTTTGTCAAGATTTCTGAAGACAAAAAGATGTAAAAAATTGATTGCATTACAGAAGAACTTAATTGTTTTATTCCAATTTTATCCCAGATTTCTCTCTGATGTTATATACCCTAAAGTGACACTAGGTTTGGGAAAGATCAACTCTGCTTTTTTCCTCCAAGATACCAGCATTTGAACTTATCTTACTGTAAATTCTACACTCATATACAGAAGATGGAAAAACTGGCATTATTTCCCATAATTTTTTAGGCAAGGTGCTTCTGTTCAGCAGTGATAGTACCCAATCCACTTTCCGTTCCATCCATTCGGCTTCTCTACAAACAAAATGCAGCAATATTGGCATCTAGCAAATGGAGCCATGGAGTGACACTGTCTGCCTACCTCGACATTTTGAGCAGTTGTGAATAACAGAGGTATGGAAAGAGAAGGGAGGTTCCACTGCAGAATGCCTGACCTCTGGGCAGATTAATGAAAGGCCAGTAAGAAGCCTTGTGTTTCAGATGTAGGGATGACAGCAGACTGTTTAGGCACTGAAGGCCTTAGCAGGAACTGGATGTTTTCTTTTCTTGAGGCTGTTCTGGGAATTTGAAGGCAGTTGTTCTGTCTCATACATAACAAAATGATGTAATTGGACACAGTAGTAGGAACACTCTGTTTTCAGGGGAAGGGAGCCTGAGTTATTCTCTACTCCCTCCTCCTTTATCTTTCATAACTTTAAGAAGAAACTGTTAGTGAGCAAGAAAGGCAGCAAAATCTGCAAAGCATCTCCCTGAGCAGATCAGAAGGAAAACGAGCTGCTTGAAAGGCCATTTCCCACAATTACTCCATTTTGCCTTCAAATGGTATTTCAAAACAACTATTTTAAGACAACTGTGTCTCAATGGAACCAGAACTTTTTGGGGGCAGATCTTTCTTGTTAACCAGCCCATGACTGACCGCTACAAAATTGCCTCCAGATTTTCAGCAGAGGACATTGCCCTAATGGGAAACACACAACACTAAAGAACACTTTGCCTCTTGAAATGCACAGAGCACAAATTCAAACCTCTGAAACCATGGAAAAACACTTATTTTAATTATTTTTATTCAAGTAACTGCATTTTACAATGAACTACTGATCTTAAAATGTATTTTAAAGGGTACACTGACTCCATCTGTAAAAGATCCAATAGCAAACAAGAAATAAAAAACAGTATGTGCAATCATGTTTACTTGAATAAGGTTTCTTACAAGATAATGCAGATCGACTTGAACATTTCTTTTGCTCCAAATGAAACAACTTCATTTGAGCATAATTAAGTGCTCCACACATTAAGATAGTACCAGAAACCTGAGTGTACAACCTAGGTGTGCAATATATCTCTGGAATTAAACCAGTGCTTCTTTTGGAAAGACACAGAAATCAAGAATCAATGCAGAACGTATATAGTAACAGCCACAGGAAATATAAAGATGTGACTATGTATATATACACACAATTATAAGAAGTATAATTTTAAATAAACTATCATTTGGAACATTTTAATTTTATGTCTTTTTCTGCTTTAGATGTAGTCTCATGGTTTTTTAATATGCACAGAAGAGATATTCTGCCCCAATCATGCAAATAGATACAAAATCATTCCAAGATCACAAAAAAAATAAAAAAAAAGGGAAAGAAAAAAAAAGAAAAAAAAAAAAAAAAAGGAAAAAATAACTAATCCCTATCATACTTCAAAAAAGCCTTTGGAAATTATGTGCCAATAGCTTTCTGCAAGAGAAGTATGTATCAGATGGGATAAGTCAGTATCATCAATTTACTATGTCTTAACCAGTTAAGTAGCAAATATTGAGTAAAAAAGCACAATCATTTTGCTGTGTTTCTCTCACTGACATTTAAACCTACATGCTTTACTTCACATCTGAGGCAGACTAAGACTAGACATGTGCTCAGTTACTGCAGCTGAGCTGCAGCACAGGAAAAAATGCTGTTTATCAATGAACTACACCAACCTAAGAGTGAGCTGCCACAGGGAGGCCACACCACTCCCCTGGTCACAGCTGCTTTCCATTCAGCTCTTCCCTGTGCTCATCCAAGTCCACAGAGTCACTCCAGAGAAGTAAACCAAGACTCTTCACCAGAACGTTTTCTGTGCTTTTGCTTGCTGCTTCAGCTCACTAAGCAGCCAGGGAAAGGGAGGAGGGGGTGGGCTTAGGACTCACAGCAGGGACAAGGAGGCAAGGAAAGCAGAAAGCAGCACAACTTCCACTGGCAGCTAGCCATAAACTCATCTGAATTGTATCATCAAGCTGCACTCTTACTCACTTAATGAAACCAGCCTAGAGTTAAGAGTTGCTTCCAATTCATCTCCTAACCCATTTCAAGGCAATTGGTTTTCTGCTCAGTAGCCCAACATGAAGCAGGAGGCTTCATCTGTCACCTGTGCCTGAGCCCCTTCAATGAAAAGGCTGCAGGTTTAGGAGAAGCACTGCCAGAACTTGCGGTAGATCTTCCTTAAGTGCAAAATCTGTGCCAGTCATCAATAACTAACATACTTCTACCCTGACCTGTCAAAGGCTAGAGACAAACCAGACACATATGTTGTACTCAGTCCTTTCTGACTGGAAATACTGAAACCATAAATAATCTTCATATATAATTCTGACATAATGTAATTACCTTCAGATGGATGAGCATCGTTTCTGGGAAGCTTAGGAGAAAGAGGAGCAGTATATGGTGGAGAGTCCTGAGAGTATCGTTTAGCACTCCTGTTTTCAGGTATTTCTTCTTTGGCTGTGAAGAGGAAAAGTCACCACCTATTATGCTAACATAAAGCTGCTCATGGGCAAAGTCCGGGTACAGAAGCAAAGACAGACACCAGCCATTCACCAGGTTGGAGTTCTGTTTCTTGTGTCACACAGACTCAGTCACTTCAATACAAAATTTCAAAGATTAATTAGTTTGACCCCATCTACTTTCCTGACTAGTTAAAACTAATGACTTTCATATGACAGATAGAATTATAAACATAGTTTCTCCATTGGAAAGACGAAAAAACCACTTTCTAAAGCAGCACCCAGAAAACAGACTCGGCTATCAAACAGCTGTGAGGAAGCTTCATTCCCAATATAAACCTTCTGAAATTGCCTTGACAACAAGGCTATCTTAGCTGTGACTCATGGTGATTCTTGACCTGGGACTTATACTACCAGGTCCTACAAACAACCTGTTGGGAGATCTTGGGCAAGTAATTTCATCTCCCCTTCACTCTACGTTCCTGGCACAGCAAAGGTATTGGACTCATACAAAATTTCACAAGCAGCTAGCTTCACAAGCTTTTCTACTAGATGACGGGACAGTACATAGTAGAATGTAAAAATTTTTGAGCCACCCCTGAGTAAGGTGAAAAGAGAAAGAAAAGACCTTTTAATTATGTTGGAAGGGTTAGACTGAATTTGTTTCAGGGCAAGTCCCTTCTCACAGGCAGCAAGCATCTTTTAGTAAGTTTATTTTATGAGTCAAATAAAAATTTAACAAATAAAATGTGAAGTTTTGAGCTTGTCTTTTTAGCAGTATCACAGTGGTAAAGTACATATGTTTTCTGGCTTGCCTACAAGGAGAAGGTTTCTGAACAAAATTATTTCTGCACATGTGGTATGAGCTATCCCTTACTGCCAAAGCACTTCCACACTGGAACCAATTGACTAAGAACTGAAGTGTATTAATTTCAAGCAATTAATGTCACAGAAAGACAGACTAAAATGTTTCATTTCATAAAGCTGCCACATTTCTCAAAAATATCAGCACTTGAAAATAACTGGTGATAACAGTACCTGGCTTATTCCTATCATACTCCATAGGACTATGTGCACATCCCATGTAAGGGCTGAAAGGCTGGCTACTGAAGAGATTATCACACTGCAGACTGTGGCAGAGTTTCTCCAAGAAGCGTAGAACAAATGATGCACTGTTTACAGAAGGAAGATTGATGGCATGTTTTTCCCCATCAAAGGAAGCTGTGAATAAGAAGATTATGTCAAACACCCCCTAAGCATCATGAAGTATAGTAAAATACCATCATTAACTTAAAGGAGAAAACATCCAGACTTGATTTAAACCATGCGAGACACGAGAGGAGTAAACAATCATTCTAATAGTTTAAAAAAATTATATCCAAAGGACTGATTTTACCTTCCATTGGATCCATGTTGGTTTAAATTTGCTGTACAGGAACTTATTTCAATAAAATAATTTTGGATTCACACCAGTATAACAAAACTTACAAGTACTCCCTTACCACCAAAACTTTATGGGTAATTTCTATTGCTTTTAAAGCAGCAAGCTCTCCACCACCTCTTTGCAGGAGATAGCACAAAAAAGACCCTTTACAATACTTGCTAAAGAAAGAACCCAAAACCCACCAAAAATCAACAAAAAGCCTAAACAATTATTAAAGGAGAAAAAAAACCACAAAAAAACAAAACACAAAAAAACCTGAAGATATGAAACAAGCAATGTCAGAATTTTTTTTCTCAGCTTCTCACTGAATGGAGAATACTTGTGGTAAGGTGCTGGCATCCATTACCATTGAAATTCTGACTCAGAAACTGTTTTGCCATTTGCTATTTTATCATTAGAGAAATCTATCCTGCTGTCAACACTACAGTGGTCAAGCTCCCATTTATTTCAACAGGAGTTACATGGCAGAGATACCACAGCAGCCACAAATGGATCTGTTGTCTTTTAAACTGAATGATTACAAAGAGCCTAGATATGCCTATGTCTTTTCCTTGTTGACCTCTTTACTTGCCCCTCAACAGTGTGGCAGCTGAGAATATTTTTCTGTGAAAGTTAGTAAGGGTTAGTAAGGATTCAATGCTACAGATACATGGATAGTAAGGAGTAAAGACTCAGTACTACAGGTACATGGATAAGCAATTACCATTACATCAGCTGAAACTTTTAGTTATGTCTGATTAGAAAGACTTTAGAACAAAGCAGGAACAAACTTATAACTTAAGCTTCGGGCTGAAAAGAAGTGGCATAAACACCAGGTTTATGCATCAATTTGTCTTTTTGGTTTTCAGCCTGTCATGCAGCTTTATGTTGTTAACATAAGTTTCCAAATGATAAGCAGAGCTTTAAAGGATCACACTTTGTTGGTAGCAGATGCTTAAAAAAAAAGCAAAAAAAAAAAAAAAA
>VZTX01001902.1:280526-338020 GCA_013400915.1 Pardalotus punctatus | reverse complement strand
AAAAAAAAAAAAAAAAAGCAAAAAGCCAGAAATGACAAGAAAGCCTTTATTCACAGAACTGAATTAAGGAATATTTCCATATTGTGTTACAAAAGAGATAGCTAATATAGACAAAACCAAAGAAAATGCCTAAGTCTAGCATATTTTAGGCTCCCTTATGAAATCTGAAGTTGTCAATTACTTACACTTACACTTACAGGTGACATAATGAAGCTTCTGATCAGAGTTAATGTGAGTTAACCAACCAGCATCAACAACAATGTGCTGCCTCTCCTCCCATCTGCTTTCATGACAGACTGACCAGTGCAAGTGCTTGAAGTTTAAGAGTCAGGTACTACAGGACCAAAGTGTTTCCATGGCCTATTAGGTTTTTTCCAGGCTCCAATGTCCAAACGAAATGCTAATGATTAACGGTCCCACATGTGGCTCAGACACAAGGTCCTCTACATCCTGTTTGGGGAAGGGGTCTCCAAAGGCAAATTTCTGTTTAGAACTCAACTGGTTCTGGAGAGCAAATGGGCTGTGAGACCTAGCATAGCCTGACCTCCTGACAAATTTACTGCAAGGTAGTAGTCAGCTACAGCAGAAATTTAAAATGCTCTATAATAGCCTTATGGATCTTCCTATATGGCCTTTGGGGAAATGACTTATTCTATACCCCTCAATTTCTCATTTTGGAAAGAAACATTGAAAAGAACAATGTTATTTAAGAGTTGTCAGGAGGACAAAACAAGAAATAGTTGAGGCATTGTGACTGCCCTAGTAAAACATTCCACGAGAAACATTCCATGAGAAAAACACTCCATGACAAAAATCCACCAATAAAGATTCAGTGTAAACACAGCTCCCCTGGACTCTTAACATCTGAGGGCAACCATACAAAATCCAGCCTAGGGTGTGAGACCCAGATCCATTGGCTCAACTGTCTACTCTGCTTGGGGACAACATAAGCATCTTTCTTCCCAGATAAATGCTAGGGGAAAAATAAAAAGCAGTATACCTTGGAGGTGCAATAACCTCAACCTTTAACAATATATAAACAGGGACTGGAGCTTGCATGTGCAACCCCAGCCCTCAGGACGAAGAGTCATACTCTTCTTCACCTTCCACTCTTTAAGTATGTTTTACATACCAGGTTCAAGCCAGGAGAAAGACTGAGAACTAAACTATCAGAGAAATGTGGGTTTTTTTCTGATAGTGACAAAACTCACCCAGGAGTCTAATTTTAATTGTCTGCTTGAGAAAATTTATCTGAGCCTCAATCTATTTCATCCCACCAAACACCACAGTCTCTGTGCTACAAGGAGAAAAGAGGCGCTGACAGCACCACTATTAGTGGGTTTGCTAATCAAGCCCTTAATTTCCTTTCAGTTATATTTGCCTGAATTGAAATCTTATGCATTAAGCAAAAATAAAATAGTTTGTGCCTTTGTTTGAGAAGAAAAGAGAAAAATCCTAAATCTAATTTTATTCAAAACAATTATTTTCTTTGGCAGCTGAACCAAAAGAACCCACTAATTATTCCATGTATTCTAGAAAGATCATTTTATCCATATCCTTATCAGCATACAGTTTCCTCCTACAGCAGGTATAATACTTTCTATAAAAGCATCAGTTCACAAAAGATTTAGATTTCTTTGCTTATTCTCTGCCACAACATCTTTTTTTCTTGACAGTCTAAAAAAAAAACAAAACCCAAACAAAACCTGAACAACAACAAGCCACTCTCCAAACCCACTTTAAAACAAAAAGGCTACAAGAAAATTTAATTCTGTAATTCCTTATTTTAGTCTACTGTTGCTTCCCTTTTCTTCCTTACTATTCATGTGCACAGCTAGATGTAATGTGCTACATTAATCTAAGTTATATTTTATGCTTCACAAAATTCATCACACACAAATTTTTGATAAAATGACAGGCAGTGTTTGCTCAGCCACTTCTCAGCTACCTGTTTCACAAGCCAAGGAGAAGGCAAGAGCTCAAGAACACTAGAAACCCACTGGACCTCGTGGCTCACTATCAGCCAGAACAGGACTGCTTCTGGAGCAGCCCACATCACCAGGTTCCTCAAATCCAGAATACATGCCTTGGAGTGTAGCCAACTGCAGAACAGTAATTCCTTTTTGTAAAGAATTTTTTGAATGCAAACAAGCCACAACTACATAAGGAATCTGAAATATGTGTCTCCTGCTTGAAGTTATTATTTTCAATTACTCAGTCACAGCTCAGAAGCACCACTGGTCTGTGATTTAGTCCTTCATGACAAACAATCACAAATCAAATACTGGCAATGAACATCTCAGTGCATTTAGCTCTAGAAAACTGACTTATCTGAAATAGGTAAAGTGAGATATTAATAACGTAATAAGCTTTCATATATATTGCAAAAATAAAGCAGTATCGGTTTCAAATCCACATCTATATAATGCCATTAAACCTCTACTACACAGCAGAAAAGGAGCATCCATTTGGTGCACAAACTCAGGGGGATGCCTAAGCAAGGCTTACTGGCACCCATACACAGGTTGGGGTGCTGCTTTTTAAATACAGTTAGCAACATCTTTATGAGTACTTAATTGAACCTCTATTCCACTAATCATCTTTCACATCTGGTGTTAATGTAAAGAGATTAAAGTAATGCCAAGTCTTTTATCACCACTGATGGAATTAGGAATTGATGTGCTGTTATATATAGAATTATTTCCTAGCCTAGAAGGGAAAAAAGTCAAGCAGCAGCTATTCAGATTGAGACATAGAGATAATTTATCTATAGATCTGCCATCAATATGTAATAGAAACAAACCTATTCCATAATAGGTGACATAGGTGGATGAAGAGTGACCTAAGATACTGCTACAGGTCTGGGGAATGGATGGGGTAAGGGAAGCAGCAGCAACTTTAACATGTGGAATCACTTGCCTGGAAGCTAAACAGATTAGTTTGAGACTTGTCACCCACTTGGTTAATGCTTTAAGAATACAAACACCATGTATGGATAAGATTATGCGAATGACTTGAACTAATAAAGCTGATTATTTCACTTGTAGTGAGTTTATTTGACAAATGTTTGGCTACAGCTGCTAAATGAGATGCACAAGCTCTACTTAGTGTAAGAAACCAACTGTATTGTGCATATGTAATTTAACCACTGCTATTACTAAATTTAAAGAACTGTTCAAATCACTTCAGACTCAGAGTAATTAATACATCATCAATGTTCACACCTGTGTTTACACAGCTACAAAGTGATATAAATTCATTGCAGCTACTTCAGTTCTTGTGCCCTACCTCAACTTCACCGAGTGAAGAAACAAAAATAAGAGCATCTTCACATACCAGTTATCATTTCCCCTCCATGATGGCCAGATTTCAGAAATCCAAAGACTGTTTTGGCTTGATAGGCACAATCCACACAAGCCTGTACAGCCTGCTGAAGTACCACATTGACAGGACCTGGACCAAAGTGGTCTGGAAGCTGCTGAACCTTCTTCTTATCCAGATGAGGCCCAGAATTTCCATGTTTGTTCACATAAACACACACTGAAAAGGTACAAGCCATATTTACTGCCAAGGAACCAAGACACATTTCCAAGTTAGAACTGCAAATTGTCATTTTAGTTTCAATCCTGCAGAAAAGATATACTCGTCAATTCAAGGAGCTGAACATGCACACATACTTTCAGAGCATGCAGAAAGTGCTCTTCTGCCAAGGTGCTCCTGCCTGAGTACTAAACTCACTTTTTTTTCCTGTTTTCTCAAGCCCTTTTCTACCTTGCTAATGTAACAAAGCTGACATGATCTGTGCTTGTGTGACTAATCTCTGCTCATACACTAGCTCCAAAAAACTACAAATTACTGGCACATACTCTAAACTACCAGGTCACAATTCTATAAAGCTGGCCTTACCAAGTTACTGCCTAAATTTTTTTCCTATTTGAGAACCTGCAACAAAGAGAACCCTATGGTATATACCTGCCACTGATGCTCATTCTGAAGCACCCATATGGCATTAAGATATAATCACCCAGGACACGACACACACAGAGTGGCTACTGAAGGCCTGTACCTTCAGAAGACCTGAACCATTCACACAGGATTTGCACACGATGTGGCCTCGTCTGCCAAATAAACACTTCCTTCCAAACACTGTGAGGTGGTTTAAAGTTTAGCTCAAAACAATTGTATACGACTTTTGTCTTATAAAACTACTTTTTAAAGAGACAATGTGAAACAGTCTTCCAAAACAACTGCCAAGGCAAAAAATCATGGGAAACATATAACTGATGATTTTTTTTGTCTTGTTTGTCCTGGCTGCCACATGACCAAGAATGCACCCAAGACATTATTAATGAAAAAATGTGCCTCTGTGGTGATTAAGCAATCTAAACATTCTATTACTCAAAAGACTGACATATTTTCTGAACTATAGTTTGATTTGGGTTTAGACTAAAAACACTGAACTTTTAAAAATAAATTATTTCTACAAGAGTTTTAATGATGTAATGACTTTGTGCATATCTGTTTGCAGACATCTCTGATGTCTGCAAATTGAAGGAAACCTATTTGTACAAATAATCAAAGCTACAAATCAACAATAATTGTATGGCATTTTCTGTCTGGGCTTAACAACTGCCTTGCAAAAGAGTTTTTTTTCCTAAGAACAAAGTACGTTTTTCCCTCGTCCATGACTGAAATTGGGAGTGAGAAGAGTCTGACAACGTCTATTATAAAAACAGGTTTTAAATGTAAAAAAGTACCTGAAACAAAATTATCATAATTTATGGAGTTTTTAGAAAGTTCTGAGATTTCGGCTGGTAATATACAAATTGTTTAACTACAGGGTTACCAGTTCCTCAATAGCTTAGTAAATTTACTAGCTTATTTCTTTTCTGCCAACCCTTTTCAAGACACATTTCATTATATTTAGAGACAAAAAAAATAGCAAACGTGAGGAAAGAGAAATGCATTCCCTCTGATTGCCTTTACTGGGTTTTAACAGAGTTGTTTCTTTTCATGTAAGGCTATACAGAGATAAAATCTCCATTTTGCTATATTACAGTACAGCTTGCATGGTATCAGAATATCATATGGGCTTTTAGCTGTATCTATTCCCATTTCATACATTAAGGAGTGGGACAGACATGAAAGAACTGTACAGTTTCCTTCTTCACACAGCAACAGATTGCCAGGTCTAGCAGATCTATCAAAAGCCCCTGTGCCCCAGTACTTATTGCTATAATGTGGGCATCAAAATACTAGTTCTGAAAAGTAACTTCAGCTCCTACAAATATCTTTAAAAAATAAGACAGCTGGATAATGATTTACAGTAATAAGCTTGCAGCACTTTTTCCATAAAATGAAACTGCTTGACATGGAAGCCCTTTCACACACTTTTTTTCTTTGACTTTTACCTGTGGATATAACTGCTGCAGTTGCACCAGACAAACTAAGTCCATCTTTAAGTATTTGCATAGTGCCATTGTCCGCCTCAGGAGATGACTGAGGAGAAGGGGATGGAGGAGTCAGTTGCTCTGACGAGATTTTTTTCTGTTAAGAGAAAAAAACAAAAGAGTCAAAATGTTTAATGCCTTTTAAGGAGTCTGCACAACCTTTCTGCTAATAGTTACCATCTTAATGAATGTGTGTGGCTCCTTAATACAAAAGTACCGCACACAGCAGAGAAGGGAAAGTTCAGGAAAGGAAGAGCAGAAACTGTCAGTCTGCAGTTACAGCTACTTTAGTAATGCAGTGGAAGACAAATGACTTATAGAGGAACCCACCTTCACCTAAAAAGTGGGAAAAGAAAGAGCTTTATATACTAATTCATGACTCTTCTAAAAATCTTAGGAAGAGGTAGTTTGGGTTATTTTCCTGTCCATGCTCTTCCAACCATCTGGGTTTATCACAGCTCAAATAAATTAGTTGGGCTGTGTATATATTGTCATAAAAAACCTAAGTCACATCTAGATGTCAACATTACAGTGCACCTATATTTTCCCTCAGCTTGTTTTAAAGGGGTTGAAATTCTCAAGTAACTACTTCCAGGAATTTTCAGGTGCTTCACGCAAGATATCAGACAAGCCCACTGTAGTTACAATCCAGTTATGCTGGTTGCCAAAACCTTTTCCTTTCCCAAAGCAAACTTATTTGCAGCTTATCATATGACAATCAGAGTTCAGAGCACAGAGATTTTGAAATTGGTCCATGTGCATTACCTTCTCCACCTGAGGAAAGGAGAATTTTGCTGCAATTTGGTTTGGACTGGGGTTTACAAGAGAGATGTGTGCATGGAAGATATTTCACAGAATATGCTGAGCTGGAGGGGACCCACAAGGATCATTGAGTCCAACTCCTGGCCCTGCACAGGACACTCCAAGAGCCACATCATGTGACTGAGAGCATTGTTTTAAACACTTCTCAAGCTCTGTCAGGCTGGTGCTGTGACCACTGCCCTGGGGAGTCTGTTCCAGTGCCCAACCACCCTCTGGGCAAAAAACCTTTTCCTATTATGCAACCTAAACCTCCCCTGACACAACTTCAGGCCATTCCCTTGGGTCCTGTCACTGGTCACCAAAGAAGAGATGAGTGATGTGTTTTGACATACTATGAAAATACATGGAAATAAAAGAAATAATAAATTGGTATTCATCACTTTTCCCTTCACTGCTTATTCTTGCACGAGAACAGATTACATTCTGACTCTGTTACCTAGTAAAAATTAGGAATATAAGAGATTACCCGAGGCCTTGACACTGCTGAATGCAGCAGACACTTGTGGTCATGTGGTAAGGATTTACTGTTAAAACTGATACATGTGAAGTAAAAATTCAGCCAACTTGCTAAGGAAAGCTAAGTCCTCTTCCATTTAGCAGTATTTATCCTTTACACTTTTAGAATCAGCCTATTTTCCAAGGAATGGATTGAAAACCATGCAGAAAGCAATCAGAATATATACCTTCCTAAAAGAAGCAGTGCTTAACTTCTTTACAACACCTTGAGAGAAGAAATTAACTTTCTTCTGAAATCCAGGGCATTTTAAAGAAAAATTCTGTGCCACTTAGAGTTTGGAGAAGATAGGTTTGGCTGGAGAAAGTACTTGACAATGTAGCATTGGGTGGAATCATCATGAACATGAGGAACAGAGAGCCAAGGCTTGGCACTGCATTGTGAATGAGATGAGGTGGCACAGGTTACACACAGAACCAAGTAGTGATGTATTACTTGTCAGGAACTGCCTATTTATCTTAACACTGGGTGACAGAAAGGTCTCCATTCTCAATACAGAGGAAAAAATGCACTTGGGAAGACTGAGCTTTTTATCTTTAGTCCAACATTCCTGAAGGCTTCCTGTTGCAGGGACTCTTGCAGGGGGCAGTTTTCTCTCACCACACTACCAAACATGGGTGGTTGAGTTGAGGGAAAAGATGAGGAAATGAGGAAAAATGTAGGCACGAAAACAAAAACACTAAACTAAGAGGAACCATCCACTCTCCATACCAATGTGTGTTGTGGTGAAACCAGCTGGCTGTTTCCTACCTTCTCCCTCAGAAGGGAACATAGCACGTTATGCTTGCTCAGCTGAGGCTCTCATTTTGCAGCCCCACAGACAGGGGCAGCCAGCTACAAGTCCAGAGCCATGTTGTTTTATGCGACAGGGCACATTCCCAGCATGACTGGGCACAGTGGCTTGGTCTGGCTGTGGCTGGCTGGCCCCTGCCAGCTGGGAGGGCACATCTGCTCTGTCTGCCTGCAGAGAGCAGGGCTCACAGCCTGTGTCACCAGGACAACTTCACTAGCTTCACCCTCACACTTAAAAACTCTTCTTGTGTGGTTGAATTTAGGGCTGGTACCTACACTCAGAACAAGGGGTTTCCTCAAGAAATTCTGAAAGGAATTCTTTGCACTGTTACGTAAAGTGTACTTTTAAAATATAATGGAAGAGATGTACTGAGGTTTCTTCCTTGTTATGAAAGAGTAAAAACATGGAGTGAAAGCTGTGAGAAACAAGTGAAAACCAAAATCCAACATGCATCTCATACTTACATAGCTTAGAAAAAGGTTAAATAAAGAGGGAAAATGATGCAACAGCTCAACACTTCTAGCTGTATAACAAAAGTTAATATCTGCACAATGATAAACATTGCAGCATAAACCTAAAGGGGCAAAGAAATTCAAACGGCTCTACAGAGAAATAGGCATAGATCAAAGATCCCTAAAGAGAAATAGGCATAGATCAAAGATCCCTAAAGACACCACATAGCCAGCTTACACTTGAAGCACAGTTATTTAGTGCAAAAGCTGGAGGGAATTTTTTGGATCCGTCTTGGGGGGTGTGTGGAAGAAAAAACCCTTTCAAGCCTCTAGGCACATACCACTTGCATATTTGCGTGCATACTGTGAGGTGTACAGGTTGTCCGGCTGCACTCCATGTCAGACACGCCCTGTCTGTGCAGAACTCCCACAAAGCCCCATTTCCTCTCTTTACCAGTATGCTAACAGGTGTAATAGTCCAAAGAAAAGTTTGCACATATGTATAACATCTTGGCAATTTAACCACTTACCAAAGCAGTAACAGCCTTCTGTGAATTCTCAAAAGGAGCTAATTTTTCAAGTTTTTAATGCAAAAGTTAATGAAGGAAAAATCCCAAATTAGATATATCAAATCTAGATTTTGGAAAACATAACCCTCTGTTGCCTGGTTCCACAGAAGATATCAGGAGTGCATAGAGCTACCTCAGATTTGCTGCCTCAGGACAGGGAATGTCAGCAGCAACACCCAATCCCCAAACAGTCCCCCCAAGCACCTCGCACAAAGCAGGTGCCAAATGCTGTGCCCCAAGCTGACATTATCAGACACCCAAGGCCCAGAAGCCTCTTCTAATGGCAATGCCTCCAACTACTGTTTCCAAACATAGATAAAGCCTCTTGATTTCTTTTCCATGAGATATAGAGGACAAAATTCTTACATGAAAGTGCACATCCTGCCACCTGAATAAGAGCTTAAGTTATGACAGTCCTGTGTTCAATGCTGTCCTTTAAAGCCCCCTCCAGACTTATGAAGAACACCTGACCCACTAGGTAAGCCTGGACAGGAGCACCTTTCTCCTCTTTCATCTGTGTTGCTGTGCATTTTTATACACCAAGTATGAGAGAAACTGAACTGGAGACCAACTCCATCAGTATGGATGCCTGACTGGAATGAGCAGGCAGCAGAGAAGAGTGCTCAGATTTCAATTTATGGTCCCCAAAATAATTTCTAATCTTGTGCTCATCATTTCAACCAAGTGCTGCTTTCAGTTCCATGCTAGAGCTTCTGGCTATGCTCTAATTATGTTACTTCACTAGAACTTTACACTGATCGGCATGATCACTGAAGGGAGAATTCCCACCTTGCCATTACTCCACCTCTTCCCACACATCACTAGCAATAGATCCCATAGCCTCCAATGATACAGACCAGAGGAGAAAAGCCCAAAACATCTACTTTTTGATTCTTGTGGGGAGGAAAGGGGGATGAACACCAAAAAAAACCCAAGAAAACAAAACCCAAAAAAAACCAGGAAAAAGCAATGCCCCACCCACCTCCTCACTAGTTCTGATGCAATGGAGGAAGGAGCACAGGGAGAGACTCAAATTGCCTGAGGAAAGACATTGCAGGATTGCTACTCCTCTTGGACAGCCTGCTGTGCATGAGCAAACCTCAAAAATAGATTGTACTTCCATGGCAATCCAAATTGCCTTCATTCTGCCCTGCTGTGATCCTATTCTTCCTTGCAGCAGTTGTAGCATTTGTGCTTTTTTGGGGTGGAGCAAAGAAGGAAGTAAGAAGGATGGATGCTGTGATAGCTGCCTACCAGTTGAGCTCCCTGAACTGGCCCACTCTGAGATTCCTCATCCACCAGCGCTGCTGTCACATGGCAGCAGGAAGTGGGACAAGGGGACAGCAGTGCCATCGTGTACCTGACCAAAGAGCTCCACCACAGCTGAAGCTGAAGGCAGCTGCCAACACTCCAGGTCTGACTCAGCTTGGGAGGGAGAAAGGCTGAAAGGCATCATGCCCTTCACACCAAGGCAGAATTAGGCCCACACCTAGAGAAAAAGAAGCTCCCTCCTTCACACTAGTGGTAACTCCAGGATTAGGGGGTATCCATGAGATTCATTTGGCAAATCCAGCTGTATGCTTAAGAAGCCTAAATTACACAATAAAGCCCTCGCTGTTTTTAATTCTTTGTTTCGAAAGCGGAAAAAAAAAAAAACAAAACCAAAAAACCAAAAACCACAAGCTATATATATATGGTTCAGTAACAAACTAATACAAACTAAAAAGCTTAAAGGCTTCCCTGGCTCTCTGTTTCAGAATAGCATTTTTCATCACCAATTACCCACCCATAAATAAAAACACTAATCTTGTTTGGGAATAAAATAATCCACAGGATCTTATACTAAAAAATATTCCAGAAGATCTATTCTAAATTTTTTCTTGTAATCAGTTGCTGAAAACAGTAAAACCCTGAAGGCTGAAGAGAAGACAGAAAATTAAGTAATAATAATAAAAAAATCTCACTACAAAATTTTGCAATATAAAGTAAAGTAGATAAGGACTAACCTTTTTTCCAGGTTTTAAACTTTTTTTCCTTGTTTTAAGATTTTCAGTATGAGAGGTGCTTTTTGTCAGGGGAATATTTTTAGGAGACCTGCCCTTCTTGGGAACTGCAGACTGTCCAGGGGGTTTGCCCCGACCTGGTTTCCTGCCCCGTTGCGCTGGTACTGGAGCAGATTTCTGTGGAGACTGCATTGAACGCCGGGTCACTTTGGAAGGGGAAGATTGGATTTTTGCACTGCTCTTTGTAATGGAAACTGAGGAAAAACAAAAACAAAAGGGAAGGGGGGGAAAACCTCAAAATGAACAATGGAAAGCAACTTTTCTAACAAAGGCTTAAAAAAAATAAAAGTGTACTGCACAATTTACATTGTAAAATGAATATACTTTTTACTTTGAACTTAAATGGTTGGCATGAAACTATAGAACTTCATTGAAGCCAAAGAGAGAACTCTTTGTACCCATTCCTTTAGAGGGACTTTCCTAAGAGAAAAACATTCAAATAGAAATTGGGAAAAAAACCCAAGAATTAATCCACTCACCTTATAAATGCTTCCCATAATTTAATTACAATATTTATAAAGTGCCATTCATCAAGAAGGCCTTCAAAAATACTTCACAAATTATACAGCCTACAATACATCCCTTTTCCTCTAAGAGAAGTTTCCACAATTACAAGACATGCAAACTACTTCTAGGGAGCTACAAAACAACTTTGAGCAGCAAAGAAAATCATCCCAGTGACAAGGAGAAACTGATGACAGGCAAAATGTCATTAATGAGTATCAGTCTGAGATGCTGGTTTAGAAAGTTAAGATCACATAACCACACCCAGATTTTTCTACCTGGTGCCATTTCGAAGAAGGGATTCCAAAAATCAAACATGATGTATCACTTTTATTCATTCTTAACACTGAAGTGATTTTCTCCCACAAGATGGGTTAATCTCCCATCCCAATCCAATATGGTATCCCAACAGATATCCACTCGGATATGTTCCAATATGCATATGATGTGACTGCAGTATAATCTGGTGTGAGGCTCTAAGATGTAACCAGATTTCATTAAATTACACTTCCTAGTGAACAGGTCTTTTCCCACCCAACTTGCTCTTCTCTGAAATAATGATAGTTTTATTTTAACAATTCCCTTCCCAATGGACAGATTAGAACACCAGAAGGATGCCAAAAGGAACATATATGTAAGGATATACCCTCAATGAAAAGATGTACTGCACCATGCTACAGCAGCACTTGTGGCCAACAAAAAGCAAATACTAAGCCCAGAAGGCCAGCAAATACTCCCTTCTGTTGGCCCAACCACTGGCAGACAGACAGATGCAGAAGTTGTGGGACAGCTATATAGAAGATGAAAAAGAGAAATTTTGTGGCATCAAACCACCTTTGTTGAGAGGTATGGGAAAGAAACATACAACATATTTGAAATAATCTGAAACTTTTACACCAAAATTAGACAGTTTTCTAGTATGACACTGCCCCTATCATAGCCTTTTGCATCTTGTTGATTGTGAAACTCATCCGATTCACCCCAGCCTTAAATACTATGTACTTACTGTGACAAAACTTAGAGGTAACGCAAGTTAGAGTTCAAGCAGGCTTTGACTCTGTCAGTCACCACTGCCTGATTCAAAGCACTAATTCATACAGGAAATTGATCTTAGGAGGCTGTTAATTCTGGATTTTTGTGAATTTGGAATATTTCTTCCCTGAAAATATCAGTATATTGAAGCTTTCTGGTAAGCAGGTAAAAAAATAAAACACAAAGATACTTTTGAAATGAGAGATTGAGAAAATAATGTATTTAAAGACTTAATAACAGTTTTAGTTTCTAGCTCTATGAATCACATTCACCTTAACAGTCCAACACCTTGCATTACAACTGTTCCTTTAACTCTGTATCTTTATTCAGGAGTTAACTGTTATTAAGTATTTGCAATAGAAAATGTCACTGTAAGATGAAATACAGATTTCTTATAAAATACAAGTACTACTGACACACATTTCTAAAGCTGTAGGAGCATTTACATACATTGCTATTTGCCTGATTCGGTTACTAATCTAATATTCCTAAACGGCAGTTCAGAAGAAATCTCTTCATTATGGCTGGTTGCAATCCTAATACATCAAATGCAGACATGATATCCCTAGGTATCTGAGAAGGACCACCTTCTGGATGTGATCACTTTCCTTTTATTTATATATGCCAAAATATATTTTCATATGCAATGACAGCTTAAAATAAGATGAACAGAATTTTAACCAAATGCAGGCACAGCATAACTCTTATGTCCCTGAATTGCTGAATGGCAACTCATGTTAAGCTATATATCTGGAAAGCAAAACAGTATTAACTGTATGCTTTGCAATACAGAACCACATATTGTACCCTGTATTATATTTTCAACAATATAAAATGTAGCTATTTTTATTTATTTGTGCCACACAACTATGCATTGAAGAAAACAATCATGACCTTGTAAAGAAATGTTGTTCAACAAATTCTCTGCGCTTCTGCCTATGCTGAAATCTAGCAAATGCATTTCTATTCTCATACAGTAAAGACACAGCTATTTTAAATACACACTACTTTCAAGTCAACAGGTTCTAGGAGCACAGGTATGAGTTTTGGACACTGGGCAATCCCTATTCCCTTCCAGAAGGACATTTACCGGACAAAGAATAACAATGTAAACAGCTCCAGCCACTTCAGGCTGCCCTCTTGAACCACACGCATCAAGCACTACCTTATCTCAGCATCTTCCTACCTGTACACGCCAGAGGACCAAATATGAGCAGCATTAACCATTAAGGGTGCAGGGGGAATCAGGTCCCACTTGGTATTTCTCCTTCTGCCTAGGGCTGAAGCTGCTTTTTTCAATAGGCAGGACTGCAACAAAGCCCATGCTGCCTGGGCAGCCTCCCAGAGATAGCAGCAAATGAGGAGGCTGCTATTTGCATTTGTTGATTTAAGAGAGGATGGGGGGAGCTCAAGGGAGTGGGAGACTGCTAAAGTAATTCCCATATTGTCTGCATGCTGTATTGACAGTGATCATCAGTCACCTGCTCATACTTCCCTCACCCCAGCCTTCAGAGGCAGACCAAAGGTTACACTGGGTCACAGGATCTGGGGGGAAATGAAAAGACATGCAAAATCAAGCTGCCAACCCACTGCATCTGTAGACAGAGTTATCCCCACTAGGCCACATGTTCCAAAAACTAAGACGTTTTAATAGTCTCATGAGAACTTGTTAAAATATAACGATGAAGAGAATAGAGGGGAAAAATGCCAAGCTCTGCTTGCAATTACTGCAGTATTTAGTTGGGATATTTACAACCAAAAAAACACATTTGCCTTTTCAGGATGCTGCTTTGCATCACAAAGGCCCTCTCATTTGCACAAACAAAATCAAGCATTTGTGTCATGTTGCTCATCTACACAAATATCCACCACTCCATCTGAGTGAGATGCATTGCATGGCTTTCCTTCCCAAATATCTTATTTAGAGCGAAAACCCATACTGGCACCCTCAAAAACTGAAGAACAGCGGTCACCTACACAGACATACTTTATCATAGAAATGTTAGCAACTAAGCAGTGCTTTTAAAATTCACAGAGCTCTAGTTATGCTGCCATGTCTATGTGGGCTATTGGTATATAGCCCTTCATGCAACTCACAGCTTTCATACTTTCAAATACTTCTCTTTCAAAACATTCTCCTTTCTTTCTCCCCCCAAACAGTTCTGTGAGAATCCCAACACCTGCAGACTTCTCATTCAATGTAAAAGAAACCCCAAATCCTGTATCTTGGACGTCACAATGTTCAGATGCACGGTCACAACTCAGTCCCTTGCTGAAACAAGCAGATCCATGGCAGTCAAGGGAGCTCATTTGCATGGAAAGGACATGAAAGGTTATATTTTACATGAGGGCCAAATTCTGCTTGCGGAAGCAGAAAAACTGCCCAGACACAGGCAGAACTGCAAAATTTGACCCCAGAATGTTATCTCCAAGATCTCTTGCCAGAATTAAGTCAGATATTCAAGACAACTGTGAAATCTGAAGCTACTGAAACCTCCAGCACATGGGAAGGGGATAGAACAGATGACAGCTCAAAAGCCTGAATTCTCATGCAATTCTAATTAGTAAAATTCCCTCAAATAATCAGCAGTGACAGTTTCACTCCATGTTTTTATGAAAAGTGGGGGAAAAAATGGTTCAGATTTGTAATATTTAAACATTATAAATCTCCCATTCAGTTAGTGTCAAAGAACAGCAATTACAAGACAAGACTTAAAACAGCTGAAGGGAAATTACACAAAGCAATGTAGGGGCTCACTCTGCCATACATTCTGTGAACACAGCACTGCTACCTGAGGTGAAGGTGCCAATTAGGACAGTAAAAAAATCATTCACAGTTTAAACTAGGTTTTCTTTAAAGACATAAACTATTCTATTTGTACTGCAGTATTGTTCCTATGCCCCCCCAATACAAAAACCCAATGTTCTTCTGAGAATATAAAAACTTGGTCCTTCTCTCATGCACAGATGAAAAAAATGAGGCAAAGAGATTTAGTAATTTACCCTTAATCCATGTGATCATTCCACAGTAGAAGTAATGGAAACATATCTCCTGAGTTCTAGCCTGGAGTTTTAACTACAAAATTAACCTTCTTTAATACAGTAAGTTATTACCATGATAGTTTTGACAACTGGCAAAGGAAGTGGAAAAGATTAGCGATTTTTCAAAACAGCTTACTGCCAAGGATTATAAAAATTTATGTCCTTATGTCTCAATTGAACAACAGAGCCATACAAAAGCATAACTATCTGTAATACATTCCACCTCTTCCTATCTGTGTTTGGATTACTTCTGGTTATGAGGTAGCTGTGAGATACTAATTGATATGTTGCTATGATACAAAATCAGTTATAAGTCGTTATTCTGCTATCTAAAAAGCAACACTACACTTGGAAACTTCAACATTCACCTTGGAAAGGCATGGACACTACAGGTTGCAATTTCCTCCTTTCTAGATTCTAGTTTCTGTTACCAATATAATAAAAGAAAAAAAAAAAAAAGTCTTGTGCAAAAATTTTTAGCCTACCTTACACAGGACTGAAAGGTGAAATGGAGGCTTCCAAGCAATGTAAGACAAAAATGGAGAAAAGAAAAACCATTGCTCTCTCAATGACTTCCCCAGGTGGCATCACAGAACCTTCAGTCCCTCAGTCCCTCACCCCCACCCCCAGTCCTCCACATTTTCAAGAGGTAGGCAAGACAGTCCCTACAGAGTCAACCACTGAAAATACCATTTAAAATCCATCAAAACCCACTGCTAACCAAATTCACACGCATCACTTCCAAAAAAATCAACTTTTAATAGTAAAGCTGGGGCAGGGGATATGTGGTACTTGGGGGTACAAGCAAAACAAAAGAAAGACCCCTGGAAGATCCTTCAGTTAGCCCCCAGAAACCAAGAACTGCAAAAAGCCAGCTTCTAGTCTCACCTTCAACAAGCGTTGCCATTGCAACCACATTAACAAAAAACCCAAACCAGACAAACTCCACAAAAAAACCCTTGCATTTTGTTGATAATCTGGAAGGAAGAAAGACAAGGAAGAAAGCAAGGAAATAACTCAAACTATCAAGACAGCATAAACTTGAATTACCTGAAGTGAGCTCAGATGTGCTGATGATGACTCTGCCAATAAGCCTGACAAAGCCCAACCCTTCACACTGGGTACAAATTTAACAACCTGACTTTCCACCCCATCATTCCTGATTCTGCCCTGCTTTTGTCATTATTTTTCCCCAAATAGCATAAGCAGGATGAAAGGTGGGCTCAAATTGAGACAATAAAATGCAACAAGCTTCCGGGGAAGAAAAAAAAGATATACAGAGCATAGATAGTACAATGCCACAATTTGTTCTGTCTCAGCATCTGAATGACAGCCCTGATACTCTGGACATAGCTTATACCTATTAACACAGATTTGGAAAATATCCACTCAATCCCATGCACTAGTATGTCACCACAACCACTTTCTGTGGCTCAGCATAACTAACTCTTTAGTGCTTAGTCCCTGCAGCAGCCGGGTCTTGTATTACTCAAGCTGCAGGTAGAAGGTCTATACAGTAGTACAACTTTCTGTTTAGAATATAATGAAATAGCTGCCGTGTCCATAAGACCTGAACAAGAGCAAATTAAAAAAAAACCAAAAAAACACAAGAAACATGTAGCAATCAAAACTACATGTGTTGGAGTATTTACAATTTACAAGAAAATTACAATTACCCTATAAATAAACATGGTAAGATGGTGAGGAATCCAGACTTACAATAAGGTCACATCTTTGGGAAAGGCAAAACCTTTATTTTTTCTTAAGTGATTACTGCCCTATAGAAGCACTATCCAAGCCTTGCTACAAGATGTCAAGAAACATTAATACCAAATAAAAAAAAGCTTAACATTTGAGAGAATGTGGCAAATCTGATTTTAGCCTAAATCACTGAGTTTTTAATGTACAATTCTAAGACAGCATAAATCTGCTTACTGTATGTGCCTGACTTAACTACTGTGATTTGCTCGTGAAGAGAAGCTGGCTGCACTGACAGAAAAATAAAACCTCCAGCAGGTATGAAATAGTACCACTTCACTTTTTTTTCTTTAATGAAACTTAATTACCATGCTTATCTGATGATTTTTTTTTTTTTTGGCTATGCTAAACAACACAGAGTCTTTACAGATCTAACTGTAGCTCTGTATAGAGTTTCAACACTTCTTTGTTTCATCTGCAAACAGGGAAGTACTTAGGTTTATACTGATGTTGCACATTTGTGTACAACTCGGCTGAAAACGTTACAAAGCTATTTTCACATAATTCCATCAGCAACAGAGAAGACCATCTCCAGTATCTAGCTTGGTATAAAATCTGCATAAAGTAAACACTGAAAACATGACTGAAAAAATTAAACTAAGAAATCATAAAATAGACAAATAAGATACTTTTAAATCTCTGCTTGAGCCTGAACTACTCTTATTGCTGCAGACAGTTTTAGAACAAGCCCTTTTACATAAACAGGCTAATTAGCGTAATGAAAGAAGATTGCTCTCACTGACAATAAATGCGTTAAATTAGAGAAAAGCAATGAGGGGATGCAGGGTGTGGAAGAGGGGGAGACAGAAAAGAGGGAAAGAAGGAATATGACTAAGGATAAAAACTACAGTGTATCATGTTTTTGGTTTAGTTTTTTGTTGGGGTTTTTTTTTGTTTTTTTGGGGGGGTTGTTGTTTTTTGTTTGTGGGTTTTTTGTTTGTTTTTTGGTTTGGTTTTTTAATTACTTTATCATCTTCCTTTGGCCTCCCAAATTTTTAGAGTGCAGAGGGCAGTTCCTCCTTTTTGAGTTCTTTGTATCACCTTTATCCTACAAAGATCCAGCTTCATAAGGCTGTGGAGATCATGGATATATAGAAACTGACCCCCCCCCCAGATGCTGTTCACATCTAAATGATAGATACTACTTAATACTGAAATCAATCTTTGCAGGTGAAACTACTTATCATTTCCCACATGGCTTGTCCCCAGTTGTTCTTTTATTTTCTCTCTTTTATGGAAAAGGTTTTACTTTATTATAAATAAAAAGGTGGGTTGCCTAAGTAACTGCCATTTACATGTAATAACTAAACAGTAAAATGAATTTATACAGAAACAGCAAATAGAAATTGTTCTGATAATCTCATCACCTGCTGCCTACTTTAATCATAAGCCTCAGATACAATGAGCTACAGAATAATACAAGAATATCAAGAATATCCTTGGGCATAGTAACAGCTTTCTAGTACTCAACTGAGTAAAGTAAAATTTACAACCTATTGTGGTTAAATAGAAAAGCACAATACATTTGGCCTAGAAAAAGAGTGAATAAGAAAACATGCAAAAGATGTAAAACTTTAAAAGCCTTCTTAAAGTATATCAAAAGCAGAAGTTACATGGACCAAAGAGATGATGGAATTTTGGAATGAGCAAATGCAGAAGGTAATACTAAAGCAACAAGACCAAATGGCTTTTTTTGCTTTCATACTCATTCCAAGGAAGCACATCGCATCAGTTACAGTCCAAAAATCAGAAATACCAATTAATGAATAATCACAGAAGGAAGAGAAAACATAACAGAAGGCATGACTATGTCACTAAGTATCAATACATTGTGCACTTCTGGATCCAGTGGCTCAAAAATGTCTTAAGTGAAAAGGAAACAGTACAGAAGCATAAGGGTGACCAGAGGAAAAACTGATCCCTGAACAACAAAACCAAAATCTTCTTGTACAAGTACTGCAAGTACAAGAAGCTGTTTCAGTACAAGAAACCAAGAACAACAAATGAAACCACCAACAAGGAAAAGGAATAGCTCCTTTTCCACAAAAAATACACTCATGTAGAGAAATCCTTCCTACAGGATGTTGTAGGTGCTAAATGTTTAGATGGCTCCAATATATAAAAGAACAGGTTAGATCAAGTTCCTCCCCTATTATGCTGAGTACTTGAAAAGGCACTTAGCATGAAAGCATTTTTCTGGCTTGGAAGGTTCTGGGCTGTAGATGGACAGATTACTAGGAATACTTCTGCAAACCTGTCTCCCATGTGCTTAAGCTTTTCTTCAGACATCGGCTTTCAGCCAGTGCTGGAAAAAGCCTTCAAGAGCAGATGGTCCTTCGTATTGGTCCGTCATAGACATTACCATATCAACCTCTTTCATTAGGTACTTTTCACAACACTGTTTATGAGTAATAAGTCATCTCTAAAAGCATTTAAATGACCAAGAGACACAGAGTAATCAATCTATTGCATCCTTAAAATATTAACCTTGGCGCAGAAGGCCAAGCCAACATCAAGCACTGAAGTCAAACAATACCAAGTCAACCAATTACTGCTACTGGAGATATTTCTAATGACACAAACTACAATATTAGCTAAGCACAGCTTCTGACAGTATAAATACTGAATGGTACATTTCATACCACTGTGCACATATCCTGGCATCCAGCCAGGTCCACTGAAGTCACATCTTCTGATAAGGACCAAAGACAAAACATTAATACAAAGATTAGGGCTTGAACGCTATCAACAGTTGGTCCAAAACAACTTTTCACCTAA
The DNA here is from genome assembly GCA_013400915.1 of Pardalotus punctatus. Classification (NCBI taxonomy): domain Eukaryota; kingdom Metazoa; phylum Chordata; class Aves; order Passeriformes; family Pardalotidae; genus Pardalotus; species Pardalotus punctatus. The sequence continues at coordinate 318,243 of VZTX01001902.1, read as the reverse complement.
CTTCTCCGTATTATCTTCTTAGCTCACAAGATGTCTAATACCAATGAGAGTTACAGATGATACAGTTATAAAGAGTAAATATAACATATAATCTGGTCTGAATAAACTCACCCACATCCTAGAAGGCTGTATTTAAACTGTTATGTTCCTCCCATGGCAGAGGTCCTACATTCCCTCTGGGCATCCTAGAAGGCTAAGACAGTAGAAATTAAATCTTCCCTAATTTTCATACTGTCTCCCTTATTGCATTTCAGCTCTCTTTCAAAAGGCTAAAATAGACACTACAATGCATCTCATGGCAGGAAATTGTTGTCCTAGGCATGAATGAAATTTAAAGCATCCTTTATCATTTTCATACTTAGACTGCAGGATACTGGCTTTGCAAGTTCACTAAAATCTGAGTTGTGTTTTTTTCTCAGCCTTCTAAGTAGTGATTTAACACATTTAAATGCTTTCAGGAAAGGTAGTTACAAAAACCAAGAATACTTTTCATATTCACTCTGGAATGCAAGCTACTCTCAGCCAATTATTTTCACTTTCTATTGCAGACATTCAAGGCAGGAATACTGAAGTAACCAGCAGGAAAAAGGCGCAGACCAGAATAACACTTTAATACTCCAAGCAAATCCCTGCAATGTAGTACGTGTCATATTTTCTCCCTTAACAGTAGTAGTCAATGTTAGTGTGATGTAATGAAGAATCCTGATAACATTATCATACTTCTGAATTTAAAAGACTCGATTATACTCTTCTTGAAGCTATTATGTACATCTTAATAAAGGATTGTCAAAGTACTTCTTTAATGGCTCAGCAGTGATCAAATAACAGTGAAAAAACATAACCAGAGAGCAAAAAATATTTCTTCCAGCTATGTAAATTCAACAAATGCGTATAACACATACAAACAGTACATAAAAAATAACAACACAAAGCAAAATAAAAATAACAAATTATTTATGCTCAGAATGAGGAAAAAAGGAATACACAATTTCAATAAAACTGCAGTTAACTTTGGGCTCACTTTTAGAATAAAAATAAAAGCCACTCCAGCCTGCACCTCTCTTCATTCAGTTTCTATTACATGTCCAAAATTCTCAGTTTTGACTACAAGTCTGTAAGAACCTTGCTTCAGGTGGTTTTATTAATGCCTAAAGTGTTTTTGTTTCTCATAACAAAGCAATAGTATCCTAGCTGGATAGCTATTTCAAGTCTGAATTTTGTTTGGTTTACTACCTGAAGAACTGGATTACATAACCAGCTTTACTTATTGTCAAACAACTTTGAGCTCTATCAAGCACTAAACAGGAAAGAAAAATTCCGGATGTACTACCTCAATATCGCTGGCTTTCCAGCAGTGAAATTGGAGTAGACTAAACAATTTCATAATATTCTTTCCAGAAGATTAAATTGGACTCCAAACTGTCACAAAAACATATTTTAAAAATTCTATGCCACTTATTTACACAGCCCCTCTTGTATATCACAGCGTCAGGTTGGAAGGGACCACAGTGGGCCATCTGGTCAAACCTCCTTGCTCAAGCAAGGTTATCTCAGAGCACATGGCACCGGATTGCATCCAGACAGTTCTGGAATATCTCCAGAGAGGGAGACTCAACTCCTCTGGGCAATCTGTTCCAGTGCACAGCTGCCCTCACAGTAAAGAAATAATTAACTTAACCACAATAACACATCTCATTCATGATCTCTCAAGACAAGGTCAACCTTCTGAAGAAGCTGAGAAAGAGAGATTTAGAGATTTAGAGAGCACAGAACCATTAAGACTAAGGTCAGTGCGGTACCTTATTAGATGACTTCTGATCAAATGTACATTGTCCTCGCCTGACTTTCCACTTCCTTCTCACTGCAGGTTTGTACCAGCAGATCATTTTGGACAGTACAGCTACACACATAGTTACTCCCCTGCTGAAATCCGCCAAAACAGACTAAACTGAATTCCAAGTACTAAGACCCCTGGCAGTAACTACAGGCAGGTGAGAGCAAGGATGCAGAAGCACCCTTAACTAAGTCCAGTTAGACTTTCCATTTAGATCCATTCTTGATCTGCTGGCAAAAGACAGAAAAACAAACGGGGGTGGAAAGGGCAGGAAACATTACTGACTTCTTGCCTTCTTGCTTCTGTTCCTTTCATACTTCCAGTGAGTTCTGTGACACCAGTTACTTATTCCTAACACCAGCTGTGAAAATTCTCACAGAGAACAAATTACTCTGGTTAATAGAGAAATTAATTAGAATATGATTCCTCTCCTTCAAAACCTCACTTCCTGATAAATTCTTATGGGATGAGGATAGAAAAGCTCAGTTTGACAGAAAAGCCTTACTCTACAGAAACCTGACAAGCAGTCCCCAGAGCAGCAAAGAGATTACACTGAGGGATATCCCTCTTCATGTTATTTCCCTTCTTTCTAAGGTAGATAGTTGTTCATTATAAGGCACAGCGGCCATTAGTTAAAGAGACACTATCACCTGATCAACAAACATCCCTAAAGGCAAGAGGATGAAAAAGCATTCAGAATAGGCAGCTGCAAGACAGAATTTTGTGAGCGTGAAAGAAGAAACACTAAATATATAGTTTAGACCTGCAACCATCACAGAAGCAAAGACTACTTTACCTAGCAGTTAGCATAACGTAAAGTGCTGCAGCAGCCAACATATTAGTATAATTAAACAGGAGCATGTATCTATCCATAATACAAACAGCTAATCTAGATCAAGATTCTCTACAAGCACACAAAAACTAGAGACCATCAGAAGTCCTCCTAACAGTATTAAATAAAACATGTTCCCAGAGATACTATGAACCAGCAAAAATTGTTTCCCAGCAATTTCTATTAGGTTTAAGCTACATAAAGGAAATTCAACAGCATTTCATCCTCATCAGCTACTCACAAATCAAATCTTCAGTCTTATCTACATACAGCCAGCTGGTTTTTAAAATTCTGCTGTAATTGAGGAGAAAAATAATGAAGCAATATTATTAGTCATCTTACCATTGTTCCCTGGTGGTTGTAATGCATCTCCTGTCAAGCTACACCATCCGACTGGGAAAATATCTCGAGAGTCACACCTGCACCAATAGTCAAATGCTCCTCTCCAGCCATCAAATGTAACAAAAACTTCATCTCCTTTAACATCTCCAATGGTTGCTGGGCAAATGAGGTATGGGTTCTTTCTATCTATAGCTTCAAGTTTCATTCCAACTTTAAAGCAGTTTGGCACAGGTTTTGGTGGCTCCTACAAAAATAAGCGTGGCAAAATATTTGTATTTCTATGACCTCTTAAAAAAGAAAACCAACAAAACAAAATGAAGTAACAGCCCTTTATTTTTCTTCAACATTCTTACTACTTATAGTCACTTCAAATTTGCCTTTTCTGCACTACAAAAATCTGCATTCTATTCCCCCAAACACAGCTGGGATAATTAGCAAAATTCTCCATGACAGAAAGACCCTGATAAAAGTATTTACATAACCAATAGGTTGCAACCAATACATTATGTCTGGGCAGCAAGACAGCCAAGACACTAAAATGAAATTATTACATGCTAATAAAGAAGAGGTTTGCAGAGCATGGATATTTCTGGGGACTGATAACTGTCTGGTAAAAGCTTTACCTCTCAATTAATCCATGAAAAATTCATTAGCATTGAACATTATTTATAGGCCTCTGTTAACTCAGTTGGCCTTAGACCAATTCCAAGTGGACAAAAGAAAACAAAAATCAAGTCAGTGTGACTGGCATAAATATACCTCCACAGCAGGAGTTGTGATCTGAGAGAACACAAATTACCAGCTCAGCCTCAAGAACCTTATTATCCAAGCCCATCTCAGATATGCTGCAGGCTAGCACAGAGAAGCATGGCTCATCATGCCTCAGAAAATTTATATAATCTTATCTAAAAAAAATAATTATATGAAGTTAACTCCAAGTGATGTGATTGCAGGCCCAAACCCAACTGTTTGATTTGCTGACAAACTTGTCAGTATCACTCTCGGCATCAGAAAAGAAGACACTCAATACGACAGCAGGGTTTTATCACAGCAACAAAAAATTGAACCAACAAGTAATTTTAATATTACTGTTATTTTTATCTAATTTTCCACATTTCACAGTAATTTACTCAAGAGTCATTTTTAAAAAACGGAGTGGCCTTTTCTGTTATTTTTAACAACTTTTTCACTAAATTTTAAATGATGAATATGAGCCCAATGAAAATGTTTCACAAAACCTTTCCAAGCACTACTGTATTCCAACACCTCTCATTCCCCGTTGATTTTTTTCTACTCCTGTGCACAATCACATCAGTACAGTGCTTTTAAGAAATGTGATATGCATTTTATTTAAAATCCGTAAGACAAAAAAAATGAGCAAACACAGTTTTTCTAAGTAACACACCATATTCTGAAGTCTCAGTTCAGGAAAAGAAAGGGCCATCTCCACGGACTAGAAGCAGATTGCTTTCTGTCCAGTTCCATAGCTTGTCAATCCAGTTCAAAGTAATTTTAAATAACTTGCCTTCCCTGTCTGTGCTGCAAACAGGGTAATATCTTGGCATCCTCATTAAAAAATGTAACCATTGACCAATTGATAGGAAGTTGTTTACTAGAAATGCCTTTCTTCTTACCTTCTTAAAGAATGCTGCAGGTGCCATTTCAGCTCCATTGAGAGTTCTTAAGAGAAACATTGGCCAAGAGGATGCATTCATCTGGAACCCTGAGGACAAACAAACAAAAAGCCCTACTTTCAGTTTTAAAATACAATAGGGAGGAAAAGGATATAAGGTCTGTTTCACTAAATCTTCATTCTCTCCTTTTCAGACTTGGCCAAAATAGAAGTAGATAACAAAAAATGAACATGGTTGCTGTAGGTGCAGAAAGCTGTGCGATTCCTTTCCATTCTGAGTGACTTGCCTGCAAAATCACTCATTGTAACATCAGGATAAATTTCTAGGATTTAATGACATGCAAGTTCTAGTACAGGAGACCATTAGGTCATCCCACACAGTCCCTGGTGCAGTGGAACTTCCCCAGCAAAAACACCTAGCTTTCTTTTCAGGTTCTAGCTCATTTATTAAGACGATACTTTTTTTATTTTTGAGAATCGTGTTATTCTTTCACCAAAGCACAGACAAAAATCAGAACAATTGGTTTTTCTCCCTCCCTCACTAAAATAAATATAGAAACAGCCATAAAAAACAAAGAATACCTAAGAGTGAACCCCCAAAAAATTATTAATAAATCATGTATCATATTGGAAAACATAAACTGAAAGATCTTTCTATTTTATTATTCTTAATTAACAAATGAATAAAAATCATAAACAACAATTAAATTTGTTTAGATGAACTACCTTATTCAAACAGAACAAAGGTTTGGCTGAAAACCTTCTTATTCCAGATAATCCTCCCTTACAATCAACCACTTTCCAGTTAAAAGATAAAACAAAAGAAACAAAAAATCCTTTTGCTTTCTTTGCTTTCCAAATGTTTTAAAATAATGAGTAAGATAACAGACATAGTGGACATTTTTTTCTGCTTCTTTAGCAGTTATATGTCTGGAACAGTTCTGCAGAGAAATAGACGTAATACAGCAAATCGGAATTTTTTCCACAAAGCAAACACTACCATAATCTGCCAAGAGCTCATGAGTTCCCTCATAACTGACCTTTAATAATTCTTTTAAAAATCTGTAACTAGAAAGGTGGAACATATCTGCAATTCTTGATCAGTTAAATAATTCACTCATCTAAAATTTTATTATATACTGTAATGGTTCTTCAGTTTATACCTTTAACCTATCTTCAGCTAAATAAAGAGTTTTCAAGTTAGAACTACCTATTGTAACACCTAAATGAATACAAAGCTCCTAGTTGATAAATGGTGTCATAATTTGGAGACCACTGAGTGGATTGTCAGGCCTGGTTTCATACCAGAGTCTTTAAACGACCTGAACACATGTGGTTACTGAAACACAACATTCCCAACTAGGTAGCCCAGAAAGATACACAAGCAAGACAGAAGAATGATAACTAAACAACAGTTTCAATTAACTTCATTTGGCCTTTAAGGTATCCTGGTAAAACCAGAGAAAATGCTATCTGCAACATAATTTGCTCAGAACATTAAGCTCTCAACAACAAAAAGCTCACCTATGGAAAACAAAGGCTGGAACAGGAACATTTTGCTGCAATAATCACTTTCTCAAAACCCTTATGTAACATGCATAATTAAACCCATGTAAAAATCAGGTAGGAGGGACTATTTTAGCTAGCTATTATGATAGAAGTGGAACATTAGTATCCAGAAGGTTTCCTACTACTAAGGAGAAAAAAAAAATCAGTTGGTTAAGTGTCTAACAGGAGGTAATTACACACCCAATTACCTCCCAGCTTTGCCCAGGAACAGGATGCTGTAAAACTGCCAAAAAGGCTTTTTCAAAAATTTATCTAGGTATGCCAGAATGTTTGATTGCCGGAATTCAGCCTATCTCTAGAAAAATCTAGGGCAGGAGGGCCAAAACAGTGGCACTCACATTCTTTTCTGAATAACCAGCAATTGTTCAGAGAGCAGGTAAACTTACATGCCCGGGTGCAGGGAAACAGCTGTTTGTTAGGTGCTGTACTGCAAGCAGCCTGACCAAATAAACAGTAAGAAACAGTACCTGAGGAGAAGGCATCAACCTTTCTACTGATGGTCATGGGAACTCTCTCCTCTTAACAAATCAACTGCCCCCATCACAAATAACTGGAGTTGTTTTATTCATCACTCTGATTTAGCAACACATTTTAAAAACTACAGTGCTCCTGAAGCCGTATTTTTTACACTGTACATGTGTGCAGCTGAAGGAACTGGTATACTCTTCCATTTTTCATATTGGTATCATTTCATTCATTCTACAAGGTCGTATCAAGAACTTCAAAGAGGTTAAACTGAGAAACTTCTTGGAAAAAAAAGAAAAAAATCCTTTTCCCCCAACATGAGGAATTTCCAGTGTTTTCATTCAAAACCTCTAAATTTCCAATGGAAAGAAGGGAAAAAAAGCCTCTCTGGGCTCAAACGATATCTATCCTAAGCAATATTTTCCTAGACTGGCACCCTGGTTGCATTGCTTTTCTTGTGTTTCCGAAGAAGCACAACAGCACAAAAATCTGTATTAAGGGCCTATTAAAAAAAAAACCAAAAAACACCAACAAAAAAACCTGCTCATTCTTATGTCAGAAAAATGAAAAAATAAGAAAAAGCCACAATTCACTTAGCTAGAATTAGTTTACTAACCTCTTTTTCAATTAAATAATGGTTTGGTGAAATGTTAATACCATTGAATTTGCCACGACAAAAAGGTAAATTCGACTTCCTGAAAGAAATACTCCACACATATTTCTTCAGAAGTTTTGTTACTTACCAAGTGGAGGTTGGAGCATGCCCCCTTTCTTTTCACAGGTCCCGATGGGCTGTATATCCGAGGAATCCACAAGCCTCCAAAAATCATTCTTGTTGTCACTTCCATCCAGCCGCAACCTTAGCCTGGCACCAGTGATTCCAATTACTGTAGCTATACAGACTGAGGTAACATTGCGAGGATCGTGGGCTTCCAATTTCATACCAACTTTGAAATCGTTCGTAGGCGGAATTCTGGACTACAATAAAAGGTAAAAGACTTTTTCTTATTGTTGTTAATATTGCTAAATTTACGAGCCAGTTCAATATACCATCCAATATGAATGATAAATAAGAATAAGCTTTTGAACTTTGAGTGTCTAGAGGTAAGTCAGAAAAGGATAATCTACCAACTGCATAAGCATGATTGATTTCTAAAACAATAAGGGTGCTACAAAGGATAACAAGGGAATTCTTATGAAGATATGAACATAAAGATGGGGAGCAGTGAAGTGAATGGAATACAAGGACATTGGGAAACATGACAGTCAACTCAAAAAAACCCAAAAACCAAAACACAAACCAACACACGCATCCAAAAAAAATATCCCAACCACAAGGTTTAATGGCTTTCAATTCAAAAGAAATAGTTATTCTCATTTTAATAATATTTTGGGAATCTAATCAAAATTTGGACCCTACTACCCTAGGCCCCATAAAAGCCCAAAGTAAGAGTTTTTACATCAAAAAAACCCCTAACATTACAAACAAAGATGATGGAAAAAGGACTTAGTGTTAACATTTTACAGAAAGAAAACAGTTCTAAAGTCATATAAAACTTCTATGCTAAGACAAAAACTGTAGCTTGTGCTTATTCGTAGAGGACTGAATATAATCACAAACATACAATGAAATGCCAATTTAATTAGCACAGGGAAAAGAAATGTGACAAATGCAATTTGGTCTTTGAGCAGAACTTTTTGTCACATGGTAAAGATGGTATTTTTTATAAAAGAGGGTATTTTTTACTCATGTATCAACACACTACTGGCAGCAATTGACTGGATTGCAGTCTGACTGCTTGCCTTCTGTGGTACTGCAGGCAATGGCTTCACCTAATGATGTTCAAAATTTTGTATTAACACTGAGATGGAATGCCTCTCCACTGTTCTTTTTAGTTGCCTCATTTCCAGCCTAAATTTTATTAATGGAACTTTTTGTCAACAGTAAAATCTAATTTATTTTTGCAACTTAGCAAATAAAACCAAAACCTACAACTGACCCTTTCTCAGTACCCTTTCAACAATGTAAATAAGTCAAGTACTGAAATTTCTCTTAGATGATGACTATTCTCCTATCACCCTGGAAACTCTTTTCTGCAACTCTTCAGTACAAAGTTGTTTTTGAATACAGACTCCCAGAACTGTAAGAAGCCTTCCCCATGACATTTAAACCCAGTAACCATCCCATACAGACTAATACAGTCTGACTTCTATTATGGGAGGCAGGTTAGAATACCCAAAACCACGGGCAATCACACTCATAGGACTCCTATGTCCCTTTGTGTCCTCGTGACCAGGCCAGGTAGCGATCCCATAGCAGGCAGACAAGGGGCACTTACCTGTCTGGGGACACAGGAAAAGACTGAAGAAATTCACTACTGCAACAAGTGTTCGTGATATTTTTTCTCCACCACTTTTAAATGTCTAAAATACATCTTGCTCTACTTGCTATACTGTGCAGGTGTATGATCTACAACTGACCCTAGATTAACAGCAGGAGCCCTGGAGGAGTCTGAGCCCAAAAACCAAAGAGGCGAGCAAAATTCAGTGAGCATCTGCCAATGCTGCACTCAGACAGCAGGCTGGCTGAAAGGGGAGCCTGAGCATATTAAATTTAAAGGGCAATTCAATTTCAGGATATTGCTTGTCAAGCTGTTATTTTCTACAACCAGGAAAAACAAGAGAAATTGAGAAATTGGGGAGTTTATTTGTTTGTGGAAAAGGTGAGCTTGTTTAAATACCAACAACTCAAGGCATTCTACTAAAAAGGTAACTCCTCCATGCTAGTTTGTCCTTAAATAAAATAACAAAACCTCATTCAGTAACAGCCTTGCTCTAAGTTCTGCTCAAACCATGACGGACTAAGTTTTTACATTTAAAAATTTCAACTGCTTGGAAAAAAATTTTAAGGCAAGAAAAAGGAATATGAAGTGCATTGAAATTTTAAGTAGTAATTAAAAACAACTTAAAGCAACAGATAAAATATCTTCTAAATTAAGATAAATACTTTAATCAATTTCCATTAGCTGTCTGTGTCTTAATTTATGGTAGAGGCTTTAATTTCTTTTTCCCCAGGTAACTTTTAATTACTACAAAATTTAAACTTTTAAAATTCCCACAGGTCACAAATTCTGGATATAATTGTCAAATTAAGTTTCTCTCTGTTCTTTATTTTCTGGGTGGCCACAGCAGTGTATTTCTTTGCATTACACAGAGTAATAATGACACATAAAATTCATGTGTAACCCAATAAAAGTCAAATTAGTCCTACACAAAGCACAAGCACTTTAGGTTCTAAAATCTGGAAACATTATGTAGTGAGAGGATCTAGCTCTACACTAATCACCATTGCATATCACATTCTACTTAAAGGTCAATGCTTAGAAATATTGAAAGTCTGCATATGTAAATTGTTTCGAAATTTGCTACACACATTAATTAAATCTTCTTTCCATCTCACACACTCCTTAAGCAATCCAGGTCACTTGGATTTATCTTGGTCAATGCATGTCACCTATGCACCTCTCTTCAAGGCACTATTTGGTTGCTCAGTTCAGACTTCCTGAGCATTACTATGGAAGAGGAAGATGCGAGAAAGGCACATGGAAAGGCTTTTGAGCAGCTTTCTGCAGTAGCTACATTTCTTGGGAGCATACACTCCAGTCATGGCAGTTTATGGTCTGTGAGTATGGCATTAACCTCAGAATGATCCAGGTATCGATATGCTACGGCCAGGCATTAACCTCAGAATGATCCAGGGACATGCCACCACCCCCTGGTTCTACTCAAGCAGAGTTTAAGGCGTCTGCCTGTGAAAAACACACACTATGAAATTAATTTCTGGAGCTCCACTCAGAGCTATGGACACCGCTGTTTTTAGCCATCTCGCAGCAAAAGCGGCATGCTAGGGGCACTTTCCCCTTTACCCTCATCTGCAAAGAGCAAGCTGAGATTCAAAATCTAGCATGAGGAAATGCTACCACCTGTGTTTCTCTCTCCTTATTCTCCATTCCTGCAACTGCTTCAGATTCACTGAGTGACGGTTCCTCTTGTCCTCAGACGATTCAATTCATGCTGCTTTTTATTTGGGCCCCCGCTGGAGGCCAGTATCATTTACAGTACAATCAGACCACCAGCACACCCTAGAAAACAATTTCTGAACATGCCCAAACCACTAAACTAGGCATGTACTGCTTGTCACACCTATTACACTTCTATGAACCTGAACAATCCAATTCCTTAGCAACTATCTTCCTAACACAGTGAGGGCATACAGACCAAAATGAATCCTATTTAACTTTACCCTGAGAAGATACACCTCAGCTTGGGAAACCAGAAACCAGCCCTGGCTCCCTCTACAGAAAGAAAGATGCCTAAAGAGATTGACTCAGTCTCCAGAGGGCCAAATAGCTGGAGGTTATTAGCTCACACAAGATGGTAGATTTAAACTGCATCTGCAAATACATACCAAACCATCAGGCGGTGGGGGGATCAAACTTGTAGTGTACAGCGTAATATATAAAATAGTACATTAAACACCCTTCAGTATATATCCAGTATTTCCTTTGTATTCCCATATATTCCCCTTGATTTTTAATTTTTTTTAATTTTAGTATCTGTTACTCCTAAGTAGAAAGCATGCTGTTCAGAAAAAAACAAAATTAAACATATTACAGATCCAGGAAAAAAAGTGGTGACTAAACTCTACTACACACACATCTTATAGCTAAACAGAATTGAAAGAAATTTTTCAAAAATGGGGCAGAGGAAAGACTCCTCTGACAATTAGCCAAGCTTTTAATTCTCACTAAAACCATGGTACCTCTAAGATTATTGAAAAAAGTAGAAAACATTTTTGAACTCTGACAAGGCTATCTGTTTTCACTAACTAGTCTTTTTTTTTTTTTTTTTTCCTAAAGGAAAACAAGAGTTCAAAGATACAATTTTAATGAAACCCTCAAAATTTGGCTTGAGGCAGAAACCAAGAATGAAAAAACTTCCATAGCTAGCAACTGCCAAGACTGTAAGCTACTGATAACTACATAGCAAAAGAAGTCAAATGGGAAGTCTGCAAGCAGTCTAAAAGTAAAAGTTACTCGAGGATCACCCTGCAACAGTCATACATACACATACACTTGCAAAATAGTATCTAGCATACCTGTCTGAAACAATGCAGAGGGGCAGCTACTGAGTCAGTCTCTTTCAGGTAATCATCCCAATTAAACTGTTCTGGAAGACACAAGATAAAAAAAGACCATATACACAGTTTTTCAGAAGGGAACTTAAAAGGGGATTTGAGGAAAGAAGGAGACAGAAAAGCCAACTATGTTGTAAATATACTTTTTTCAAGAACAGAATTACTGTCAAACAGAAACTCCCCCTTCGAAATATATACAGACCTTGAAGAAGCTTCAAGAGTACTGTTAATTTACAGGGGTGGGCACACAATATACAAACTTATCATAAACCTTCCCCTGTTTGTTTTTTTGTGGTCCACATACAAAATTATCCAAGTCAGAATATCTAAATTCAATTCTCTGCTTAAGGATATCCCAAGCATCCTTATACAAATCAAATTAACTTTGCTATATCTTAGCTACTGAGATGACATACATTGAAAAACACAGACACATGAATTCTGCTGAAATGTATGTTATGAATCCTCAGTCCACTAGAAAGCAAAAAGATTCGCACAGCCTTCCAGCTGCATCTTTGTCTCTTTTTATCTGAAGTCACATAAAGGTTTCTTTTTGTACAACATCATGTAATATGGCATATATAGGTAAATATTATTACAATGTTAAGTAACAAAATAATGGTATTTTTTCCAGTGTTAATAGTGGCATTGTTTATGTGTGTGGGCAAGCATATTCTGCATTTACTTTAATTAGTGTTACCAGTTTTGCATGAATGGAAAAATATAAAGTACAAACATCAACGATATAAGCAAGCATTAATTATTTCAATATGAAGTGTAAGAGAAAAGCTACAATGGCACAGATAATACTTTTGTTACTACATTATCTAGGTAAGCTCTTTTGCTTATTTTTCTTGTTTGGGCAGCTGACATCTTCCTGACGTTCCTGAAGAACAAATCACTGATGAACCCAAAATGATGCAGTGCTGCCACCCAGCGGCTCAGCAGCAGCCACTCAGCCTACAGCAAAATCCTTGGCGACGACAGAGGGCCCGCTCTGGGCGTGTCAGTAATTCTTCCAAAAACGCCGCTGGGCACAGACACTTAAACACATCCCTGCAGTTTTCAGGAGAGAAGAGAAGCAAAGAAACAACTACAAAATGGCCGCATTTTCCAGCACTCGCACACTGCTTCTCTGAAGGATGTGCAGAGTCTGCCTGCAGGAGCACAGCATTCAGCTGAAAATACCAAGTGCCTCAAGCAAAAGGGAACCATCCCCTTGGGCTGCTGAGATCCTGGGTTTTGGCATAACAGACTCAAAAATGTACAAGTCATTTGTCCTTGGCACTGCAGAAGCCATGTGCTTGTTAGCAATGTTAAAAGTCAGTAACAAATCAGTAAAATCTCAAAAGCTGTTAATTTGATGGTCTGGAGTGTATGTAAACTGGTAACAAAGACACTTCCACATCTTGGAATTCTGCCTATTTTGGAATGAAAATTTTATTCACACATTTATGTAGTAACACTGACTTTCTATTAATCACAAAAGGCAGGGTGTATTAACTTAGACATATATTAGATACTTTATTTCAGGAAAGCAGAAATGGCTCTTCAGAGATTTCTCCAGAAAGTGGCCTCCAGATTTGTTGCTCTTTTCATTAACAGGTCAAGGATGGTGCAAAAACTGAGCATTATGAACTGTTAGTAAGGTTTTATCTTATAAAAATTCTTCTTGGAGCCTAATAATAAATAAATAAGAAATAAATAAGAAATATAATAATAAAGCTCCCACTTCAGGTTGCTGTCTGATTTACAAAAAAAAAAAAAATTAAAAAATTGTTATTTAATCGGAGTTTACCTTAGTAAAGTACTTAATTCAACAAAATTAAATCTAGTCAAAAGAAAACATTAGTTGTGTCCCAACTGTCTCAGATCTAAATGATGTAAAAGCTGTAGTCATGCATCAGAGCCTCATTGTGTTAAGGACTGTACAAATTAAGATACTACAGTGACATTGCATTTACCAGGAAAAATCATCATTCACGTCCTCCAAAAAAATTATATACCAACATTTCCCAAATTATCTCAAGTATAATAACGGGACAGTAAATTTGGTGGGATGACCAAAAATACAGAGGGAAAGGAACAGTTTTGTTTTTTAAAGGTAACATTTACTAGAAAGACACATAAGTAACACAAGCAGGCAGCTGCAGATAAAGCCAAGAGGAAAAAAACATTGCCTAGCTGTTTGCTTTAAATCGTGGCTATCAAAAGCTCTTGCACCAAGCAGAAATGTCCTGGAGTTAAAATTAGAAGCTCTCCACCTGTGAAGATACACTGTATTAAATCAGAGCCAAGCTCTCTGAGATGGTGCTAATTAACATTTAATTACTGCAGTCACAGAAATAGCAGACACATGTATGTTTGCATATGTAAGATGCATCTCTAGAAAGGCAATCACATTGAAAAAATATCTACAAGAAGGCTTTTCTGTATACTCAGTGTGCACAGGTAAAGAAGCAGTTGTATTATACGTATTTCTAATTCTAAAGACCCTGAAAACATGCAGCTTCTGACAACCAGAAATCCTTAAGAAAATTAGCTCACACTAAATAATTTAATATGCATTTCTCTTCACACTCCAATCTGCAGGCTGAATTAAACAGCTTAAGAAAAAATCGTTATGCAACAAGCACAACTTTATAACCCACCAGCAAACTGAAAACTAGAGAGAAAAAGAGAATTTTATGCTGAAGAACAAACCAGCATATACTGGAAACTGGGGAGAGCAGGAGCAAAACAAAGCCCACACCAGAAGGTAACCAGAGCCTTTTGTAAAAAAAAAAATAAAAAAATATTCGTTTATAACCAGCACAGGAGTGAAGCTCTAAAATAGTGATTGAAAACAAGCAGCAATGGCAAAAGCCTTACTAATTTAAAAATGGAGGGACTGAATTTATGCCACAGTTGCTTGTATTACTGGACAATTGATGCTCTCTGCAATGCTATATCAATACCTTATCACTTCTTGTCAAACCTGCCAATCCCAAAGTAACTCAAGCTAAAAGGGATGCCAGGAGGTCTCCAGTGCAGCCTCCTGCTCCTCCAGGGTTCCATCTGACTCAATGTGAAGATTTCTTCCTTCCATCAATGAGGAATTTCTTACGCTCCAGCCAGTATTTGTCACTTCTCTTTCCACTGTGGCTCTGAGAGGAGCCTGGCTCTGCCCCTTTTACATCCTCATGTCAGGTAATTGAAGAGAGTGAGACCATCTCCCATAAGCTTTCTCTTCTTTTGGCTGAAAAAGAAATATTTCTTCTGGTTTCAGTACCAGGGGGTTTTTGCCTATGTTTGCATTCTGGCTCCTTCATTTTTTTTGGTGGACTTCCATCTGATTTACAAAAAAAAAACAGTGCCTTCCTTGTACTATGCAGCTCAAAACTGAACAGTTCTCCAGACACAGTCTCCCAAATGTCCCAAAGCAGTGAATCCCTCCTCCCGGCCTGCAGTATCCCTGTGCAGTTGGCGTCTTTTGCCACAAGAGCACGCTGCTGGTCCACACTCGGCTGCTGCCTGCCGGGGCTCCGGGGCCTTTCCTGCTGAATTCCTTTTCCAGCTTCCCGCCTGGGCTGCTGCAGGGCTCCGCTCTGCCCGGGGCCGGCAGGGTCTCTCCATTCACCACCGCGTCTCACCGGGATCCTGTCATCCCATTTCCCCAGCACGGGCAAGTCCATCTGAGGGGCAGTCCTGCCTTCCAGCCTACTGGCTACTCCTCCCCATCAGATGCTGCCCACAAACTGGCTTGGCAGTGTGTTCTGTCCAATCGTCCCCGTCTGACAGTAAGGCATAAAAGAGCATCAGTCCTAGTACTGACCTCTAAGAAATGCCACTAGCTACCAGCTACCAGGTGGACCTTGCACTGCCTGACAGTCCAGGTAATTTTTCATCCACCTATTCTAACCACATCTCACCAGTCTGACTGAAAGGACACTGCAGAAACTGTACAGAAAGCCTTGCTAAAGTAGACATGAACAACATCCACGGCTCTCCCTTGTTTACAGAATAACTTACCACAAAAGGCAATCAGTCATGCATGGTTCACACTTGGCAAATCCACCACTGTTCCTAACCTCATCCTTGTCCTATATTTGCTTGGAAATGATTTCCAGAAAGATTTTCACCATAGTCTTCCTGAAGACTTAGATCAGGCAGGCCAGCCTGTAATACCTCAGGCACTCCCATCTTGTCCTTCTTGACAGTGAGCACTGTTTAACCTTTTCCAGTCATCATGAAACTTCCTCAATCACTACAAGCTCTACAAAAAGAGCAAGAAGCCTCATAGGTGACATCAGTCCCCTGCCTCAGCACCTTTGGAGGCATCACATCTGCTGCCATGAATAAATGAATGCCCAGTTTGTTGAAGTACTCCCCATCTTCTTCCACCATACATAATTGTCCAGTTTAGTGTAAGTCAAAAGTTTCACAGAATTTCAGTTGAAGATTTAAACTATGGGTTAAGAGTCACTTGTAGACTGGTAGAATTTAAGGTCCTGGTTTATTCAGGTTCATATAATACTGTATTCACCATGACCTAAACACTGTTTGGGCTGATGGAGCACATTGTGTCTTCTCAGATTACCCCTAGGTTCCCTTGGCATGCATCTGAGACTTTGGACATGGAGACGGATATTTTCTAGCCTTGATCTCACAATCTCTCTTCTTCAAAGATGAGATCTCCTTATAACTGTTGTTCACATACTGTTGCAAATACAGTCATTTAAGTGTAAGGTATTTCACACTCTGCTTTATACCTCGTACCTCTTTCTGTATGTCATGATTTTTCAACTAGAATTTTTCTCCTCCACATGTCTTTCTCTACTCACTTCAGTCTATTTTTTAACCCATTCTTCTCACACCCCTGTATCTCCTCTCCTTTTTCACCCTTCCTATCACACATCCCCCTGGAAACTCTGGAGACTTCCAAGTTGTTAGCCCGAAGCACTGTATGGCATCTTTCTTCATCTAGCATCAAGGGGCTCCTTCCGCTCCTTTGCCACCAACAAGCAACAACACGGGATAAAAATTATCATCTCATCTGCAGAAAATCAGAGATCTTGCAAGAAACTCCTCTCTGTTTGACAGAGCTGAGCCCAGATTTCATGAGAAGTTCAGTGCCCGGACTCTAGGTTAACAGGACAGACAAAGTGGAAGAACACAGATGACAGAATAAGGCTTGCCTGCTTAGCACTGCTTCTCCACAAAGCTTTTTCAACACCTTTCTCTCAGCTGCAGGAGTAGGCAGGGACATTTTCCAGTGACTCGTGAAATATGGTTATCTTATCCACATATGAAAAGCACTTTGCTGGTGGGGGGGTGTCTTGTAGCACTCCGTCTGTCATGTCAGACAACATTATTTAAAGCAGACACGCTGGGTCCAGTTTGACTGGAGCTCCTTTAACACTGCAGAAGCAGGAAAACGACATAAATACATTTTCTTTTCTGTCTCAAAGTAACAGGGACAAATAACAAAGATGACAGGTCCCTGCAGAGGTTGTGGACTGTCCTCCTCTGGAGATATTTGCAAGCTGTCTGGACACAACCCTGAGGAATGTGCTCTAGGGGATCCTGTTTGAACAGGAGGTTGGACTAAAATTACCTCCAATGGTTGTTTCCAACCTTACCCATTCTGTGATTGCCAGAATCCCAATAAATGAAAAAATTAGGTCTGGCAAATGCAACAGCAGCAGGCTGTACTATGGCTAGTGCTGTATCTTTTGTGCAAAGTCACTACTGCAACTACCAGCTACCGTGTCAGTATCCTGGCACGTTTGATCAGTGACTGCGCCACTTGTCTCCACTGGTACCTAAGAAGAACTGAACCATCTCTCAGGAGTCAGAGGGCACAGAAAAGTGAGCAGAGTGAGAGTTTAAATAATTCAGTGTCATATTTTCAAGAGCTCCTGAAGAGATTTTGTTCTTTAGTCTATACTACTCATGACATTTCTTACTGTCCCAAATTCAAGCAAACAACATGAACATATGAAGGGTATCTAAGGATGTTGCCGTTGTCTCACTGCAGCCCACAGAAGCTACCCTGGCAGCAATCTCATGTATACACTGCCTTATGGCACCTGCTGAGGATAGTAGAGGTGAAGTTAGCTAAGAATCTGGATCATTTCTGGTAAGTGAGTAGTTTCCTCAGTTTACTAAAAAAAAAAGAAACTCTGTTTTCAAATCAATTATTTAAAGTAAAATTAGAATCCCAGGCAATTTAATCCAGTTAGCAATCAACTATTAAACTGAAAATCCTTCTTTTGGCACCAGGAAACACATTAAGGAAATAGAAGATAACTGCAGCAGAAAAGGCGTGAAACTGAGAAATACATTATGAGAAGAACAGACAAATCAGTAATGGTCTAAAAATAATGTATATACAGCATATTTGACTACACAATACAAAGAGTACTTATCTTGGCTAGTAAAACTAGCAGGCTCAAGTCAAGCAGTTTCAACCATCACTTTCTATACCAAAACATACTCTCCTAACAGACAAAAGCAAAGGTATGTTTTTAACTACCCACAAGTAATAACCCAAGAGATTCCAACAAGAAAATAAAAAGCTCAGAAAATAGTATAATTCAAACACACACGTTTTCTTTTAGAGTACCTTAACTAATAACCTGACAGCTGCAATACCTACCACTTTTTAAAGACGTGTTGTTTGCCTGCTGATTCTTTCCATCTTTCTCTTTTTTAATATTCTTTGAATCTAAAAGACAAGATTCCGTTACATAATAAATGCAATATTCACATCATAACGATGTCCAGCATAACACAGAATGCTTTCAAACAATACAGAGTATCTTGTCGACTTTCTTTTACTCATTTCAGTGCATAATCAAAAAGGTATTTGTTCTCTAAATTTAATCACTGCTTTATTTTCCCTTCAAAGTATATTGAAAAGTACAGCATGAAAAAGCAGAGTTTTTTACTACTTTATATCAATAATCAGAATAAATCTAGTTGCAGAATACATAGTATCAGTGCCACCGACAGAAATCCTGTCCTATTTTTTAACTGTTTTACTCAACCTACACACAATTTGAGATCCTAAAGATCACTGGATATCTTTACACATCTTGTCTAGATCACCGTGAACTGAGAAACAAGGAAAAAACAAACACACCCTAAAATCAAATTTCTGAGTTAAAGATTTCATTCTGTATTTAGATTCTTGAATACTCAATATTTTCAATATTAAATTCTCAAATACTCAAAGCAATTGTCTCAGTGCAGATGTCAGCTATTTAAAAGAATCATTCACGAGACTCTACCTTCCCTATCATTAATCACGGCACACACTCAGGAAGGAGTCTGCCGTATTTCATTTTTGATGGATTTCAGCATGTATGAGAGACACAGGAGAACTGGACAGCTATAATGGAAGGAGACAGTTCCACTCATTCCTTTAAAAATATATAGTTTGGTGACCTGCTTTTGACACTCACGGACTCAAGTATGACACTGACCGGACTACAAAAAATACAAGCACATTTTCAGATTTGAAAAGCTTTTTTTGTTTTTACCAAGATCTGCATAAGAAAATAACTCTTTTGGCCTGCAAATGCCTCAGTACTGGGAATGGGGCTGCCCCTCCAGGAAGGCTTGTACTTGGGTTATCCTAGTAAGCCTGAACTGGTACAGGCAAAGGGAAGGCTCACTTTTACTGCAAGATTGCATTAGTAGTCGATTCCTGTATTTGGCTGCTTTTAAGTCTTCAGCTACTGATTGGCTTGCTCTTGAAATAAAACACTTCTGACCTAGAATGTGAAGCATTTGGTGACAGAAACACTTGAAATACAATGAGTTTTTCTGCAGCAATGACTAAGCCCGACCAGTGTTTCTTTTCTGTTTTCTGTAAGTAAGGCATTTCTTGAAACAGAGTACTGACAAGCAACGTGTGGCATTCAGCACTTCCATCTTACTTCTTTCATTATCTGTCAAGGAACTGCAATGTAATCCAAGAGCTGAGTCATGACAATCTTGTCATCAATCCCAAAATCCTCCCCTACCACTCTGAGGAGAGGATAAGCCATCCACGTGGCTCTGTGCTGGGCAGGATGTGATGCTCCTTTCGCCAGAGCACAGAAATGGCCAGGGTGCCCTTGGCGGTGGCCAGCCAGGGCCTCGCCAGCCAGGGCCACCCCATCGCCCTGTCCAGGAGCTACCAGGGGGGAGGCACCTGGACAGCCCCAGCACTGGGCAGCATCCCAGGACACAGGTTGGAGCTGGGATGGGACATGGGGCCAGGGCTGTGCTGATCTGGAGATGGGCCCTGCTGCGGCATCACCAGGGCAGGGGCTGACACGGAGTCCTGGGCAGGGCAGGTGGAGGCCCCAGGTGAGTCAGGGTCATTAAAGTCCTGTACTCAGGATCAAGACACCTTCCAAGAATAACCCAGACTTCACAGCCCTGGAAAATCAATGCACAGCTACACAACTGCTCAAAATACACTGAAAAAATATCACTTTTTTCTCCTAAAGCAGATATGGGCAGAACTGCAAGTCCTTTGAAAAGGAAAAAAATCCTATGTTTACTCTTAGATGTAATCTTCTTTCTTGACTTACATGGTCTTTCTTTTGGAAAAAGTTTGCTTTGGAATATTTTCTGTTATATAGGTTCCTGAAAAAAAAATGCTTATGAAGCTCAACTTCAGATGGAACTGCTGAAATTATTTGGGACAGTCTCCACAGAGCTCTAACCCCAGTACCTCCTCAGCAGTAGGGTTTTAACCCACACAAGTGGACACCCTACAACTACCTCTGGCAATCTCAAAAGGGATCAGTAACACTGACAAGATGTAAGGCTAACATTCACCTTCTCCATCCTACAGGTCAAAATACATTTCATTCAACTTCTTTGGGATTGAGCTGAATCCAGCAAATTTTCTACTGGGCAGAAGCAATCAACAGCAGAACTTTTGCCATGTTCTGTAAGATCAGCCAGGTTTTCCCAAAAACAGTCACAATACTATCATAGACGTCAGGCTGTCAGCTGTCAGAACAAGTAACTTCCCAATCTGACTATTCCCAAAAAGGAAATCAGTAAGTCTCTTATGTGGAACTCCGTTAAAAGAAGAGAACTAATAACTGCTTCCTGCAAACACCCAAAGCTTGAAAGGACAGACTCAAGAAAGAATATCTACCCAACAGGGCCAGATTAAAAACAAGATGACAGCCTTTCATGATGAGAGACATCAAGAACAGGTGAAAGAATATAAAAAACTGCAGCCTGGACACCACATGTGTTCTTGCTGACAATCACTACACGAATTATTTATTCCCCGCACCAGTTAGCTATAGCGCCTATTTCAAAAATATCACAGCAAACATGAAAGTTGAACCAAAACACTCTCAGCAACATATTTTTCTTATCAGCCATTAGAAACCTACAAGAAAAGAAGAGATTATTATATTAATGAGAAGTGAATTATAGCATTTTTAACAACTATTTCATTTGAGGTGGAGGCATCTTCATTCACAGTAAACACAAAGCACTGTCACTATCCCTTGTTTTTGAGGGCCGGAAATCTGCTCATTAAAACACACAAATAAATCTCACCCAGCACATGCAGAAGTGTCCAAAAATAAGTCTGAATAAAACCAAGATTGCTTTCAAAGGATTCCCCTGCTTTTATGCATTCCAACCTTCTTCAGCGGGAAGTTGGAATTACAAAGCTGGAATGTTTTGTCTAAGCAGAAGAAAAGCTACTAGCAGGAAGAATCACCAACCTGTTTCCCCATGAGACATCCTGTACCTACTACCACCCGAGAAAACTTCCCCCCAGTCTCTATTTCACAGTCACTGCTTCTCAGTCTATACTTCCCAGCCTTGCTCAGGTGTGCTTTTTCCAATGTTAGCAGTTAGGGTGGATAAAAAATCATGGTTTATTTTCAAAAACAACTATAAAGAAAGTAAGATTTTATTAAAATTGTATTTTATAAATATTAATCTATTTTATAAACACATGGGGGTTTTTTAATGCATACCAATCTACGTTTGAAATTTTGATATTCTAAATTCTAATAAATTTAGTTTCCAAAGATCACAGAAAAAAAATTAAGACAGAAGGCTATTATTCAAATCACTGGGCTGAGGAAGATTACTCTCTCTGCACATGATTCTCAGCTTGGTCAAGCTTTGCGGTCAAACCTCAAAAAATGAGGCAATGAAAGATGTAAGATGTACCTGTAAATGTATATACAGGTAACAGGTAGTTGTACAGGTACAAAGAGTATTTTCTTTTCACCCTCCTCCACATTCTGCTCCTAGCCACATTCAATGGCTAATTCCTTGAAACCTGAAAATCTGACTTGAAAATAGGAACTCTATTCATATATTGGAGACAGAAGAGACTTGTAAGTTCTAGAGTCTTGAAGCTCATGGTGAACAAAAAAATAGGGCAGCTTCATTCATCATCTGTTCTCCTCTGTCCATTTTTAAAGAGACAAATTTCAGTTTATTTCTCCATGTAAAACATTGAGAAAAGTTTTAGATCATTTGCCAAAACAAGAGGTACAATGAAATGCTCCTGATTAATCAAATGGACCTAATCAAATGCTACTCAGCTCTCTTTACACACAAAACAATGAAGAACAGGACAACAATTTTTTAAAAAGTTTTAAAAAATAAAGTAATACATACAAGTACATAGCATGTATATATTTGCTATGTATCTATACATATTTAGTCTGTATCACATACAGGCTAAATACCCCATGAAAGATTTCTTTCTTCTAGGTAGCAAGATTAGAGTACAACATGTTCTAAAATTTTAAAAGCAACATATTCTATTGTTCACCAACTATTTCTTTTCTAGAGCGCACTTCATAAGCTAAAGCTTTAGATACAAACCAAGATTAGAGTAAGATTATTTAAGCTTTCTGTCTACTGATTCAAAACTTCATGTGTTTACATTACCCCCACCCTATCTGTAACCACAGAATTCTGCTGATAAGATTACTCAACAGAAGACAAACAAGCAAACCACATCTATCATTAAAAAAAAAAAAAAAAAGACAAAGCTATCCTGACTGGCTTGTGAAATAAAAATACCAAAAAAATACCAAATAAAAAAAATAATCAGAGAAGGCAGTGGTAAAGCTCTGGCAAATAATCTTGGTGACCAATGTGTATTTTCCTCTTATGAGCTCCCCTGTTGAACTCCAGCTTCTTGCCCGAGATGCTTTAAAACTCTGCAACACTTCCTTCTAGAAGAGTTAAAATTCCAGCAAACTAAATGCTAAACGTTGCTTTGCCTAAGTGATGGCAAGCATCACATCTTTTAACGGTCATAGTTTTTATCCCAGAATGGTGTGCTACATGATATGTACTGTCTTCTAAGACTTATTTGCTTGTTGTCCAGTGTGGCAAAAATGAAGTCCACAGTCATGCTTTCAAGACTTCTGCAGCTATCCCTCCACCACCTGGAAGTCTTCAACTCTTCTGGGTGTTCAAAACATGGCAGGATGCCACTTTTCCCAAACAAACCCCTTGTCTTTTCCTGATGTATGTGAAATACCTTTGGGTGAGAAAAACTTCTGCTCTTCCCATGCCACACAGTTACACACCCTCAAATGAAGTTTACTAAGACAAGCCCAAGATTTCCTTTGCTCAGGAAGGGGCCATCTTCTCATTCCCTACTACATGGGGTTGTGAACACATTTTAGCTACCCTTCACCAAGCCTCAGTGCACACAGTTGATGATATCTAGACAGACTGAATATGAAATTTTTCATTTGCCTTCTTTTTGTGCTTCCCTAGTGGGATTCTTATCTGCTTGGAACAGGGAGTCTCTTTGAGTACATTCAGACAACAGCCATGCGGAAAACCTACAAGAGAAGGGGACAGACTTCCTCCATAAACTCTTGGTGCAACAATTAAACAGATGACTCCTGCCATTCCAGAAAATCTATTATAGCAAAAGACAATTATTTACCAAGGGAACACACAAGCACATAAAGCAGCTTTGGCTGAAGGTGGAAAGCTCAAGGAAAGTACAAAAGTGCTAGCAGCCTTTTATGGGGGAGGACTATTAATCTGGAAGCTTTCAAAACAGCAGCAACATGGTTTAAAACAGTGGATCTTTTGCTCTTCATATTTTTTTTATTTCACTAGCCCAAATACTCTTGTTTCTTCTTAAGTCTCACGTCCTATTTTAGCTCTTAACTCACAATTAACATCTGCAGACATTACACAGCAGAAATCACACCTTTGTGGTACACTGTGTACTTGTGGATGAATTTCTTTTAAAATGTTCATTTTATCTTCAAGGGACAGTTGCTAATGCCATTCATTGTGATAAAATTTGATTCTTCGTACTACTTAGTTATTATCCTGCTAAATTATATGCAGCTACAGAATAAAGCCCTGTGTTTTATTTAATAGCACATCTAGACACATTCCTCAATTTCAGAGTACAGTAATAGTTTCAAGGCTGTCACGGGATAGAATTCTTTTCATTGAACTTGTAGAACTTAAGGCAGCCAAATTCACCATGTGTATTTTAAAAGAATGTGAAGTTTGAACTTACCTGGATTCAGTAAATATCACAAACAGTCTTTCTTAATCTAACAGTATAGCAATTGTCATGTTGTATCCCACCAGCTCCAAAAACAGAATTTAGCAGGTTCCCCACTTTCTTTCCTCTTGGATTAAAGCTAGCAGGCCTTACCTTTAGCTGCTGTTCTCCCCATGGTAACACTTCTGTGATCTCCCCTCTCACAATAAAAAGGCTGAAGTTGAAAGACCAGTTAATTCTTCCTTTCAGCACAACTGTCTCCTGTGGAGCAGTAATACAACAAGTTAGGGGGGAGGTTGTTGTTGGCGTTTCGGTTTTCTTTTTTTGGAAAGGATGATTTTTTTTTTGTATTGGTGTATAATTATCTTGCTGATTTTAAATTGCAAATGTTTAACAAACTATCTGTAGGAGAGTAGTGTGCAAACAACAGTTACATAAAAGTAACAAGGGTACCAAATGCAAACTTTCATTTCATTGTTTTAGACAGTTCATTGTCCAATGATTTGCATCTTCTGTGGATTTCTAATACAAAGAAAGATATAAAATGTTTATTCCTGTTTCCCCCCCAAGAAACACTGCTGAAAAATTGAAGACTCTTTATGTATAACCTACTCATCCTGCCTCACTTGCACAGAGTTAAACAATCATCAACTTAAATACCTTCGAGTAAAACACATTATCTTGCACAACTACACTTGAAGAGGGAACAAAACACTAATGTAAAAAATCTGCACAAAGGCCCAAGTGCTCACTGATACCCCTGCCTTATGATTTGTAACAGACTTGTAACAGTGCACAGAGAACTGCTAGAGAAATGCTAACTGCAGATAAAAGCAATGAGCCACATTCTTGTAGGATTTTAGAAAATGGAAGGGACAGATTGGTAAACTAGTGTAAAACAGCAAAAACAAACTTTCTTTTTTGTGTGCGTTACTGTGACTTTCTATTCCAGCATCTAGTATTTTAAACTTTGACTGTGTTCAAGTCAAACTCATTTCAAGTATTTAGCCTTGAAGCAACAATGCCAGGAAGTTTATTATCCTTCTCCATTAACTTTTCAAATAATACTGGGTAAATTCAAATTTTTGAATTACGTTTCTGGATAATTTCCTTTCAAGGAATTTCCATGAGGTTTAAAGCTGACATCATCAAAAGTTAGAGGAGTTTTTAAAATTTAAGTACGTGCACACTTTTTCCATAATTAATTAAGTCAAAGGTAATACTTTTAGAAGCTACATCTTTCCACTGTGACATAAAAGAAGTAAGAGTTGAAAAGCAGGTTATCTGCTTGGAATTTCTTGACTCTTCTACTCACATGCTAAAATAAAATAAAATACACATATATATCACATATAAAAAGAGAAGCATCATACAGCTATTTTCCTGAAACTGTGACACTTCACTGGAACTTCAAGAAACTTGCACACTATGGTGATGGACTGCATGATGAAAACTTTATACTGTGCAAGGTCCATGGTTAAAGTTAATCAAATGTTATTTTTTTAAATGCCAGTGACTGATGAATTCATTTCATGTGTGTGTTGTCTGTGAACAAGCCAGACAGTTATTACAAAAAGTCAAGACTGAGACTTGAAAGGAGTTATAAATAAAACTGAATACTACCATAAAATAAGCAGGTTTTGCTAACAATAGGATTCATAGCATAAGTGATCATCAGGATTAAGAGTAGAAATCCTTTTAAGCCATCAAATAAATTTGAAATACTTAATACTTTCATAGACTCCCCCAAAAATTCAAAGCTTTTCCACTGCAACTAATAAATCATGGAAGGTGATGCAGAATCAAAGTAACTGTTTTTACAGATTACTTTAAAACAGCGAATGGTTTTTATCTTTTTGTTCCAAGTACCAGATTGCACTTGGTGCAGTAATAAAGATTCCAACCCTGCAGTGATAGTCATCAAGTTTAGCACAACCGGAGCGTCTGTGAGAACATAAAAAGGATTCCAGCTTTTCATTAGCTTGTGTTGTACGAGATAGGCTGTTTTACAGCATGCCCACCAGCCTGTTAAAAATATAAGACAACTGAAAGTTCTGAAAGAGCTGTTTGAAATGAGGCAAACCCAACTGCAGGAGCACAATATATTACTGTTTCGAAGAGGTGCTACTTAAAACTCAGTTACACCTAAGTACTCAATTTAGAGCTGCTATTAAATTAGCTCATACATTGTGCTGTTTCTCAAAGAAAACATCCAAGAACAGTATTTGTGAGCCTCTATCTAACAACGACTACATGTTGCTGAACCACAGCAAAATTAAAACCAGTTACTTCCAAAACAGGGCAGGGTCAACCTGAAATAAAGTGTAACTTCTTCCGCAAGGGCAGACCTAGGAACTACTTTCTATCACCTCACATATTTAAGTGGCAAACTGTAAGCAAGGCAGTTATGTTTTTTGCTAACCAAGACAGAGTCCCTTATGTTCCACTCACCATCACCAGCCTGGCTCAACCCACAGCACACCCCCCACAGAAGAGAAGAAAACCACCAGCAAATACAGGGAAAACACATTCAGGGGACATTCTGGCAAAACTATGCAGCAAGGACAGAGCTCAAGGCATTCTTGTAGATGCACCCTGGCAAACAAGCTGAGTAAGAAAGATGGAGTTAAGAAATTAATCGAGCAGCTTCTAAAAATGAAGGACAAAATGAAACAAAACAAGGTCAGGAATATATGAGCAAACAAAGAAATGCAATGGCAAGGCTGAAGTGCAATAGCCTTAGAATGCATGAAACAGCAGAATGAAAACCAAAGTTACAAAGACTGAGCTGAGCCCAGTGGCTGTCAGTCACAGACAGAAAATGACCAAGCTGTTTAAGTGACTGTCAGTACAGAATCCAGTGGGAAACCATTTGCCGTAAATTAAGGAAAAAGCAAGGGGGAAAAGATCCACAAACCTAGGATAATATTGGATTAATCATTAAAATGTCTTCAATCCAAAGAGTATTCAAAGGATATCCACATTAATGAAGTGTATTATTTACATCACTTACATCTCAATTCATTTTGTAAACTGAGTTTTAGTCTTTCTCTGATTAACATCCCTTAAATCAGTTACTTTTTTAAAAATCAGATGGAAAGCATATATCTGCCTTTAATTCTTTACTGAAATTTTTATTGTTAATCCCCAAATTACTTTTGCTAGCCACCTCCCACTGTGCAAGTCCTTTGTCAGAAAGCATTATATTAGTAGACAAGCCTAAGCCTTCACCCTCTCTACATTGCTAGTACATAATACTAGGTGTCAGAAAACAGGATGGAAAACATTCTTCCTGCCTAGCTTTGCTCTCTTTATTTTGACAGAATTACTCAAAGGACATGTATTTCTTCATTTCAAAGAAGGTAGTATTCTACAGCAAATGTCAAAATTGCTCTCAGTTTTGCCTGCTATGCATCTCCATTATCCTTCTCACTGTTAGCCAGGCACTCAATAAGCCAAATGTCCTGAAAAAAAAAAATCATGCATATCTAGGGCCTCCCAGTGCACATTTATCTTGACAACATACCTGCTCATAAAAACACAACAGAATTACGGAGATTAAACATAACATTTAAAAGAAGCCTAAGGAAAGAGCAGATTGTGTGTTCAGTCTGCACAAAAAAGACTGATTTTTCTGTCAATGACTCTGCATCTAAGGCAGGATAACAGAACAATTTTAAACCCTGTTAGCTTTTTCGACCCTACCACTGGTACAAATGCAGTAACTCAGACCTCACCATTGGCATCCTTACGGGTGGGACAGTTGTCCCTGGGCAATCTCTGCTGCATAAGGACTGAGGCTATTCTTTTACACAGATACACTGCACTGAGGAGGAATCTAATAAAACATCTGCTTTGAAGCATCAATTAAGTTCTCAATTTTAGTTTGAAATAAAGGCAGACATTTTTCAGGCTTAATATGAACAAGGAGTTTTATTTGCCCCTTTTTCCCCCTCTACAAATGCTTCCAGATTAAAATTCCATGTGCAAGGGGGAAAAACAACTACACCCAGCTTGAACAGCAAAACCAGTTATAGACAGAAGATAGGTACAGTTTAAGCTAAGAAATACTTTCCCCTGCCAATTTTTTCATTTGTACAAATCTTACTTTGCTTTCACCACGAGAATTCATGCGCTGCTACCTTTACAAACACACAAGACATCAGCTACAGCTGCTCGCCACGCTCCCATCACTCCTCTCCTCCTTCTTGCTGTTTGTTACTGCCAGTGCTGCAGAGAGCCCTTCAAGGAAAGGACCTGTGCAGCCTCCTCCATGAACACACAGTCCAGCAGCCGTAGTTCCCACTCCAGATTCCACACATGGGGAGCATGTACCTACAAGCACCAGTCACTTCCCAAACAAGTAAGAATTAACTGCGTTACTTCAAAGCTATCCTTCTGGAATATGAATCTGGAATACGGAATATGAATCTGGAATATCTTTTCCTTAAACCTAATCATCTACTCATCTTCTGTCTCTTAAATAAAAACCTTACTTTATACCATTTTCAAAAGTCTTTAAGGGGCTGAAAAAAGGGTAACAAAGACAGTAAAACTTAAAAGGAGTTTTTTAATAAAATACAATACTTCTAAATTTGCAATACTTAAAAATACTTCCCAGCAAACTACCCAGCATTAGACTCATCCAGCATACTTGAAGACACAACAGCATACTTTGTTATTTCTGTAATAGAGCTAATCAGTTTACCTCTTAATGCATACTGTGGCACCATTACAGAAATGAAGGATCTCAAAGGCTAAAGGAAGAAAAATTACAAAAATGTAGCAGAACTTTAGAAAAAGCAGCAAAAGCTCTGTATTTGTAAACTCAGTATTATTTAGCATTACTCATATATGAACATTAAAAATCAGGTCTTCTTTCATTTATGCACACAAAGATACAATCAGTTGGTGTTCTGATGTGAAATTTGATCCAAGTTGGAATTCCTTTTAGTTCACATTCTTTGTATTAAAAAAAACAAAAAGCTAAATTCTTTCAAGGAAAGGAAATTAAACTTCCACATTTTCATACAGCTGAACTTCTAATAAACTGATATATCTGAACACCTCCTCCAGTCACTAAAAGCAGAGTTAGGACAGATAGACTTTTGTCAAATTTACAGGCTTTGAAAACAGCAAATATTAACTGGCCATACATATCATTACAACAACTAAGCTTGAGTATTTCTTAAGTTGTTAAAGAAAGCGAGTGGGTACTTTGTGCTTTACAAGTAAGTTTTTGTAATGTCATTTGCTTTAACATCAAGAAGAAATTCTGTGCACTTGCAAAAATGCTCAGAAAGTCACCAGCGGTGTACTGCTCACTATTTATGAAGTGATTAGCATAAACAAACTTTTAAGCTGTCAGCAGTAAAATATTGCCTGTAAATGTTCTGCTCTCTCTCCAGGTAAGTTTACGACCTGCTTTAGAATATGAGCAACTGTAATTACAGTAAGTCATACATTTCAAGACTACAAAAATCTCTCTAAACCCTCAAACCCTATTAAGTGTGTTATTCAGCACAGAGTAAGGCATTGCATATTTTTAAAAAAAACACTAACAAGGTTTAGACCAAAGATCTGTCCCAAAAAATCCTGAAACAAGAATAAAACTTATAAATGAGAACATCAGAGAAGTAAGGTCTCCAAATTAAATAGCATAGGTTGTATTAACACACAACAGAAACAATTTATGTCATGCAGATTTAACATTTACTAAATTGACAGTAATTTTAAAAATTGCAGTTTAGAGCTGCTCTACGGCTACCAGCAAAAAATGAAAAAGCTTTTCTCCTCCTTCCCTCCCTCCCCATCCTGCTTTAAAAGTCAGAAGATGTGGGGTTGTAAAAACCTGAAAAAGGAAATGGTATGTGTGAAGTCAGCAGTTCAGCAAAGCGGCTGACTGGCCATTAACAGCTTTAAATATTCTTAAAATGCCAGTCTTCCCACATGAAAGGGCATTTTAATGTTATATTCAAATAAATAAAAAAATACAGCTTACATTTCTATCTTAAGCAAAACTGCCAATTTCAGTAGTTTACTAGTATATATTTACAGTAGCACAAGATTTTGACAATTTGTTTAAACATTTTGGTGAATTCAGCACACTGAAACCTCTGGGCTATTTTCCACTTCCACCTCCAAGCCTGAAGAACTCTTCCTGAACACAATCATCATCATTATTCAACCTGGCTTTGTCCAAACACCTAACTCACATTTTTTTAATAAAGCAAACAAATAAAATTATTATTTTTTTAAAATGGCACAATTAGCACTAAGAGCTACATACCTGCACAAAAGTCTCTCTACACTCAGAATCATCTCCTCTGTCTTCAGCTCAGTCTCCCTTGACACAGAAGAGCAGTCTCGAACTATTTGTTCTGCAAGACACTGAGCATATTTATAGCACAGTGTAAATACAGCAGGTAAGGGAGAAAATAAATTGCTGTTGCGAACATAGCAAGAGATGCCCAGATGCTAAAGAAACCCTATACAGCTTTCCTGCACTTGTCTTTAGCAGACAAGAAGCAACACCACCAGAAGCAGACTGCGTATGTGTAAGGGAATAATGGGAAAAAAGATAAACAGAGGTCCAATGGCAGAAAGGGGATTTTTCACCCTTTAAGGCAACTTTGGCTTCCTCCCTTCTACATTGCCTTCAAACTCGAAAAGGACTGTGAAAGCTTGGTTCAAATATGATCCAACAGGGCTCTATCCACATAGCGCATAGTCAGCAAATTCATCCCTGCAGTCCAGATTTTTTATTCACAACAGAGCATCCCGAGAAACACACACACTTTCAGTCTGATGAAGAAATCTACAGAAGTCAAATAACATGCACAATTTATTTTTTTCATTGAAGGCAATGGAGAACAGCCTTGGGACATTTCTGCACAGGATCTGACTGCTGCCAGCACCCCAGATGAAGTTACCTTGTTTAAGAACAACATGGTTTTCTCCCCGCACTTGTACACAACGCCAGCAGCAACATACTTCTGCTACCATCCTCTTCCAGGGCATAAAATACCTGTTTCTCTCTTCCACTTGAGAACCCAAACAACATAATGCTGGCTGGGACTCCCTGCCATGTATATTAACAAAGACACAATTTGCCTCACCACATTTTTCTGCCGCTGCAACACTCCTGGCTTATATAACGGAATAACTACACTGATCCTACGTACTGGTGTCCAGTCAGAAAACAAAACCAAACAAACCAGAACTAAACAACCCTCAAGCAATTTCCTGATAGCTCCCCTGTTGAGACAATGTTTCTGCAGGAAGAAAACCCCAGAGAGCTGCTTGCAGTTTCCCGGCACACACAGTGGGCTCACCTTGCTAGTGTTGATAGCTGCGTTAGTTCCCCAATTCAAAAAGTCCCCTTCCAAAGGGATCTTCGTGCACATGCCACCAAAAATACTTGTCCTTCTATTTGGACGAACATTGTCATTGAATCACAGAATATTGTGAGTTGGAAGGGACCCACAAGGACCATCAAGGTCCAACTCCCGTCCCTGCACAGGACAACCCCAAGAACGTGCCATTCCAAAGGACCAATCAGTGCTGCTAGACATTTCTGCAGCTAACAAAGCACTAACAGGTCATAAAAGACATAACAACTCCTAAATGGTCAAAGGACTAGACAGCTGCAAATACTCTGCTGTACTATTCGCTTCACTCTTCAAAAATCGAAGGAGACGAAAGCCTCAGAGCATCAGGAACATTTGCAGCAAATCTGTCTCTCTCTTTCCACTTCCTGTGACAACTTTCCAATTGTATTAAAAAAACCCAGCCCACAGGTGAAGCAAGCAGTAACAGGACAGCCTCCTCCACCTCTTCCTCAGCATGACTGCATATCTGTCACTGGTCCTATGTGGCTCCAGCCCAGCACAGATGCAGAGTATCTCCCTTTATGCTGTTTCTGGAGATGACCATTCTGAAGGTAATCCCCCCTCTCTCCTCTACCCAGTGCTTACACCATTGAGCACTAAGGAATATTCAGACGAGGTAGTATTTTCCTACAACAAGCTGAAAAATAATTACATGCCATATTCAAAGTTTTCCATCTAACTATAACACTGCTTATTTTGGGATTAAAACCAGTTTATATCATCTGACCTTCCCAGAAAACCACTGCCTGCATCTTTACAGCCCTCTAATGCAGGGTACACATACAAGAGATTTGGTAGGGGAAGTGCCATCAAACATGCAGCAGCCCTTTTAACCTGAGCCTCTGCCAGACGATAGTGACAATAAAGAGTTCCAGCAAATTTAGCAGCTCTGATACCCTTTCACATTCTTCCATGCACAAGACTCAGTTTTACAAACTGTCCTTTTTAAGTGGGCTTTTAAAAGTGCCCCAAGAACTGCACTCCTTCCGCTGAACCTGCCTGCATTAATCTCTGATAGCTTCCACACAGTATATAAATAACAGTACATGCTTCATTTTAGGTATGCACCTCATTAAAATGGTGCGACTCTCTTACAGGTTTTATAAACTTCAGCTGCTCCCTGAACTAATGTATGCTACAGAGGATGAAAGGCTCAACCTCATCTTTGCCCTACACTAAAAGGAGTCTCGTATTACCTTGAGAAGACAACTGACTTAGATTTCCATCAAAGAAGTTCATCCCTTTTATGAAAATTGATGGAAAATAAAACTACAGAATTCCCTTGGTATCTTAAATAGAATTTGACCTGATTTGTGAAACTGAAGGCCTAGAATCAAAAGATTTAAACAGCACATCTACCTTTAAAGTAATGTCTTACTTGGTTTTAGATGACAACATGCAAATAGGAAGACTATAAACCACTTACAGGTTAAAAAAAAAAAATCAGTCCAAAACACTGCTCATGCTTAAACTCGATATAGCGTTATTCTTACAAAGCCAAAAAAAGAACAGGTTTTTAGGATTAGTTTTGACATAAGACATCTAGACTGCATCTTACTTGTGAAGCAGAAAAGGCTATCACCCTGCTGAAACATATGAGAGAGGACTAAAATTCCGTTAAAGGTGTAGTATTTCAGAGAGACTTTGATATTAGGCTCTGCAAGTAATTCAGAAAAGCAGGAAGACAGCACATAAGAACCACAATATGCACACCATCGGTACTGCACCAATTTGGATCCAATCTGATCAACCACTACCCATAGAGCAGGTGCCTCAGTTAAAGTCCAGAACTATGAACCAGTCTTGAAACAACACTGCCGAAATAAGGAGAGACAAGGAATGTAACATCACAAAGAAGAAATCTATACTTCATTTAGATTCAAGACAGGAAAATAATTAATTTCTGGTCCTATCACAAGGACACAGAAACTAAAGCTATTATTTTTTCTGACAGGGATCTTGGGAAGAGAGTTGCTAAGGGGACGCACATGGTATATCCCTGCATACGCACAGTGTTAGGGGTATAACACATTTATCCCCTCTACTACAAATACTTTAGCTGTGAGCACCTGTGCCCAATATCCACTTCATACAAAAGAAACTATCAGAACAAGCCCAAATAAATAAAAGTGATAAATTGGCTGATAGAGACAGCCGCTGCCTTCTGAATGGCTATGAGGCAGCTCCTGACTTTCCTCCAGATCTACATCCTTGTTGACCAAGCAGAAAGACTAACAAGGATGAGATAAAAGTACCTCTGATGATCATCATCACCATCACTTATGCACCAGTTACTCTTTGTGCATAGATCTGCCGCAGATAAAAGGGGAGCCTGCTCCCTCTTGGCTCAAGTACCTGAAGCCATCTTTCCCATGCCAAAGGACAGTAACCTGCTTGAAGAGATCACAGATACAGAACACAAGTTTTAGGCCATGTGGCAAGTTTACAGAAACACACCTGAATTGAACAGGTGACTCACCAAATCACCTCCTGCTGCTCCCAGGAGAGAGGCAGCATTGCTGCTCTGTGGCCAGTACAGCAGCAGGAGCTGGGTGCACACCCTCAGCCCTCACTGCCCGCACATGTCAAGTCAGCCAGCAGGTGCATGAAGGCACAAAAATATATTTACACAGAAACATACTCTTAAAAAACCCTACAGTTCACTTAAGGACTTAACTGCTGCACTTTTTACAAACAAATTAATTGCCTCTCCACTTAGACATCATAAGTAAAGCCGCTCACAAACACCATTGTGAGACATTGTCACAATGCAAAAATGAACTTAACTGCATATAACTAATATTAAAGCTTCCTAACACTGAATTATAGAACACAAAGTCTCCAAAGAAGCTGCACAAATTGTTCTAGGAAAAACACCCTCATATACCAAAACCACAAATCACAGTAAAAAAGAATTATTCATCAAATTATATTACAATGTTAACAAATATTCTGGAACTTTAAATTTAACATTTCCATTGCTTGTTATTTACCCACTGTTCTACTATGCCTTGAAACTTTATATGGGCTTTTCTGGCTCTTCCCACATGCTAAAAAAATCTCATTCTGGGCAATTTATGTTGCATGTCTTACACTTTAAAGAATACAAATAGTATAGTCCTTTACATTTAAGATTTTAATCTCTGGAAAGAACAATCGGCACTAAGGCTGGCTGCCTAAGGCTATTTCTTTCAAATGGGAATGGGCAGAACTTTAAATGCCCTGCAAATGTGAAGGTCACAGAGTTGGTTAACAACCTCTCTGGCACACACTCCTTGAAACAGTGTCCTGGTCCCTACCTGTAATTTGCTCTATATTTACACTTAGAAAATATCACAGTAGACTGCCAAACAATATTTCTAAAGATTATCTTAAAACATGAAAAGAACAACTATATATTTCACTCAGCTTTGTTTGAGGCAGATGTAGCCAGACAAACAAGAAAGCCAGCTGCAGTGTCCTGAACAGTTAATGACAAATGCCGTTTCCTGTTAGTGACACTGTTATCAGTGGATAATTGCTACAGACTTCATTTGTCCCCTTATGTTCACTCAGTAAAGGGACTCACTCACAGCTCATGATCCCACTGGCGTATCAAGAAAACAACAAAAGACACCCATGTACAACATGCAGAAGCAGCTATCTATGTTTGTTTCAAGTTTTTTCACATTCTCTCAAGTAAAGCTGCATTTTACACACACAAATGTTAGGCAGGTAATGGAATTAATACATTCTCAGTACTATAAATTTCACACTAGCAAAATGCCTCTTTTGAACTTGAGCAGCTACTCCAGAAAACAATGCCTCTGCCTTACAAGAGCACACTATCTGGACACAGCAATGGCAGTCACAGCAAAGGGGGGGGGAAGTATCTGCACATTCATTGTAGGAACATACTTTGACTAAGGAAAAATATTTTAAAGTACTGTTGTTGCTTGTTTCCTAAGCTTCCTACATCAAGATCAATACTTACATATGTCTGAATGTTAAGAACAATCTAGTTATGTTATGTTCTCATATCTACACAGCTTCTAATTGTTGTGAAAGTAGTTTATACTTGCAGCTATAGCACATCATGAAAAGCCAACATTTGTTTTTTCTGAATCTGAACATTACTACAAAAATACAAAATACCAAGCAACCTGAAAGATATCACACAAACACTGCTATCTATTAACACCACATAGAAAACTAGAGCATCAACTCCATCAACTGAGTTCCAAACAAAATTAGTAAACTCCACTTTCCTATTCAAGACCAGACCATGTTAAAGTTAAAAGCCATATAAGCAGTTCCCGGTCTTAAACTCAGTTTCATCATACACTGCTTCCTGCAGCCTCCCACTTGCATTACTGTGCGACTTCCCATAAATAAAGTACTAACAGAAGGGTATCCAATGCAGTTTTTCTTTACATTTATTCAAGTAACATAATCCTTAAATAGTACTTACATTTTATGATACCCTCAGGGAGAAAATCAGCTGCTCGTGTCCCCAGACGTGCAGCCTGGCTGTACCACGAATTGCTGGACACACTATCAGTGTAAGCACTCACGTGGGCTGTGGGCTTTGGGCTGCTGTGGACTGAGCAGCACTCGATGGTGGCCCGTGGAGAGCTGGTACAGTGCAATGCATTCACTCCCCTATTTATTCTGTAACGTTAACGTGACTGCCTAAAACCCCAGTGCAACACAGCAAATGCCTTCCTGCAATACTGTTCCCATCTGCACCACTGCTGCAGTTATTACCAACCCTCACCGACAGCCTCACCAACTGCTTTGCTCTGCCACTTCTGAAGAGTAAGGTGCAGTAGGAATACTTTAAAAATCTAAAGGTTTAGGAGTGTTACTCCTAATTATAAAATATTCATAAACAGTCAAACTTGAAGAGCTGTTTACAAATCAGACACAGCATACTCTGAAAAGCCACTATTATATCTACAGAGTCTATGCTTTTTAATCACTTTCTACATTAGTTAGGATATGCATGAGGCACAAGCAAAGTTTACATTACCAGAATTCACTAAAATATCAGTATTTCTCATTTTCATTAAACCTTTAGGTCTCAGAATTATTTTTGCTATCTCTTATAACCTAACTAATCAGTGAGAAACAGCAAATAACGGTAGGGAAGGACTTCAAATTGTATTAACGCTTAAAGTGTGCCTTCACTCCTAAAGAATAATTGAGCATAAAATTTAACTTGAATATTGATACATACTACAGCACTGCAATGTGTTTTGTAGGTTATCCTCGCAGCTAAGGACAACAATGACGCACAACACTAACAACATAACTTTCCATACTTGAAATACTTTCTTTGGACCATCCAAAATTATGACTCCCCGTGCAAGAGCCCTCCTTTAAGTCGACAATCAATATATGCTACATCCGCAGTTTAACTGTAAAGAAAACGGGAACAGTGCCGCAGTGCATCACAACCCGACAAATGCCCCCCAACAGGCCACGTCTGCCACCGCGCTGTCTTCAAGAGGCACTCCCAGCCCCCTTCCCCAACACAAGTGAGCGCTCCGAATACATGATTTTTAACGCGCTTTTCTGGTCGACACCCGTTTCCCAGCACCTCGCCAGCCTCGGCGGTCGCCGGACAGGGACGATCAGGCGCAGCCCCCGCGAGCCGGGAGGGCGCGGAGCCGCCGCCGCCGCGGGGGAGGCAGCGGGGCCGCGCCGGCGAGGGGAGGCGTGTCCTGCCCGCGCTCCTGTCAAACGCCGCCAGCCCCGCCGCTCTGGCGGGGAGCAAGGGCTCGTTCCGGAGGCACCGGCGGCTCAGGGGCCTCCCGTGCCACCCCTGCTCATCGGAGCTCCCGCTATCCGGGAGTCGCGGCCACCCCCGGACAGAGAAGCACTGTGTTAGCGCCGGGAGACAGAGCCGCCCCGCTCCTCTCACCCTTGCAGCTGCGCTCCTGCCCCGACCAC
>VZTX01001902.1:252939-280505 GCA_013400915.1 Pardalotus punctatus | reverse complement strand
GCCGGCGGGCCCCCGCGGGCGGGGTCGGCGGAACCCGCCGCGCTGGGAGTTCAGCCCGCAAGGGAGGGGAGCGGGCGGCGCTAGAGCACACGGCAGCCCCGGCCAGACCCGGTGCCGCCCCCAGCGCACTGATGTTGGCGAAGAAGGGAACCCGGGACCGCGGCGCCCGGCGCGGCCACGGCGGGCGGAGGTTGCGGTGCGAGCCCTGGGAGGGGGCGCGACCCCCGCCTCGCCTCCCTTTCTCTCCCCGCTCCTCAGTCCCCTTGCCCGCCACCGCGGGCAGCGAGAAGCGCCGCCGCCGCCACTCACCGNCCAGCGCCTCCGGCATTCCCTCACGGCCGGCATCCACGCAACCCCAGCACCGCCGGCATCCCCGCAACCCCCGGTATTCCCGCAACCCCCGGTATTCCCGCCATCCCCACGAGCCCGGCATCCCTATGCTGTCGGTATCCCCGCGCTGCACCCGGATCTGCAGCGGGAGAGAGCGGGACGTGCGGGCGCCGACGGCCGGGAAGGTCGGGGTTAGCGAGGGCTGCTGCTCCCGGGCAGCGGGCGCGTCTTGTGAGGGATGAAGATGAGCCCTTGGCAGGTGTTTGTGTAAGAGACCTCGGTGTGAGCAGTGAGCGCCTGGAAAAGGCGTAAGGCAGAGGATTCCGAGGGGAAACCTGAGGCAGCCGGTGCCGTGCGGGGCAGCCGCTCCTGCGGGGGCCGGCGGTCTGGTGCCAGCACCCCCAGCGCACACGTGGTGAATAGTGCCTTGCGTTGTACGTGCACGAGTGATCACAGTATGTGTATATAATTGCATATAACCACTTACAACGGGTATAATGCGCGTTATAATCTGTGCATATCCACTTGGGAAATATCACACAATTATTTTTAGACATCCACGCTTATAAGTACTGTAGAATCGGAAAAGCGCTTCCTTGACTTTTCGGGAGAGTGCATTCCCATTTTATAAGCTTTGCGTGTTTTAATTCAGACCCCAAGAGGCGTGCAGGCATAACTGGTAAAAAAATCATACCTTAAATGTTGCCAACATTCACTGGAGTTTGTGCCTAATTTTCATCTTCACTATTTTGCATCATTTGGAAGTGAAATCTTAAATTTGAAATTATGTTAAGGTCATGAGAGTGAGATTCCAAGAGTTATTTTCAAGAAAAAAAAAAAACACAAAAAAGAAACCCAAAATACATACCCAACCCCCCTCAAGTTCTTCTATATGAAAGTGAAATTCATACAGCCCCCATTAGTATCCTGCATATACTGCAAGTTACTTCTAACAATTTATTTTAAGCACTCTTATAAGCAGTAAATGGCTCTTTAGAAACAAGGGGAATGAATCCTTGACGTAATTATAAATATTTAATATTTAGGCAACATGAAAGAAACCAGTAAAAAATGCTAATCCAAGTGATCAAAATACACAAGAGAAATAGAAAGAAATACTGAAACATGCTTACAGAAAGCCTTTACAGTGAAGAGTGTTATGCTCATCACCAATGTAGATGAATGCTGCTTTTAATTTGAAATATTTTCCCCTTTCTGTAATAATGATCTTTTGCAGGAGAATGAGAGATTACGTTCATCATAATGATGGATACAGAAATGTGCCAGATGTCACAGAATGAGTCCCCGTGAGACACAGAGGAAATGAAAACATATTTTAAAGCTATTCTTTAAACTCAAGCCAGTGTTAGATACAACATCTGAGGAATCTGTTCCCTGTGAGCCAGTGGGACACCGTATCTTTGATTTCTACAGCTGTTGTTGCAGAGCTGTCAAACATGAACTGGTGCAGTCCTATACCTGCTCATAATTTTCCCAGAAGGCTGAAATCAAGAAGCCGAGCCAACAATAATCCTGCTTCTAAGACCCCTGATGTGATGAAGCAGAATAAACAATAGCCATAAGAATAAATGCCTACAAGATACATCACCAGTAAAAAGAGCAGAATAGAAGAAAACTTTTAATACTCTCCTCTAATCCAGGAGTCAAATGGGTCTATAATGCCTTCATGTGTGTCCTTCAACTACAAGCTGTAGCTGATGTAAAGCAAAAAATTTCTTTACAGGCTTATTAGAAAAGGAAGAAGAAATCCTGTCTGCTTCTTTTTTCCAGTAGAATGATGACCTTGTTTTCTGGTGACTCGCTCATCATCTTTCATTTTCTTTTGTAAGTATTGAACTGAAATATTTGGGTCAGAAAAACCATGCATTTTTTTAAGTTCTTGATGTTCTTCACAACGAGAGAGATATACGTGTATGTCTGCATGTATATATAAGTATGTATGTAGACATATATCTGTATATATGTACATACATACATGTGTGGCTTCACAGTTTTTTTCAGGGAGATTCTGTGATTTTAGAAAGAAGCAATATCATCAAAACACACACACAAAAAAAATACATTTTATGGAGGTATGCTCCCATGAACTCCGGCAAGTGGTCAACATGGTGTTCTGGGAGGTGGATGCAGATAAAAATAAATGTTTAGGATCTGTCACTTCCCCAAAGAAATAACACTAAGAGAATAAGTAAATGAGCTATCCATGCAGAAAATGCAACAGGCAGAATAAAAGATTAGCCTGGCTGTCACAAGCTCTTCCTGAGCCTCAGATAGGAATGAAGCATCCAGAAAAGAGAAGTTGGGTCAGGTTACTTGGAGGAGCTGCAAAAATGTAGCCTGATCATGTAGGGATAAAGTCAGAAAAGGCATCAGAAAATGAGACACAACTAGCAAGGGATATTTGAAGTAACATGAAATAATTTTAAGTACATTACCAGTCATGGAAAAGAATCAAGTAAATTATTATGCCAGTATCAAGCAGAGCTGGTAAGTTTTTAATAGACAACACGGAGGAAGTCAAGCTCTTTAATATTTTTTCATCTAATTTTTACTTACATAGATATATATATCAGGCATTATTGATAATTGGGAAAACAGATTTCAGTTTTGACAATCAAAGGACCAAGGGAGAAATTATTCAAACAAAATTTGCTGCTTTTCCATCAGTTGGATTTAAAGGGCTGGATGGTGAAAACTCTAATGGTTATCATTGATAATTTACAGTGAAGGAGTATTACAGGACAGAAGGGGATAAACTGTATTGTTGAAAAGGAAAGAAGGAAAGAGGATATTATATACCAATATGTTTGACATCAGTAAATAGAAAATATACTGGAGCAAGTAAACAAGCTGTCTTTAAGCAGTTGTAACACAACAAGTAGCAGCCAACACAGCTTTGTCAAGAACAAAAGATGTCAAATCTAATCTCTCCTGTAACAAAGTAAGAGGAATCCTCAGTGGAGGAGAAACATTGAAGGTCATGTTGGATGTCACTTTAGTAAGATTTTTGACATGGTTTCATATGATATTCTTTCAGCAAACAAGGAAAACAATGTCGAAGAAGTTATTTAGGGAGCTGATACAAGCGGCTTGTTGTCAGAAGGATGTTAATGAACTCAGCGATGGTTCAGAAAACATGTTTACATAACTGGAGATTATACCAAGATGGGAGGCTTTAGCATGCTGGAGGACAGATGTTGGATTTAGAAGGATTTTTGCACACTAGTGATTTGGTTTGGAAAAAGGAGGGTTCTATTCAACAGGAATAAGTGCCTGCTACTGGGCAGTGGCAGATG
This sequence comes from Pardalotus punctatus, assembly GCA_013400915.1. Taxonomy (NCBI): domain Eukaryota; kingdom Metazoa; phylum Chordata; class Aves; order Passeriformes; family Pardalotidae; genus Pardalotus; species Pardalotus punctatus. The sequence continues at coordinate 276,858 of VZTX01001902.1, read as the reverse complement.
TGATCAGCTATACAAACAGGAAAGTGGGAACTACTGGGTGTTCTGCAGGGAAAAAAGCTGCAATTATGTGACAAAAAAAAAAGAAAAAGAAAAAGTTCTGTTGTTATGTGAATCACAATGTATACAAAAGGGACAATGTCACAGAGCTGCAGTGAGAAAGTTAAACCACATAAAACAATACATAACAAGAAGGACAGACTCTTTAGGAAACAGCCTGATTTATGTGGCCCTAGGAAGACTTAGTAGCCATGGTCTGTTTGGCTTCAATAAATATGTAGCCCATGGTGAGAGCAGAAAAGAACAATCTAAATGATCAGGTATCTACAAAACATTGCTTAGAGGGAAATAAAAAAAAACCAACAGGGATTTAGGTTGAAGGGAGAAAGCAGAAGAAGGAAGAATATACATATCTAGGCAGTACTGATATGAATGCGTATCAGGTGTATGAAAGTGCTGTAAAGATGAAAGGATGAATTCGCTTCCCAGTTCCATAGTGGATGGATCAAGGATGGGTCAGGTTTAAAACAAAGCAAGAAGATAAGAAAATAAAAATTATAAGGCTAGGAAGAAGATTGGCTGGCTCCAATCTCAGACTCTACAAGAAGAGCTTGCACCACTGGTCAGAGCTGGCACAGGTAGAGGAGCTCTCAGGCAGAGTGGACTCAGCCACCTTCCATAGCCTCTGCCAACAATATGATTCAATGAATGTAAGCTTTCTTTAAGGCCATTGGAAAATATCAGCTTCCTCATGGAAAGGATTTTACTGTTTCTGCAAAGTGCATGCCACTGTCTTCCAAAAATAAATTGTTTCAATAAGAATTTTAAACTGCTTTTCTATTTTCTGAGTCCTCCTCCTTTCAAGCTGTCACAATATGATTATGTGACTAAATATATCACAGATATATGAGAGGATGTGCAGTTTCACTACCTGAAGAAAGCTGTAATTTAGGCATAAAGAGGTCTGCCTTAGCATTCAGTTATGTGAATTCAACAGATACTGTAGATTTTTATCTGACAGTAAGTTAACATTTTGTTCTTTCTCAAGAATGAAGTTTGCCTTTTCCAGAACAACCTCAGAAGTCCTTCAGAGCTTGAAGTGTGACAATGACATATGCTTTTAATAATGTCTTCTTTAATGTTTCTTTTCCTTTTCTGCTGGCTTATAGAAAATGCCATCACCTCCTTCACAATTTTTAAACTCTGTAGATTAAGAGCAGGAATAATTTCAGATGACAAGTGTAAAGAACACTCACTGTGGCTAGGGTAAGTAAAAACATAAAGGCATTCTAAAGCAGTTTCGTTTAATGCTATAATATTACAGTATATACTTTAGGTGTTTAGACATGCATGTAGGAGCTTGTAGCCCTGAAAGAAAGAAAAGGAGTTATGTTACTTTAATTTGCATAGCTGCAAGTCTGAAAATAACTTCTCTGAGGTACAGGAAGCCCACAGAAATAAGTGGGAACAGAATACTCAGGCCTCACAGGGCCTCAACCTGTTAAATTTATGTGGCTATATTAGTCAAAAATTGACTTTTAAAGGAAAAGCATTGAGAAACCAATTTTGTGTAAGACTAAGCTATGCCTAATCTTTTGCCATTGTATGAATAGTGATTAAAATTGCCCCAACAAGGGAAAACTGATTTTTTTTTTAATTATCATTATTATTTAAAGTGAGTGCTTCCTGTACTTCCTGCACAATGACAAACAACAAGAAAAAAATGTTTACTCCCAAAATCTTGGGGGCAAAAACATGTAATAGATTTGTAATACCAAAAAAGATAAAATTTTAAGCAGTATTTTTTTCTATAACTTACATATCAAAATCCTGAACATGTTCATAAACTGACCAAGTAAAACTGTTTTTAATATGGAAATTATTTGTTTCAGTATTTCTAAATATCTCATTTTAACCCTTTCTTTCTTTCTTTGCTTTCACATAGATTGCATTGTGTTTGAATTAAAATTATGGGAATCAAACGTTTTCAGAACTTTTACCTCTAACTGTATAATTTTGAGAGTTAAAATACCAACCTTGTTTTGAGGGTATTTTTTCAGTCTAGGAATGGCAGAAAAATTATTCCTCTACTGGAGACAATCTCAGTGAATCAGAACAACTTGTTTAAATGTAGTAGGAATCTTTCCAGCTAGGCTAAAAGATATTAATAGAATGGGAGAAAACATTTTATGAAATGAATTTAAACATGGGATTTGAAATAAAGCAGCAGCACCAGGAAACAAAACTTACTTCTGGGTCATAATAATCTAGATCAGTGATTTCTATTAGAGGTCCAAATGCAAAAGCTCTAATAAACATCCTGTCACCAGTCCTGATGCGTCGACAAATACTTTAGCAATGCAGTTGACCCAAATTCCAATTCATTTTGCAACAGTTAAAATTCATTATAAATTATTCTCATTCAGTTGACACACTCCACAATACAGGACAGAAGGTAATTTATCCATTTTCTCTTTATGCCATTGGTTTCTCTGCATGTCTAGGTAAGAATTAATTTCTCCAAGGTGTACTATAAGTGTCATCCAACAGGAGAGTAATAAATGTCCGAGCTTTTATAATTACCAGAGAGGAACTGTTCTGGCTCCAGGTTCATATTTTGGCAAACAAAAGCAAAGTCTCCTTTAATGTGCTGACATTTCTCCTTTGGATGCTCTTTGAAAGTGGAAAGGAAATTCAATTAAAATAGAGCACCCTCATCACTAAGGGAGAGAGCAAACAAGATGAAGTGCTAATAATCCCTACCCTTGAATTCAGCAGTTGGTGCAAAGCCTGCCATCTCCCTGCTGCTGGGGTTTATCCAGCTATCTGGGGACATCGTTGCCCAACTCAGTCCCAGGTGAAAAACAGGACTCCAGCTTTTCTGGCTGTGGGAAAGCTTTGAGAAAATGAAAAATATAAGCAAATGCACTGCTGTCTGCCAATATTTTTAGGCAATCTGGCACAGTCATACAGATACAGGGTTGACTTTCAGATGTAGCCTTTAGACCCCATGGTCCTACAGTTTCTAAATCCAGTCACGTTTCAGTGATGCTACTGAAATTAGCACTTCTGCCCTGGGATTTGCCAGTTACTGTTGATAGTTCCCTGCCAGCACATTCTGGCAGCTTCCTGTGACTCCTTGGCTCTGCTGGCATTGGGGTAGGCAGAAGGAGGCCAGGACCAAGCAAGGTAGCAAGGAGGAGCCCTGCTGACAAGTGGGGATAAGGAGTGGGCCATCAGCTGGAATTAGCACAGAGTTGCCACCACCTGGGCTGCCTTTGGGGCAGAGTGGTAGCTGTGACCTGGTGGAGCCATGGAAAGGAGCTGCTCTGGTTGGCAACAGGACCTCAAATCTACCATCAAATTAATCAGATCTCCGAATGATGGCTGTGTAAATCCTGTTTGAGCTACACCCTGTGCTGAGCATGCCCTGGGAGAAATGCAGGTGATGGGGAGTGCCATGGGTGGGTAAAGGGCTAACTGCTAAATAAATGTCTGGCATAAGAATAAAACCAGAAAGGTGCTTTCCTTGAAGCCAAGAGTATCAGGATGGTTGAGCCAGGTTGCTATCTCTTTCAATTAGTACCCTAAAACCAAGAGAAGAATTAATTGATAATAACACCATTAAAGCACTCTTGAAAGTTTAATTTCAAATCATGCATTGTTTGGCTTGATATGACCAACCATGTACACCCTGAGAGGCCACCACAGGCATGAATAATATGACAAATGCCATTCTTTGTGTGAACAGCACTTATTTCCATTTTAGTGCAATGAAACCTGAGATGCCAGAGTGGTTAATCCTGTTTAGTGCTACTGCCAAGTCAGAGATCTGTCAACATTATGTTTTCAAATAATGACAGGGGCAGTTTGCTTGCAGCTCTCAGCTTGCAAGCTCACAAATGCCAGTGACTTCTGCTTTCCTTAAAGCATTACTCCTTGCAAACAGAATACCTTGGCTTAAATAGAATACTTAAATAGCTGTTTTATTTATTCATTTATTTATGGCTTAGTTTGTTCAGCTTTATTAAGAATTGATGCTTCTGCCCCCAAGGGCCCTCAGCACCCACCTTCAGAGCAACATGGGCATTGGTAGTGTGCAGGAGTCTCTGCCAGGCATAGCTTTTTTCACCTTTCCAGCAAGTGCAGAAGAACCCAGAGTAACCCTTGCTGCTGGAGAACTTGGAAGGAGAGTGAGAGGGCAGGGGGCCAGGGAAAGCAGTTAGGACAAGGGCCATGAGCACAAGCAGCAGCTGCTAACACCTCTGTCTTTCCCTTTCTGCAAGGAAAGAGTGGTCATCTCCTGTTACCCATCCCTGCACTGATAATAGACAACCTCAAATCAGCAGTAAATAGAGGTAATGAGGTTTTATTTATTCTGTGTCAAAACATTACTATTAAATACTTAGAACAAATACATAGTTTTTTAGTCTAAGAAATTATGTTACAGCAGTTGAAGTATTTTTTGACAAAGATACAAAAATACTGTACTTTTCTGTTCTCATGTAAATACCACCTTACCTTTGGCTTTCAGCATTTTGGTGGAAAAAATGAAGTATTTCAACTATTTTAGTTAGCTTTCAATCTTAACAACATTTTCGCATGTGTTACTTTTTTTAAAAAAAAGGTATATAAATGTTCTTTGTTTGAAATATGAGGATATGAGAAAAGTTTAGGTATGAAGGAGGGTAGAAACAGTAAGAAAATTCCAGAATAGCCGTATGCACCATTTGTGTTCTACCTCCAGATTGAAGATTGAGGAATCAGAGGGAGAGCTGTTGAAACAGCAGGATGAGGTGAAGGACAAGTCCTCAGGTTAAACAGTACGTTCAGAGTTTTAAAATAAATCATGGAACTGCTAAAATAATACACAGTTGCTCTTAGGCAGACAAAGAGATACTTCTCAGGAACTTGTTAGGAATATTTTCTTGGCCTCAACTGCAACAAAGGGTCAAAGATGCTCATGGTCCCTAAGGCAAATCGTGCTACACTTAGGAAGTGTCTGCATAAAAGGATCTTTATCAAGAAAGTGTCTATAAGCAACACTGAGAATAACTCTGACAATATACAAGCATTATTTAAATCAGAGGTATATTTTCTATTGTGTTTCATTTTGTTCTCTCAATCTCAAAAAAAATGCATACCAAATTATTTCAAAAACAGATAATGAAACAAATTAGAAATTCTCTTGAGACTTTTATGCAAGGAGACACCATATACATAGGGCTGTTTAATGTAGAGATGAGTGAGGGGCAACAAATATTAAAAAACCAAGAAAAATACAAAGAATGTAAACTCACAGACAAACATAAGAATGTACACTGAACTTGAATATCACAAAATGTGACAAGCTAAAATAGAAATATTTGCGAAACTCCTTATCACAATGTAACATTACTGTTAACAACAACTAACAGGATATCACAAAGGAATAGACCTGTAAAGGTTAAAGTAGTCCTGACTGTCTTATGATGATAATAATATAAATAATTTTAAATAGAGATCATCCCTTAAGGTTTTTCTTTTGTAGCTGACAGATGCTGAGGGTAAGAAAGAAAATTCTTTTTTTGCCTGTAACAATTGCTTGTACTTTTTATACAATCATTTATGTTGTCATTTTCAGAGGAAAGTCATGGGACTTCATAAATCTCTGATATTATAAAATACAAAAATTCCTTTGTTCTTAAAAATGAAAAACTGTCATGACCAAAATACCAGCTGAGCAGGAGGTAGGGAAGGAGAATCATATTTCTAATGGAAACACCAGAGATGTAAAGAAAATGAGTTGCATAAGAAGTAAGATATCAAATATCTGAATTATCAGAACAGTGTTTTTTCTTTCTAGTAGTTCTTTTTCTTTTGCCAGGGATGTAAGTTCTTAGACACTTGGCATTAACAGCTTTTTCTTTATTCTTTCAATGTTTATATATTTATTGTTATTCAGTTGCTTGTGAAGTTATTCCTAAAATAACTTCACGAAATAAGCTCTAATGGAAAAGTTCTCATGCCTTCAAAGGAAGGAGGATATAAGCACAGAGACAGAGCCAAATGAAGCCCTCTGTGCTTGTACCCACTCATTGGTGCAGAGGTCGATGTTCCCATCACAAGTGCATTGTTTCTGCACATGCAATAAGGATTCTTGAGCTCCACTGCTGACTTAAGTGCTTGAGAGGAGAATTCTTTACAACAACATACTGCTGCTGCCTGGGACAGCAGCAGTGCTGTGTAGGTATGTAGGTATCAGATACATGTATACAAAATATAACACATGTAGTATTTTATATATGTAAAATACATATAAAATTGGAGGGAGCCAGGAGAGATCAGAATTAGGAAGGGCTGGAAGGTACAATGGAAGTCCTGAGAAATGGAGAAAGTATGGCATGAGTACATAATGTAAACTGACATGAAATAAGATGCAATATTAGTTTTGCAGAGCTAAATCTGTGTTCCACTCCTGGTGATGTTAGCTGAGGTGTGCAGCCTGTTGGAGGATGATGGCCACTGTTGCCTGTTTTGGCAAATCTGTATGAGCTGTATGAGTGGTCAAAGCACCTCTAAACTGTGACTACCTCCTGGTCAGCACTCTCCTCTCCAGATGGAGCCTCCAAGAATAAGCTGGACCCACTGATATGGCAATTCTTTGTGTATACAAGTGGAGTTTTGCGCATTATGTGTTTAAAGGACCCAAACCTCTTGGAAGGAATGTGAAGCATTAGCCCCTTGGCCACAAGCTGGCCAGAAATGCATTGGCCTCATCAGTCTTGCCAGCAGCCTGTGTGAAACAGTCTTAGCAGGAGTTGAGCATGTCTGAACACAGTTTGGACATTTTTGTGCTAGGAACTCTCTAATCCAGGGAAGAGGCAGGGTAATGGAGGGGTTCCTGCTAAGTGAAGTGGCAGGTGTGATCCTATACCTGCTATAGGTCTTTTCCTACCTCTGTGGAACACACAGAGTTAATTTCTGGATGTCTTCTTTCTCAGATTAAGGATGTCAGTAGCTAAGGAAAGAAAAGTGATTTACCTTCAAATAGTTCAGCTGACCTTACACATTTATCACTTTACAGGATTTCATTTTTTCAATGGAGTCTATTGTTTCAACACCATTACCTCCACTTCTAGCAAAGACAATTACAGGGCATTTATTTATATACCAGAGACACATTGCTTAAATTTTTACATTCTTTTCACCCAAAATAGATCTGTCATGAAACAGTTGTTTGTCTCAAGCAAATATTTTTTCTTTCAAAGTTTTACTTAGAAATGCTCAAATGTCTTTTTATTTGCACAAGACAAAGACCTTTTTTACTACCTGTGACAAGTGAAGAACAATCTGAGGTAATACACTGGCAGGACATGGATTACTTAGCTAATGTCATACCATTGTATGGACAGATTTTATTTAAGGATTGTTTTGGAGGAACTTTTTTTGCTTCCTTTAGTTGAGCTAAAAGTTATCTTTCTATTAGACTACTTTGGTAAACAAATAGCAAGTTACTAATGTCCTATTCACAATTACTTAACAACAATAAAAAAGTTATTTTGGATTTCTAAAAGATTATTCTTTAACATAAAGATTAGTATTTATTATTTAAAAGACAGATTATTATTTTAAAATATTGTTATATTTAAAACTTTCTACTTCATCCCAGTCTCCTGCCACCAGCCATGTGATAATTAGTGAATGCATATGATCACCTAAATAATTTGAAGATTAGAAAATCCCTGCTTCTTTGTTTGTTTTTAATTTACAAAGTGGCCTGGTTCCATGTGCAGAATAGGGCCTTCTATGCCCCTGCCCTGCGTTCATCACTGCTGTTCATGGCAATGTTGCTGTATTCGTGCCATCTGCCTCTCTTGGCTATGGCCAGCTGGCTGTGGTGCCTCTGTTCAGACACATCACAGCAGCAGAGAAGTTACAGGACCCTCTTAATTCATAATCCTTGCCTGAAAGCTGTTCCGTAAATACATGTGTAAAATCACACATATGCTGGAAGTGTGCCAGGACATTAAGCCTTAGAAACCATGGGGACTATGATCCATTTTTCTTGTTGGCCTGAGCCCTGAATACTTTGGGATATTTTATGCTCAAAAGTGCTCACCATGGAATAGCAAATGGCTGTGATTTGTCTGGTTGTCTTTTCTGATCCAATGTAGATACTTGAAGGAGGGATGTTGAAGGACAAGAAGAGAGCTGTAACACCCAAATAGAGCTTCTGAGATCATAGGATGAGAAAACTGAAATGCCATTGCTCTATCCCCATCCATCTATCACTACTCTTTCCAGTCTTGGTCATAGGAAACTCCTTTTGAAGATAGGAAGTTTTCTCTACTGAAGAGACTGTAAATTCAGTTTATTTTAATACGAAGTTGGGAACTTTTATATTTTATGATTCTTGATGCTAACTCACTATTAAAACATTCTTTGTGAAATAGTGCCCTAGCATTCTTTTTAGTCAAGTTTAATAAACTGACATTCCAGGATGCCCAAGGCATTTGAAGAAATGACTACTGCATAGAGATGACAAAAGAAGTATCAGTTTCTCTTCTTTTAGTTATAATTAAACCCATGTACTGCCCTTCAATGAAATCTGCCCTTTTGGGCATTTTCAGTGCTTCAGTAACTTTAGGAAACAATGATCTAAAGAAAACATAGCAGTAGGACATAAAACTGCCTTACTCCAAAAAGGCAACATAGATATGCAGGAAACAGGAAGGTAAACACCAAATCTGAAGATTGGGCTAGAAGCTCTTGTGAGATGGTGCATGCTTCAGCAGAAGGAAAAAGCAGCAGACTGAACAGGAACAAAAAGAACTGCTGGTTTTGTTTTGCAGCTTTGGAAAGTCCCCAAGCTTTAGCTTAGCCCCTCCAAAGGCCTAATTTTGCTAAAAATAGGAGTTAAACTAGGACTGCAAATCTGTAAATCTGACTGTAAAGTAGGATCTGAAAATCAGATCGTGAATTTGATCAAAAAATATATTTCAACTAAGATATATTATTATCAGGGAGAACAATGGAATCCAGACCAAATTAATTTTCTCTCTGGTGAGTCAGGCAATGTGTTAACATTGCCTAAAATAACACTGAATCTGAATTACATTGCTCTGAACAACTTCTACATAATATTAGCCCTGGTATGCATAATGTTACAGGTCCTGATGACACCACTGTCAGCCTACCTTCAATCTGAGTATAAGCCCGTAAAGCAAAAGATACATTTATATCTGGTTTTGGGGTTTTTTTGGTTTTTTTTTTTTTTAATCTTTAGCTGTGTTTGAAGTTTATGTGCCACAGTAGATTTTTTGTACATATTTATACTTTTATTATATTTATCAAGACACTTCATGGTTTCCTTGGGGCTTTCATGTCTATTTCCACTAGAAAGAAAGCTAATTACATCAGTCATTGATTAAAGGAGTATTTCTGTCTTTTGTGGTTTACAGAGGCTCTTCACACATCCCTGTTGCCCAGAACACCGGAGGAGTCAAACAGGAAGAAGCTGGTCTCCTTCACAATACCAAGTTTGCTTTTCCCAAAAGCAACCTGATAAAAGCTATCATGTAGCACTGTCTCTTTTGCTGTCTCCTGATTTTACATGGAATTTTAAGCTACCATGATCAGAGTCTCAGCAGAAGACAGTACCTTACATTTGGCTCTGTCCTTCAGTTGTGGCTCAATTTCTGAAACTATGATTAAGCAAATGGGGTTCTTTGAACTCAGCACATGATATGCAGCATAATCAAATAAATCTGCAAACCCCAGCCAAAGATACAGTTTTTCAGACCTCTTAATGTCCTTTGTAATCCAGAATTCTTAACCATGGCTTTAAATCCAGCATTGTGCAAATTAAATGGGACATTTATTACTACAGACCGACTGTCTTTTATTTATCCAGCACCTCCTGAACGCTTACGTGCTCAGCACCTCTATTCCCTCTGTTCACACAGTAGTGTATTACAGAATAAAAATGCTTACTATTTTAGTATATACTGGATTTGGCTACTTTAGTTCTCAAAAGAGTAAAAATTAGAAAATGCTTCAAAAATGAACTAGAAAAAATTAATTTTGAACAATCTTTCTTTAAAGGCTTCTAGACTAATTTTCTGTATCACTACAAAATCCCTCCAGAGTACAAGAAAGCTAATGTGGAATGAATGTTCCATTGAAGGCACAATCACAATTACTAAAAGTAAGGCATGAAAGAGGGCATCAGAAACATCAGTGTATGACTGAAGTAAAATAGAAAGATATCTTCCTGTTACAATGTGGGGAAAAATGACAGACACAAAATGAAAATTCCTCCATATTGGTTGTGCTAAACAGAAAAGAAAGCCCTAGAACTGTAGTAACAATTCTATTGTTAAAATAGTACTAGGGACTTAAGGTGCTGAAAAGGGCCTAGTAAACATACATCACCATCTAGAAACATTCCAAACTCATGAAAATTAGCAGGAGCAAAAAATTTAATTAAAACAATCATAGCTATGGCAGTAATTTTTATTTTTTTAAGTGAACAAAAGTAGTTGAGTGAACCCAACAAGCCATATTTCAGAAGCAAGTTCTGTATGAATGAACCACTATGGCAGAAATGTCAATAGCCACAGCCTTTAGACACAGGTGAAAAAGTCCAAAATACAAGACAACATGTAGTGCAGAATCCAGTTAAACAAATTCTCAAGAAGGAGGTTTTAGATCTGATTTAAGTCAAATCTTTCCCAGCTGTATACACTGAGGCAGACTGAAGTTGGACCTTCCAAATGAGCACACAATATAAGGAATGTGAATCAGGCTGATTGTGTTTGCAAGATTTTCAATGTGCTGTATGCAGTGAATCAGCAAAACAATACAAACCCAGAAAACCCAAGAAAATGCATATGATACTGGTAGGAGGTAACTATAAAAAAAATTAAGTGGAATCTATGGAAACTGCATAGCTAAAAGCTTTATCTAACTTATGGTTTTCCAAGAGAAGGGCATCATCAAATGAGTATAAGATTTTGTAGCCGGTATTTAACATGACTCCATACAAAGAGAAGAAAAACAAAGAGAGGGTAACCTTAAAAAGAAATCCTGATTGAACATTTCTGTCTTCCTGCAGTCAAGGACATGATGGCTCAGAAGCATTCATCTACCAGCATCACTTTGGCATTTCTCCCAGAACTTTCAGGATCTACTTGGCAGAAAATATGTAGCTGAATAATTTTAGTGTACTGAATATCTTTCATCCCATGCATCACAGTCATCTTCACAGAAGCTCTGCTTAAACCAAACGTGTGTCCTGGGAGCAACCTCTGTACTTCAGCTTCCCCAGTGATAGGAAGGAATCACTGAAAGCCTCTGGGCTATTGTTTTACACAGCAGCCTAAGCTAAGTGTTAGATACCTCAATCACGTATGTGTGGGAGTAAAGAAGAAGGGATACACGGCAGACCACAGGCAGCAATCCTGATCACTTGGCATTGATAATCAATTCTAGAAAGGGTTATGATCAATACAAACACTACCAGAATGCAGAGACCTCCAGCTCTTGAACTAACAGGTCAGTATCAGCAATATCAGTATGGCAAAGTCATACCCAAATGAATTCACTGGTCCTAGAGCAGCCCACAGCCAGTACTCAGGACCAGCATGATATTGGTTCTGCAGCAAAGAGAAAACTGAGCTTGAAATATACCTCACTGTAGCTGTTTTCTTTCCCTCACAGAGAATTTCTTCCTTTACTTCTCTTTGCCTGAAAGGATATCCTCACCTTGCTCATGCTGAAGGGGAACCCTCACTCCAGCTCAGGAAATGTGCATTTTCCACCATGAGGTCCTCATCAGGAACTGATGTGCTGCATCAGGACTTCCTCCTGCACAACTCAGTCAAGGTTTAGAAAATGGCATCTCAGCAACTTCTACTTCTCTGAATATTAATCTCCTCATCCTTCCATATAGCCTGCTTAGAGGTTAAGTGATTTAATTTGTTCAATTTAGAAAGTTGTCTTCCTCAAAATTAAGCATAGCTGTAGCGCAGGAGGTCCTTGTGGGACTCCTGAGGCATGTGTCAGACAATCGTATTGTGGCCAGTACCTGGGGCATATCCAGGCCATCTCCAGAACTAGCCTACAAGAAAGTCAGGTGACTGCTTTCTCAGAAGATGGCCACGTGATAACTGGAGTAGGTTTTAAGCTGTTTATTACCATTGCCCTCTCTTGTGATTAAATACTACAATATAAAAAAATATATATAGTTGTCACAAAAAGAAAATACCAAATTTTGGAAAAGAGGAAACTGAGCCAAAAAAAAAAAGACTAAATGGAGCAAAGAAGAACCTAAAGGAAATGTTCTCAGAAAGTCAATGGCTTCCGTGCTTAAACAACAATTTCAAAGCTGAAAAAAATCCCTTTGCAGAGAGATTGTCTTATTATTATGTCTTATTATTTAATATACACAAATTATTTGAAGGACTGGTGGGTCATTACACATATTGGGTGTAATCCACAAGCCACAGGGCAGTTATGGTTTATTGATTGACAAGGTTTATTTCCACATTTCACTGTTCAGACTGTTACAGAGGGTTTGCATGTTTTTATTGCTTTCCACACCTTTCCACCCCCTCACTGCCAATTTAGGAGCTGTTAGTCTCAGTTCATAGTAATTGTGAGAAAATAAAATTCCATCTGTTTCTGTCAGGAAAAGGAAAGATAGGGAAGGGAATGAGAGAATCAACAGAAAATTCCACTTGCTAGACATGCTTTGCTGCTAGCTATTACTTTTCTAAAGGATACCTTGCACAAAATATGTAGAACTGAGCATATAAATTGTATTTTAATTTTGTGTATATCTTTAAGTTAAGCACTTCCAAGAATATTATGCCAAGCACTATTCTTTGACTCTTCAGCTAAATCCATAAATATGACTTCCATGTGGAAATAGTGCCATACAGAACTATTTAACTAATAAGCAGCCTAGAGCCCATTTTTTCCCTCGCTGGTTTTCAGTTCCAGAAATATTTCTGATAGGAATGTGTAGGAACTCAGGCCAGAGTTGTAGAGCATAATAGCAAAATTCAGGCTTCTGTCTTTGCAATCTGTCTTTCCAATAGCTTTGGAATGGCTTAAAGGTGAACAAATAATGAGGAAGAGAGATGGAGAGATGAGGAGGGAGACACACATGCTCAGACAGAAGCGGAGATAGATTTAGGATAAAAAGCCATTAAGAGTTAAATGATCTGCAAAGAGTAAAGCCTTGAAATTAAATTTCACTCGATATCAAATCGGAGATTTAAGAGTGGTATGTTAGAAGAGGCTCCTTTCATGAAAATGCAAATAGCAGCAAGCTGTTTTAATTATAGGCTGTAAGCGTTGCATGATGGAAGACCCGAGAAAAAATGCAGAAGGGAGCAGAACCATAAACCCTTCCCACTGGTATTTTCAGGTCTTTTTTAAACAACAGTAATCTCAATCAAACAACATTTTGCAGATACATTATGCTTTTTTATTTTTCTAGTTCATTGATAGTTTGGAACAGCATATAATGATGGTATTTCTCCCGCTTGGAGGCATCCCTTCAAGGAGAATCTTGCAACCAAAAGGACAAGATGTTGTCTGCTTCTGAAGGATGGAAGTGCAGGCATGAATCCCATTTTCCTCCTCATCCAGAGACCTGCATCCACTGCTGCCAATGGCAAGAAGATTAGATCCCAAAATTCAGTTCCCTGGAAGAATGAGTTGGAAGTATCTGGATGAGGCAGCTACAGACCACAAAGTTTTGCCAGTAAATAAGGCAGATCTCCCCTACAAGCAGCTGTACATAACACAAGTCATTAGTCTGTTCATTTCCAGTGTAAAACAGTGCTTGCTGGCAAGAGGAGAGCACAAAGCACAAATTCAAATATGCTCTACCTAAATGTAATAAAAATACAAGTCATTCACCTTAGTAGCGGAAGTGACAATTGTCTTGTCCTTTCCACACTCTGTGGCACACAGGTTGCAGCCAGTTCTGTCTGAATAATTTCTATGTTTGCCAGCCCCCTAAATTCTAATATCTCCCCTCCTTCAGTGAGAAAAAAATCCCTTCACTTCCATTTTCAAATGGAGAATGAACTAAAACCAAGCCACAATCTTTCAGGAATTAAATATTTGCATATAAGACAGGTTGCAGAATACATTAGTTAAGTATGTTTTTAAAGTCTGGAAACATTGTGGTGATGGGTGTTTAATAACAAACAGATAATAACAGTTCTGAAATAGACAAAGGGAAAAATATTAAATCTCTCAGTATTTAAAAATATATTAAATCTCTGATGTTTGTATTATGCTTTAGAGAGGCAAACACTACTTTCCCAAGACTTTTTTGCTTTTCTTCAGTAGATGTCACTGTAGTACAGGATAACTAGTTCCAACACAGTTTTGGAGAGAAGGATATTAGTTTCACCACGGAGTGGTCCACAATGGAGAAGTGAAGCCTTATGTTTTTGGATTTTCAACAGCAGAGAGTATCAGGCTGCACATCCAGATTTTTTTCGGATACTTTTTTTCCTGGTTGCGGACCAAACACAAGAAACTATTCACTGTCGTGGCTGGACGCTGTTGAAATCATACCAGGGAAGCTAATCTGGGACAACCATCGTTCTGAACCAAAACCAGCTACTATGTGATTCATTCCTCTTGCCTCTGAGGATTCAAATCACCACCTTCTTTCTGATGCAGTTTCCAGCCAAGTTCTTAATCCCACATATCCATTATTCAGATCAAGATTTGAACTCTTTTCTCTGTATTCTTTGCTATAACTTGAAAGCAAAATCTCCACCGTATTAGTTCTTAATTGTTCTGATTTAATATATTTCATTTTTAAGATGCTTACAAAGTACAACAAAATTGGTTTTAACCAGGGTCAAGGGGTTTTGCTCAAAACAAGAAATCTTCAGACATTAGCTGACAATGAAAATATATGAAAGTAATATGTTTACTAAGTTGAAAAAATCCATTTGAAAATATTCCTGGAAAATCCTGTATGTCAAACACAGAAGGATTGAAGCTAAAAATGGAAAGTAACATAATGTATGTGAGAAGCGACATCAGAAACTGAGGAGGGTTTTGCAAGATTAAAAACATACTTTCAACAAGCTCATGTACAGTTAAAGAAATGCAGTTGCTAACAGAGTCATCAGAATTTAGTCAGAGCGCACAAACTCCTCCTCTCTTAGTCATTCCTAGAAAACAAATCAGAACCACAGTCTGCCGCAGCTCCCCAGGCTTAACAACCAAATCCATTCTCAAAAACAGGAAGGAGAAATCTTATCTTGGAAACAGTCTTTGTAGCTTCAGGCTCTTTTGTAGGCATTATGACTGAAATACTAATGCTGGTGGAGGGCACCATGGTGAGCACGCCATACACAAGAGCAGCAGACCTTTCCCCAGCACAGGTGAGAGCAGAACCCCCTCACCCAAAGAGCCCCAGCTGCCGAGTTCTTACAAGGACTGAGCGGTGAATTCAAGCAAGATGGATCCCGTCCCAAAGCTTTGCATGTAAAAACACACACTTTGAATTTCACAGGAGCCAAAGCTGCCTGCCGGGAACATTAAGAGGAACTCACTCAGCCAGTGAGTGTTCTGTGCTCACATGGGGAAGCTCCCTTTTGATCTCTGGGCATGGTCTTATGGACTATTCTCTGCAGAAACCCAGACTCCAGGTGACAGGAGCGCAGCAAGGCCCATATCCAGGAAAAAAAAAACAGGTATTCACTTCTGAACAAAGCAGAAGCAGCTGGAGAAACAGGAAAGTCCCTAAGACAGAAACCAACACTATTATCAAGCAGCAGAGCCCTCCAGTGCAGACTGCTGAAATAAAGGTGGTCTCAGCCGTTTAGGTTGCATTCATGCTGAAGTCCATACTAGGCATTAGTACAGGCATCATCCAATTAGACCTGCCAAATGTGGAGAAACAGAAAGATCTAAACTTGTTTAGGAATGGCACTACTAACATCTATTCCTTCTCTCAGCTAAATGAATCACCTTATAGTTTATTAAATATAGTTTCTATCTGCCTTTCCACCACCACCTAATGAACACACTGAAGATGAGAGAATAGGAATCCATAGTTCATTTCCCACTGCTCTCTCTGGAGAAAAGCCCACACATCTGAGTAACTATTTGCAGATGATGTCTGGAAAGAAAAAAGAAAAATATTTTAAGGGACTCTGCTTTAAAGCCACTTTCCACTAAGATGGCCAAACAAAATTTAGGACCATTATTTTTACCATCCAAGTTTGAAGATTTTGTCTTTATGCTACATCTTCCTTTTTTACTGCTTCTACCTGTCTTGTTTCACAGCTTCAAATTTCACACCTACACTCTTCTTTCCTCCCACTCTCTTTGTCTGTAAAAAAACCCTGTCATCCATGACTTTTTCATATGTTGTTCCTTTCACCCTCACCAAGTCCTGGATCCTTTTCTTTTATCTTCCCTCTCTTTCAGAAGTTTCTCTTTTCCATTCATTTTTATCCCCCCATATACATTTCATGGCAGTCACACTGGACTTCTGCTCCTTCCCTGTCCATGCTCCTCCCTGGCTACATCCCTTTTACTCTCTCTCCATTGTTAGCAGCATTAAATATGACCCTTCTCATTTTCCCCTATCATTTTCTTCCTGTCTCCTCTCCATGTAGCAGTTCTCTTCAGCCTCGGCCTTTGATTTCAGCTCAAGGCATTATTTTTTTTTCACTGTATCCCATGTAAGTCTTTAGAAATTTATCTGAGCCCTTGGCTGAAGAGTCCCATGTCTCCCTTCTGTGTTCAGTCAGCATTCCTCCTTCAGCTCAGCCTATACCAAGGCTTACAGCCTAGCACTGATTTTCATCAGCCATATTCTTGAACTTGTGATGCTGTGTTCTTCCCTTTTAAACAATGATCATAGACCTTGCAGCTGCATATTTGAGGTCATCTTCTCCCTCAAGCCTTGTCAGTCAATCTTTCCACAATTTCCAGATGATCAATAATTCTCAGTATTTGTCTCCCTTCTCTTTTTGCCACATTTCTTCTCTCCTTTCTCTTTTTATCCCAAGGATTGTTGTTAATTTTCTATCTCCTTCACCCCTTTTTCCAACTACAAGTTTTTTGTATCCATCTTTATTTCTTCCTCTTTCCTAGTTAAATAATTCTCTATTCTCCAGTTGAGGAGCATTTGTCATCTCAAGTAAGATTTTAGCTACCCTGAATCACCCTCCCTTTTACTCTGCTCCTGCATCTCCTTCACTCTCCACATTGGGATCTCACCAACGTCTTCTACATGAAGACATCTGCTTTCCATCACTTCCCTTTCTGTGACTCCTTTCCTTCTATGTCATATCTTAAGAATTTCACTTTTCCAACTCCTCCATTTGCCTCAGTTCTTCCATCCTGAGCAATCTGTTGTTCACTCCTCCTTCAGTTCTCATGCTCCCACCAAAAACATTCTTCTTCTGATCCCCTTTTCTCACCAGCTACAAACTACTCTGCTCCTCATTCCCATCTCCAAGCTCATTAAATTTACCTCTTCTCCAGTTTCATTCCAGAACCTCTGTAAACTAGGTTTCTCCCCTTAGACACCACATAATCTGCTTTTACCTTTGACTCTTACTGGTTTTGAACTGAACTAAAGTTGGAAAATAATAATCCATCATTGAAACCTTGTCCTCCTTAAGTTTCCATGATTTGTCTTTTTTTTTGTTGTTGTTGTTTTCCCTGTGTGCATTTATCCATTACCACTCTGTGTCATTTGGCGTTCTTTCAAGACCCACCTCCAGTATTTATGACAATGTGACCCTATGATGGTTTAGCTATTTGCATATTCATCTCTTCACTGCAGATCTCACTGTTTTTATTCAAAGGAAAGCCTCAAAAAATTTGGCTCAGATTTGTTCTCCAGGGACATGACCGCAAGAACGATGTATTTAAAACAGCACTTTCAGTTGCATCTCCTTTGCAATCACCATGACAAATCATATCTAGCCTGCCACTTATCTGCACTTTCCACCTCCATCTTTTTCTTCATTGCCAAATTATGCTGAAATCCTAACAGGAATTTTTTCTAAAATTTCTAGTAGAAGGCTTTTTGCATTTATATGCATACTTAAAATTCATCCAAATTTTCATTATGCCACACATTTATTGCTGCAACATCTGTTTCCTTACCCTTGCCATGGACAACCTTAATAATTCATCCTCACTATGGGAGACGGCAAGTTCTAAATCTTCCTCTCCTACAACGCTCTCTTTGTTCCCTCCATCTTTATAGCACCAGGATACAGTGTCTCCATTTTCAAGTCCATTTACAATTTATCCCCACTGCATCATCTCCCAAGCTCTCACATCCACCCTACCCAGGATGATAGGTATTATCTGCTTGTTAAAAATTCAGGAATGCACATCTGTGTTATCTCCTGTGTGCTCCTATGTGCTCTTGCTGAGTTTTGCATAAACATCAGCAAAGCCACTTCAGTATTTTCCTCAAAAATCTGTTTGAGGTTCATCTTTGCCATGATGCAACAAATTTGGATACATCTAGCTAACTGTCTATCATGTGTGTGAGCTACCTCATCCTTTCCCAATGCTCTCTCACTATTATCTCTTGAATTATAAGGTTGGGGGGTGGGGCAAGAATGATCATATTATTTTGTGTTTGCATGAAACCTGATCCACCTAAATAGGAATTCTGTCCAAGAGTAAGACTCTTTTTAAGAAAAGTTGTGATGATAATACATGTTAAAATAAGTAAAAATTGTAACACTTCAACTGAGTTGATATTGCTGTCCAACCCCTCTTTCTCTGCTATATTTAAATTCAGGTTTTAGAACATAATCTTTTGTATGTCAGGCTATAAAAACACATAACATATTTTCCCTTCCTAAAACTACATTGAAAGAAAGTAATATTTTTTATTTAATTGAAGATTATATTTAGTAGGACATCAGCCTAGGTGCAGTATTTTATATATTACATAAAATGTTTGGATTCTGTATACAGATACTAAATGTAGCATCATAGGCTCTCCATGAGGCTTGTCTCAATAAGAGAGTTAATAAATTCTATTTCTTATAGAGAGGAAGAGTGATTCTTCTTCCATATGGAAACATCGTCTCTTAAAAACTAGGTCAAAAGAGCCCCCAAGTGAGGGATACTGCTGGTATGGTTGAAAACAATAGTAACTATATAGTTTAAATACAACCAAGAGAGAAAGAAGTCAGACAGTGAAGGAAAGTATAGTATTTAAATAAAATGAAAGGGACATGCTTTGGGAAACTGTTTATGTAAAGCTACAAATGTTCTGAAAACAGGACTGATTTTAAGGAAATAATCACTATAAAAATACATGAGCTATCCTATCCAATCTTATTCTGATATCATTGCTAGCAATACCAGAGCTCCACAGGGGAAAAAACAGGTGGAAAATCATGTGTTCTCTAAGACTGTAATGATATATGTCAGTACCATTGTTCTGAGATGAGGGAGTGGACTGCAGCATTGAAGGGTCTAGACAAACAGGAATTGCCCTCAAGAGCTTTACACACAGACTACTGCAGCAGAAAGCCACCCTGCAATCATGTCATCTTACCCTCTGTCTTGTTCCAACCAAATGCTGACATAAAACTATGAATTATGCTCAAGGATGACAGACATCATGGGCAAAGCTACCTACACGTATACTGAAGGTGCGTATTACACACAGTAAGAGATATTAGGGTGAATGAAATCCATTAACCACAACTGGTCATTATTATTGAAATAAAGATGTACAGCTCTTGAAATGTCAGATTATCTAAATTACTGTAGTCTGGTAAAAATTATTTTAAACTTTATTCTGTCTACTATTTTCTTGTCACAGAGAAATAATAAAAACACACTGATTTTGGATTTACAAAAGAACAGAAGAAGTGTTTTTACTTTGCTAGAAGTCAATTTACTTCATTGGAAAATACAACGCAAATGATGGCTTGCACGCGTAGTTCGTTTTCATCAGGTATTAGCACTGTCATAAGTACAACAAATTACAGTAAGAAGTGGACTGAGTTCAGAATATCTAAACAAATTAAATGCCAACTACTGAGTTATTCGTCTTTGCTTCTGCAAGTCAAAACAGCCACATTCTGATCTTGTAGGTTATAATTAGGCTGAGTCCTGCCTCTGTAAAAGCAGAATGTGTATCTTGCGATCTACCCACACATGTTTAGGAAGCCAGCAGAAAGGGCAGTGCTAATGCATAGGAGGAGAATATAGCAGGTGGTTAAGCAGCACAGAAAACCTATTTTTAAACTAAGAGGCAGAGAGTAGGTAAGCTCTAGATCACTGGTACTTTTCATAGCCTAAACAAGTCTTGTTAAAGACAGTAAGACTATTTCTTAAAGACCAAGAACTATTTCTTCTGATACTTTCCTGCTCTTGGAAGGACTTCATCTGGCTTAGAAGTGCTGGGCAGAGCTGCTTGTATTTCTGTCATGGGGATGTGCAGAAATCCCTCATTCCTACAGACACACACACCCTACCTCTACCAGGAAAATTTTGTGGAGTGAACCATTTGCCATTTTGGTTGCATCGCCCACCAAATGAAGAAAGAATTGGTTTGTAGTCCTTGCAATGAAAATGACTGCCCTGGAAGGAATAAAGCCATAGCTCTTTGATCATGAGCCTAATCTTCAAAATTAAATGATCAAGAGCAATACTTGCAAATCACACATTTTAAAATATATATTTTAGGAGAATTTCTGTCAAAGGATGCCAGCGCACACTCTGCCACCTGAGAATTCTGACTATTGCATGTATTGAATGTGCAACACTTTATAGGAAATTCACAATAAAATTATTTTTAAATTACTGATTGCTCAACTGAGAGCTTGCTTCCCAGGAAAGCAACAGCTAGTTTATAGAGACTAATAATAAAACCAGCATCACTCCGTTTTGTTACAATGTTTTCTCTTAAGACCTTAGGAAAGAAAAAATGTCTATTGACTATTTCATGGTTTTTCTTTCTTCTGTATGCAATGAAATGTCATTACAAAAATAAATGAATAATCTGCTACTATCCAGTAGCAGATTTCCAAATTTCTGCACTTTTCAGCTAAGAAAAACTCCCATTGATTTCTGCCCTTTTCAAGGCTCTTCTAATACCAAGATAGTATCTTGCCCCACATATACACATTCATACCTCACTAAACTAATGCTTGTTACTCAATGTCCTCTTGTCATCTACTTTCACTTATGTTTACATCAAACTAATTCTTACTTGGCCCTTAGCATCAGTGAAAATATGGATGCAGTGGGTAAGCAGGTCTCTCCTTCCAGGCTGTATGACACTGGTTGGCCACCAAACCAGAAGCTGCCTTTGCACCCAGCTGATGTGACTCACAGGCACTCCAGAGAAGTAGGACATGTGTAGGACTTGGCACTTCTCGCCATTTCCAGCAGAACAGATCAGACTGCTCTGATCTGCATTGGAGGGCCAGCCTGACACTGAGCCAGATAGTTTGTGGGACCAAAAAGGGATGTCAAGGCAATCTGGCTGCTGCCTTCAGGTGTTTGTCTCTCGCCTTGATCACCCCACAATCCCCTTAGGAGTCCCTGGAGAAAACACTTTGGTGGCCCTTGGGAAAGTTGGGCGTTTCCTCTTTTTTTAATAGGAAATTTGTCTAAAAAAAGTATCTTGTTAGGAATGAGACCTGCTGCTTATACGTATTCAGAGTCATATATGCTTGCTTCACCTGGTAAATAGTATTTTTTTCCTATATTTTGTTTTAGTGACTTTGTGGAATGTAGTCTAGCTTCCCAAAACAAAATCTCTGTAATAGAAATGTCAGTAAAAAAGGGCTTGGCCTCCACATCTATGCCCGATTTGAAGGGTTCACTTTAAAAAATTCCATCTTTATAATTCAGTTAAATTAGCCTTAAACTTTTGGAGACAGTAAACAAAGATCTGCTGTATTCTAACATTTCTGTTACAACCATAAGATGAGGGAAAAAAAATACGATGATGAATATAGAAGTAACCTAGAAGACAAGTAAGCTATGATGTTTGATTTCAGACATGTAAAATTATGGACGGCTGTCTGTAGTCAAGCTCCTCAATATTAGAGTCTATAAGAAAATGTTTTATCTTATCTATCAATTAACATATTTCTCTCACACACACCTTCCAAAAGAAGACAGATCTCAGTAAAAGGTGTAACTATGTCGTGTTAGTGCATGAAACTGTTTGCCGGTGAGAAGCACTGTAAGAAAAGGAAATTTATTTTGTGTACATTGTAAGAAAAACTCTGTCAGCTCTGATTTTGCCACCACAGTGGCTCTCTATATGCTTTCTCACAAAAATTCTATGTGTGTTACATTTCTTACAATTTGGCCTCGTATTAAAATGACAAGATACACTGATAGAAAAAAAGAATGTTTTAATTGCTAACATATGTTATTGGACGTTCATTCAGTTATTTTTAAGCATTAAAGTACTATCCAGTAATTTATCTTAATTTTAAACCTGCAGCACCACTGCCTTCTATCCTGGAAATCTGTTGCAGTTCTAGGGAGATTAATAAGGACCACAAAAGCCATTATCAATATCTGAAACAGCAACACTGCTGGCACATTTTTTACTTCAGTTCAAGTTATCCTTATAGCTATGGATAATGTGATGTACTCCTCACACAAGAATATGGGATGATCCATATACAAATTAGGAGTTCTGTCAGACTTTTCAGTATCAAAGTTTTTAAGTATTGGTTGACTGCCTGCTGTGAACCAGGAACCAGGTCTTTCAGATGTTACACTAGAACTCCCCTGGGACCTTCCTTCTGAACTACGAAGCTCCAACTCTTCAGCTATGCTGGCAAGCACCAAGGTCTAACAGACTTGCAGAGTGCAATCGTTGGTGCTGAGGGCCTGATCTTCAAGCTATACTCACCTCGAGGATTCCTGGTGTTTGACTAACTCAGGTTGAGTCCCAACCACTGCTCACTTGTGGCTGGAATGCATTAGTTTAGCTTCATACAAAAGGGATCTATTTCATGCGCTCCAACACCACTCCACACTCTGAATTACAGCACTGTTAGCAGAGATGATGACAGCATTTACTTCAAAAGTGCATCCCTGATCCAAACTGAAACACTTCAGTGTCCCAAGGCTCATGAAGAAGTCTGTGTGGAACAACAAACGAAAATGAGATGCCTGATTTTTATGCACTGCCATGCCTTAAATTCTGTTACTTGTCCGGGAAGATTTTTCTAGGGTACATATCCTTACAGAAGAAATATACTTATAGTAGCAATACTCAACCATTGCTGAGTTCTGCAGCATGTTATGTCCATTGGGCTTTATAACATTTTTCTAATTTAAATAACCATTGAAGCATACCAAGAAAATGGGAGCCGAGCATCCATAGCTTGCAGAGCTACATTTTGCGGTGTTGCATCTGATATTCGATGTTTGCTGGAAAGTGGCTTTCAGTTTAAAACTGTTATTTTGTTTGAGCAAAGCTGAAAGGTGAAAGCCTTACAGGTGCCAGCAACAGAACCTGGAAGGCCTGATTATGATTCTGTATTAAAAGACGGAGAAATGCTTAAGGGCTGGAGGCATTTTCACCGTGGCAGAAACTGATGTGGAAGAAAAAAAAAGGAGATTCTGATTTTTAACATCCCCGCTCCCCTTCTCTTCATCCGCTCTCCTTCTCTCCACCCATCCAGCAAAGCAGCAGCAGCTCCTACGGCGCTTCTCCCGCCTCCCCGCCCGCACTCGGGTGACTAACGGCTCTGCGTGCCGGGGGCGGGGACCAGTTTCCATGCCAAAAAAAGAAAAAAGAAATTAAAAAAATAAAAAAGGAAGCCCATCCGTTCAGCAGAATCCCCCGCTCCAGGAGCCCCCAGCCCCCCTCCCTGTCAGGGAGGGACACATCCCTCACGGCCGTGCCCTGCTGCCGGGGGC
>VZTX01001902.1:120070-252487 GCA_013400915.1 Pardalotus punctatus | reverse complement strand
GGATGGGGCAGAGCCGGCGGGCGCGGCCGGCCCTCGGTGCCACCGGTGCTGCCCCGGGCGGGGGGAGCGGTCGCCCGTGGTGTTCCGCTCGTGGGATTCCGCCCGTGTGCCTTGTCTTGCGCGAGCTCTCCCGCTTCCTCCCTAATACCGTCTTCCGTGTGACTGGAAGGGCTTAGAGCTTTTTCTAAAAAAGGTGCTCCTTAGGTTATTATGATTTGAGGGAGGGAGGGTTTCCCTGTTGGGTGGGTTTGGTTTTTTTTTTATGTGGAGGTTTTTTTTTTGTTTTTATTTTTTTTGTGTTTTTTTTTAAACAGTCGCCCTGTTGCTGGGGTTGTGCATTGTCGGTGCCAGTTGTGAGAAGACGTACTAGTTGTTTTAAGGTAGGCAGGTGGTGACGGAGAGCATCAGAGGGGACAACACCCAGGAGAGAAGGCTGTTCCTCACCTCGAGCCGCTAGGAAGATGAGGGATGCCGGGATTCCCGTTGCTGGGCTATTCCTTGCTTCTGCTCTCGGCTTTCATCTCTTATATTGGTGGGTGAACAGGGAAAACTCGGCTGCTGTCCTTGGAGCATATGGAAGGAAAAAGGATTTTTTTTCAAGCAGGGTTTTGTGTGTCTGCAGCATTGCCTCTTTTAGGGCTGAAGAGCAAGAAGCTCAGTTGCTATTCCATTATCTTTATGAATGCGAGGGCTCTGCACGCTGTTGCTGTTGCTGAACTACTCCAGCCTTGCTCGCAGAGATCCTCCTCCTGTCTGCATCGTGCACTGCCGACCATGGCTGCGGCAGGTAGCTGTGTGAGGCAGCAACAGCCTGCAACTGCCATAGTGAAATTAGTAATGATCGTGCATATTCCTGGGTGTTGTGCCTTGGGCGAGGGAAGCTATTACCTGGCTTGTACTCAGTAGGCTTCTCAAGATGGTAATACATTAGTCACAGTTGTATCTGGAAGAATCATTTATTACAAATACGTGTTTATCTAGTAAAGGTTTGAAATGTCTCAAATAGGCTGTAAGAGAATGTACAATAGAGGAGGGCTGGGAAAATCCATTGGCAGACTAATAAACGCGGATCACGAGTGGCTCTGCAGTATTGCAGGAGAGAAGTTTAAAATTGTTCTCTTAGTTTCTTTTGTTGTCCTCATGCATGTCTGCTGTTTTTCAGAGGTGTTGAACACCATCAGCTTCCAGTGTAATGAGTGATCCAATTGTGTGTGGCCAGCTTATAATGGCTCCTTGGCTAATACAACCTACAATTCCCACTTTATTTTACTGTGTGTACACTTAACTATTTATTTCCCAGATGTGGTGTAAGGGTGTCAAAATTTAGCATTTCAGATGGTATTTTATCTTTAAGATTGTTCTTGTCTTAGTGTGTGTGCTTTTAACAACAAAGAGATCTGCAGTTGGAAAAAAAAAAACCCAAGCTTTTTATAAAATATATTTGTGTGTAATAGAAGCACGAAGTGCCATTTTTAATAGGTGGATTGAATAAGAAAAGTATTGGCCTTTTCTATTGTACAGACTTAAATACTACCTCTAGTTGTGTGGGTGTTTAAAATTTCTCTCATTTTGCTCATTTGGCAATAGGAAGGAAAATCTCTCCCTTTGTACTTCTGGCAGGATGTTCTTCAAGGAGAGATCTTTGCCTCAAGCCTCTGCATTGAATAACTCTCAGGAGTATGGCCTTGTTTGTCAGTATTTACCTAAAACTGTAGTATTTAGGTAATTAAATAGGAATTGTATCAAAATCTTGGTTGCCCTGATTTAGCTTCTTAGATTTTTCTAGCATGCAGAACAACTGGATAACACATTACAATGGGTGAAAGACCATATTTTATAGGAGTGTGGAAAAATCTAAAGCAGTAGAAATCAAGCATTGCAAGGGGGAAATGCTATGCCATATTTTGGAACTAGATATTTTGAATTAATTTCAGTTGGTGTTAGACCTGCAGTTGAAAGTAGTTATCTTTAAAAATACACATGTAAAAACTATTTGCATTATGCTTGTTTTTAAACTTTAACATAATGTTGACAATTTTAATGAATCTGATATCTAATCCATGGTTGGTTTATGTAAAAAAATTTTTTAACAGTTTAGATTGGAATTTTATGGAAGCTGGAACTAGATATTGTTGTGATTCCTTTCATCTGACTTCAAAATGAGCGTTACAATAAACCTCTTAATGTTGTAGCTGATGTGCTCTGGCTTAGTTTTCAAAACTTGGTGTTGAAACAAAGAAATTGCAGATCCTTTTTAAAGTTCTTATAGATCCTATCAGTTTAGTTTAATAATGATGGGGGTAAACTAGACTTTGATATTTTAGTACTGAAATGCATACTGTAGCTCTATGTTCCTAACTAAACCCTTGAGAATATACATTTCATAAGCCCTCTTTACCAGTGAAGCAGCTACAGGGAAGTGTAAAAAACTGTATGATCAGTGTAGAGAAAGCCTCTTTATAAAATAGAGGTTTGGGCTAGTTTGGTGGAAACTTATTGCAGCACTGATCTAATTAACATCGTGTTCCAGTGTTTAATGGGTGGCTACAAAGAAGATGGAGACTCCCTTTCATGAGGAGTCCCATGGAAAAGATGAGAGGTGATGGGTACCAGTTATTCCTGGGGATATTCCAGTGGGACGAGAGGAAAATTTTTCACAATGAAAGCAATTAGCTGAAGGAATAATCTTCCCAGGAAACTGGTGGATTCTCCAACACTGGATATTTGTAAGACACAGCTGGACAGGGTACTGGGCCATCTTGTCTAGATTGTGGATTGTGCTTTTTCCAGGAAAGGTTGGGCCAGATGATCCTTGAGGTCCCTTCCAACCTGGTATTCTGTGAACTGTAGTGCTGGGGTGGTTTGACACTAGCAGTGGGTATTTCTGCTGTTTTATAGAGTAGGAGGAGAGCTAAGACTGAAACTACAAGGTAGAAAAACAGAATAATTTCTGTAAGCAGAAAACACCCTCTATATATATTGAAAAGTCAGTTCACTGCTGCTATAAAAATAACTATTTATAATACTGACTATATATGGAAACTCTTGAGAACCGTTCACATGTAAGCATTGGCTTTCACTCTCAAACATAGAACAGCAGTAGAAATCTGGATAGAAAAAGAACTAACCAACAGTTTTCCTAGGTACTATTTAAGTTCTGACTAGGATATGAGTTCTTATTTATGAAATTATTTTTTGTGCTTATATGCTTATTGTGTGTGAAGTATGAACACGGGTCATGAAACAGTAATGGGAGAGAACTACCCTAAATATGTGTTGATATGGAGAATAAATGAAGTCATTGTGAACTATGTGCTCACCATGTGAAAGAAACAAGAATGCCTTATATTTGTCGTAATTTCTATTTAAGAATTTTTAAGAACTTTAGCATTACTCATAAGCTAAAACTATAAACTCTAGATTATCATCTTGATTTTTTACTTCAGAACTTCATTGTTCTCATGTTATTTCTAACATGAGAATGATGAGTGTTTGTAATAAAATGAATAATACAGCTTATTTCCTGGTTCCAAATTCTGTATTTTAACTGTGACACTTAATATCTAGATTGAGGTTTGTTTGTGAATGGTTATACCAGCTTTCTGCATCAGAAGCAGTAAGAATTAATTTTATAATAGAAATTAAACATTAAAACAATACATACATAAACTGAGGAAATCAGTGTTATAATATCAGCCCTGTTCCTCGGTCTGTGCAGTTTCATAATATTAATGTGGATGAAGGAAAAATGTTACAGTTTTGAATGTTCACAAGACTAATGTATTTGGCTTTTAAAATTTTTTTTGCATTTAGAACATGATAATATCTTTTTTTGTCACTATGTTAATTAAGATATTTTAGCATGGCAGGAATAGTTGTGTTAAATATCTTGATTAAGTCACAATGAAAGAACAAAATAAATCTAAAAGGTGCTACATGTCTTAAACTCTGTTGCTATAGAAATATTGCATATATTTTTTTCTTCCCTTCTCTGAAGCAGCCATGAGAATTTCACTGGAAATGGGCTAGCTTTCAGAGAGCTTCCATGCTGGTTTCCTTTAGGCAAAATAACTTTCAGAAATGAATGTATAGACTCTCAAGTTAGTTTTGTTTCTCTTCTCACTCAGGTGAAGTTTGAGATGTAAGTTACCTTTAGCTGATGTGGAGTAAAAATAATCTATTGCTGTGTCTTAAAATGAGGAAATGCATGTGGATTAGTTACAGTTATTATATGATGACTTTCTGTGATACTGAAGTGTTAGATCCCAAGAAGCTTTTAATTTAACTTTAGTGTAATTAGATTTATTTTTCAAACATTACTTTAGCAGAGATATTTGTGTGTTCCAGCTTGGCTTCAAATTCGAATTCCTGATACAACCTTTTAGTGTCGGAATTGCCTACTAGTGTCTTGAAATCCTTTAGTTATTTATTTATAATGATAGGATAACTTAATTTAACACCAAAACTTATTTGGAAAAAAGAATATAATCTTGATGTGGTGATGTGGTTAGCACTTAAATGAAATACTTGTCCAGCAATATTTAAATAAATAAATAAATAAAAAAAAGGAAAGAAAAAGGAGAGAAAAAACCCAAAGTGTGAATCAAATTTTAACTGAATCTCCAGTATACCAGCCACATAGAGTTCCATTGTTTTGGTAAATTGTGTCACTGTCTCTGTTAATCTGTCCTTACAGGTGACTATAGTAGTAAGATGTTCATGGTAACACACTGCTGCATTCAGCTGAAAGAGGGGGAGGATGTGGCTGCAAGGTTCAGTAGAATAAAATATCAACTATTAAGTATCAAAAACATAGTTCTTGGAGCTTGAATATGAAACCAAAACTTTTTTCATTCCTTTCTCCTTTTCATAATTAGGTGTCAGAGTTTAAAAATCATCCTGTATTGTAGGAACTGTACGTTTCTTAGTGAATTTGGAGTAACAGTTTATGCTTAATATGATTTCTTTGTAGAACAATGTTTGGCTGACTTCATAATCAAATTCATAAAAGTTGTGATCCTAAAATGGATTTTTTTAAAGTACTAGATGGATAGTTCTCTGGGATAGCTATCTGATGGTGTAGAAACACCTGGAGTTTTCCAGTGTGTTTGGTTTACTTTGAGTTAGTGCTTATGAAGTGAGCAACTCCTCAGCTGTAAAGTTGCACATATATGCAAAGTAAGTGAATGTACATCGAGTGCTTCTCAGTCTCATCAATGAATTCCTGACTTTGAGAGCGTAGATCCTTCTTTTTGCCTGTATGTGATATTCTGGGTGATATTTTAACTTGTTAAACCAATCTGATTTCGTGATTGCAAAATAACTGCCAGCTTTTTAAGCTTTGTACTAGCCAGTGGGACTTTGTACTTCTATATATTTATCTTTAAAGCACAGAATCTTTTGAATTAAAATTAATAACATAGTCAATTTGTGTTTATAAGCTTTCTACTTGTTGCTATATTTCCTAATCTTAAGAAGGCCATATTTATTTTTTGTGTATTTTTCATGTTATTCAATTCTTACAAGCTCCCTGTGTTTGCCTCAGCATACATCAGCTTTGCTGGTGTTGGTAGAGCAAAAGGTCCAGTGTGCCCTGAGTGTTGGGGTCTCATGATGCTTGGTGGTGTGTGCTGCTCTTCTTCTCTCCTCTCCCTTTTCATCTGGTCACATTTCTAGGTGATGGTGAAGAGGATGGTGCTCTGGTGGGAGACCTGTAGTAGATAAACTTCAAAAGTCTGCTGGAAGGATTTGGGTATTACCCTCTGCTGGCTCTTACTCTTACTAAGCACACTGAGATGTGTTCTATCTTGCATGTTGCAGCATATCATGTTAATTGCAGGTTTGTCAGAGGCATTTTCAATGAATAAGTGTAGTGTAATTTGGTCATTCTGCTTCTTTCAAGATGGTGAGGGTGTTTTTTTTGTTTCGTTTGGTTTTTGGGGTTGGTCAGTTTTGTGTTTGTTTTTCTTTGTTTGTTTTTGTAGACTGCATTTTTGGCTGTTCCCTGAAATATTAATAGCAAAACTGAGGTGCATGGACGGTTGGGGCATGTCATAGCCAACTGTTCGTAAAGCTCTTCTTGTCAGACCTATTACACTGGTTCTAAATTCCTATTAACCTGCTGTGTTCAATAAAACTTTCCAGTAGCTAAAAACAAATTGCAGGAAAAGTTTCTTTTCTGTTTTTTTATTTTGAGCACTTGGCAGCATTTTGTTTATTCCCTGGAGTCATTTAAACCCTCTATACAAATATTTGTGCATATATAATAAGTTAAGTATGTGTTTAACTTTAGTTGCATTGTTTATAAAGGAGTGTATGCAGGATTAAGGCCCATCTGACTTTGTGACCCCTTTCAGAGGTGAAGAAATCGTAGCTGTCAAAACATATAGCATCTTGTATAGTACATGAAACTGTTTTTAACACATCTTAATTGATATTTCAAGTTGGTGTTGTTCAAAATAGTTGGTAGGCATACTGGGAGCTTTTCAGAGTTTTCTGTGTTGTGTAAATATAAATTTAATGATGATGAACGGGAGATGGGCATAGGTTTATAATACATCAAGACAAATTTGCTTTTAATGTTATATATCATTTGAGCTGAAAAATTGTTTATTGTGCTTATGGGTTATTTATATATAGGACTATTCATCCAAAAGTTAGTCAAAAAGTTTGTTAGTCAAAAAGTTTGTTAGTCAAAAAGTAGGCAATTGTCATGGCAGTGACAGTAGATGTTACTAATGTTCAGTTGTGAACCTCAGAACATACACTATTTTTAATTATAACCCTTTTTATTGCAAGATGCGTGTTTACTGAAATGAGGCTGCATCTATTAATAAATATAGAATACTCCCTCTCCAACTTTGTATCGCTGTTTTTACTAGGATTGCGTAGAGTATTTTGAAGTGATAATTAACATCAGTGATGGAAAAGGGCCCTCAGGAGGTTTTCTAGGTAGACCTTCTGCTCAAAAGCAGTATTTTCCTTAAAGTATGTTTATTCCTAAAATGTCAGTAGGAAGAAGTTGTGTAAAATTAAATTATTCTTCTTTTTCTGGGGAGCACATGCACTTCCCTGCTCAGCTCATTTTAATGACACTGTTGTGTTCTTTTCTTATGAGCACTTGGAAAGAGAATTCTAACTAAAATGAAGCAAATATCTTTGGTGCAAGCAGGTTTGTTTTTTTTTCCTCTCCTTTTGGCTCTGATCTCCCTCTATTTTTGTTTCTACTCATAATCTACCACATCCACAATGTTGCCATCAGGTTGTTTGCATAACCTCTACAAAAGTGGTTCCAGTCTTCCCTGCCTTGCATGTCGGACAAGGATGGAGTTTTCCCAAATCCCCCACTGTACACCACATGTACACACAGTATGCTGTTATCTACCTACATCTGTAAGCTTTTTCAAAAAAAACCCCAACTGCCCTCACCTTAACTAATCGTTTTATGAAAACACCTACAATGAATCTGTGCTTGCTTCAGAAGTTTCATGCTTTAAAAACTTGAGTCTACCTTATGGACCTCTTCACACTTTCCTGATCCATCTGTTCCTCTAGCACAGCTTCTTCTCTATCCCTTCACACGATCTTAGGCTGTTGAGATGCAAGACGCCTTTGCAGATCCTTTAATTGCTAGTAGTCTTTATTTTTACTTCTCTACTTTTCGTATTTCTTGAAAAACAAAACACCCCCCACCAAAAAGAAAAAAAAAAAAAAGGAAGGACAACCCGAAAAAAAACTCCACCGAAAAAATTCGTGCTTTCTTTCTCCTTTCCTTCCTGGCATTATTATTACAAAGGATGTTTCAAATTACATGCCATTATAATGTTTTTATGCAACCATCCTTTTTCTCCTTAACTGTGAAATCTTGTTTGGGTACAGCTTGTGTTTAAAGGCAGTTATTTATGGAGCGCTGTGGCTGTACATCGTGATGTACAGTCAGTAATGTGTTGATCCGGTAAGTCTACAGACTAAAGCTACTACTTCATGCAGCATAGCCTATTATAAAACAGAAAACCTTGAAGCGGGGAGTGGCTAGTGCTGATGAAATGCTTTGTGGAACAGGTGGGACTTCAAAGTTTTATTTTAGTTTGAGGGAAGGTTGCTTATGCAATTGTTCCATCTGTCCATCCATCTGTCCGCTAGCCTGTCCTCCCACCCTGCCAGTAACTTCTGAACTGCTTGCCCAATTCCTAGTTGATTTTGGCAGAGGAGCAGTGTTCTCCAGCCCTGTTGCATGCAAATACAGGTCTGACAGAAACAGGCAGATGGCTAGACAAGGGATTGGGCAAGAAATGGGGAACCCCAGTCACTGTCTCTGTGGTTGGCCTGTAGTAATAACCACCATGGCATTTGCTGCCTTTTACTGGGCTTGTGTGCATAGAAAGGTTGGATGGAAAGTGGGAGAGTCATGGAAGGTGCTGCAGTAGGTTATTGCATGTGCATGATGTCACAGCGGCAATAATTGGGGGCTGTTATTCTCGGTGAGAAGCAAGGGTGTTTTTACAGGGGATCATGGAAACCAGAATTACTGTGGGAGACCTGTTTGACAGTGAAACTGACGTTTTTAAGGAATTTCCTGTCTTTAAGGGAATTAGGGAAAGAGCTCCTCGGCTTAGACCTGTCATAAAGAGCATGGAGGAATAGGTGGCATAGAAAACATCATCTGATGTACGTGGGTAAGAGGTTGTGCATATCCTATAAAGTCAGTGACAGAAATATGAACTTGATGAAGGAAGAAGACTGTCAGCCAGCCAGGAAGAACTTCAAATATAGAACCTCATATATAGAAATGAGGGGGATTAGAGAGAAAAGAGGTCCTGTAGCACAGCAAATCAATTTGAAATAATTGAAATATTTCTTGAAAAAATTGGAAGGCGGAAATGTTTTTTTCAGGTTAGTATTTAAAGAATTCTGTAGCTTCAGCACAACAAATGGGTTGCTTGACTCTCTTTAAAAACTGTACTACTGGTATAAATAAAAGCAGATTTTGGTATGAAGGTGACGGTGTGGGATGCCCACAATAATAGTAACAAATCAGTATTTTCAGAAGGTGAGCCGTGATTCTGCTTTTCCCAAGCAAATAGCTATTCCTGTCATTTGGAGATCATTAAATCTGTTTCAGTAAATTCCATACGCATTGACATTTTAGTTGCCTAAAGCTCTGTGAGTGAACAACATCTCTGAAGGCATGGCCTTCCATCTATTAACCTAGTTGTTTTCAGTTGCTTCTGCTGACTCAATAAATAATATTATGTGATGTAACTCACAGAAAAAAATCCATATATATTTGTAATTAATGTATTTGAAATTTAAGATTGTTTTAACTATAACTTCAGATGTTAGGAGATTTTTTTTTTTTCTTCTGGTATAAATCAAATTTGTTTATATAAATCACCATAAAATACAGTGAGTACAATTTTGTTGCAAATAATATGTATGGATGAGGGAAGATAGGAAGATACTTGTATTAAGGTCAAAGTCTGCTTGCCTTTGATCATACAAACTACTGAATAGCCCTGGGAGGCTTGGAGGCCTATCCTGTATTTTTCCACACCAGTAAAATGGGTGACCTTTTGTTTGACTGTTCCAGTTATAGTCACTTAAAATAACATTTGCGCTATTGTTGGTTATTTCACTGAGAATGGAAGGTGGATCAAGCTTGTTATCTTGCTGTTTCAAAGACATTAACCAAAAGGAGGTATGCTGTCCTTAAAGAATTAGTCTACACAAAGGTTCAGTGCAAGTGAGGAAAGATTGTTCAGTAACAGTAAAAATAAATAAATAGTTTTACGCTAGTAAATTTACTTCCCCACTTTAAAATCAATGGATATTTTTAAAAAAACCTAGTTCTTACCCTTTTTTAATAATTCAGATTTTTAAAAGAATTTATTAATCGTAGTTGTAACTTCCACTTTGTGACTATCAAACTATTTTGGAATTTTTCGTGCTCACTTTCTGATATTTTGATGAGTTTTATTTTTTATCTCTTTGTAAGTTGTGAAGTACAGAAATAGTTACAACATATCAGTTCCCACCAAATTTCCAATTCTCATGCACTTTTAGCATCCAAAACCATTCAGACCCTCAAATTTGGGGAATGATTTAGTATTGAGTATACAAGGCTGATGGTGTAGGGCATGAATGTAATGCATGAAAATAAGAATGTGTTCTTACTGTTGAATCTCAATGGTAAGGGCTTTATGATGGGACCCCCAGCCTAATTTGTGCTTCTGGAAGTTGCTGTACAGATGAATGACCACACCCACTTTCTTCAACCTGTTGTGAATGTAACTAATACTTAAAAAGGAAAATACGGTGTATTTCCTACCCCTAAAGCTGGTTTTGCATACAGTGCTGAGAATGGAATAGTGGAAGCTGGGCTGCAGTAGTGAAATGGAAGCAGGGATGACAGCAAAACTATTCTGTGGAGCATATTTACAGGTTTTTCATCAAGGGTCTGGTACAAGGCTGTGGTGAGAAGTTGGCCCTGTGGATCAGACTCCCAGTGACCTGGAGTGTTCCTGCTCAAGGTGGAACACCAGGTGAGCTGTACTGCCCAAGTATGGCATTATAACTGTGGATAGCAGTCCTTGTGCTGCGTTGCTAATATTTGAGAGGATATATTGTGCTGAAGATTTAAACTGGGGAGCTGCAGATTAAACTTGGTGTTTAAAATATGGGATTTGACAGCTCTGTATGTAGCATATATCTTTCTGCAATGTTAATTTACATTTTTTTACCATTTCATGGCTCATTCTTCAGATGAAAAACCAGTCCACCTGTGAAGCTGAAATAATTGGGTTTTATTTCAGGTGCAATGATAGATAAAGATTAAAATGGACCACTAGGATCAATTACATTTGTGAGATGCATGGTAAATTTTTTCCTAACTTTCTTTTTCTTTTCTAATAGACTTTGCCATTTTGTTGAGGAACTGCAGGACAGATTAAGTTACATATGGCTGACTGTGGTGGTGAAGTTCTCTGCTGTAAATCAGAAATAATTTTGAACGTGATGTGAATTG
Organism: Pardalotus punctatus; assembly: GCA_013400915.1. Taxonomy (NCBI): domain Eukaryota; kingdom Metazoa; phylum Chordata; class Aves; order Passeriformes; family Pardalotidae; genus Pardalotus; species Pardalotus punctatus. The sequence continues at coordinate 241,464 of VZTX01001902.1, read as the reverse complement.
CTTAATGTCTGCAAATGCCTGGTAGTTACATAGAACAGATTTTTGGCATGATACCACAGCAGAAGTGGCATTATACTATGCTTAAACCTGAAGTTTGAATCTGGAAGGAAGATAATAAAAGCTGAGATTGTTTTCTACATGTGATAACCCTTCTTTTGTCTAGTTACATGCTGCAAGCAAAAGCACAAGGATATTACTGTAGTGTAATTCACGTTTAGGTTCAGTAGGGCCACTGGTAGATGATGTAAATAATGCTGAGCACCTAAATATCTGTAAGCTAGATAATGTCCTGTGAGGCGTGCTTTAAGATCGACTCTGAGAGTACAAAAATGTACAAAATATACCATTAATGCTCTACAGTTTTGTTATAAATCAAGCTATTAAATTGCTTGTTATGAAAATCAGATTATTTTAAATTACACAATGCCTTCATGGAATATTTAAATAACAAATAATACCATGCTAATAGCTTATTTTCTCCTGCTTTTTTTTTTTTTTTTTTGGCTTGTTTGTGTGGTTTTTGTTGTTGTTTTTTAAATATGCCTCCAAAATATATGAGCTGAAGAGAAATTGTCCAAAAGGTATATGGATTACTGGAACATGAATAAGTGTTTTTAAATAGTGTTCAAGAAAGTAATCTGGAATATGTGCATATTGTTATTTTTTCCCTAATTACTCCTTCAATTTGATAAGTCTTTTTCCATTTTCTCTGATTAAATGAAGTAGATATTCTCTTTTGAATATTGTTCCTTAACAATACAGAATAAAGTAATTTATGTTGTGCTTATTACATTTAGTATAACTCAAGATGCTTTCTAATAATTCCATGTGAGGAAAATAATTCTGCCATTTAATTAATAGCAAAACCAAAACCAAAGGAACAGGAGAAACAGCTCAGACTAATCTTTAAAAAAAAAAAAAAGATGAAAGCAGGGGTTGATCAATTGCACTGCACTACCTAAGAGAAATGTAATGCTTCTGAAGGAGAAACATAAAAGTTTCAAAATTGATTTCAAGTTAAGATTTTGGTAGTGGAGGGACAGAAAACTCTGCATGTGCCAGTGCTAACTATTTATGGTACAGCAGTGACTGGAGTGCTGAAAAAAGGTGGAATATAAGTCAAGGTAGAAATGACTAAATTCCAGGTGAGTAAGAGTTCTAGGGTGCAGCCATTGACTAATGCTTACTTTGGTTCATTACTGTGCTCCTAAAATACTGTGAACCAGGCACACCTGAATTAAAATCTACACACTGTTAAACATAAATCTTTATGACCCTTCCCTTTCAAAACAGAAGAATTAGATGAGAACATCTAATTTTTGGTAGTGAGAAACAGATTTAGTTAAAGTGTTGGGTAATTAAGAATTACTTACCTGCATTTATTATATAATGAAAGCTGTATATTTGCTATCAGCACTTTCGAGAAATAGTGTTTCCAAACTAGAAGTCTGAGCTTTTTGTTTAAAAGTCTATTAAAATTGTGGGATACAATAAACTGCCCCTATGCCTTCAAGGAGTTTAGTTAAGTAAGCATTGGGTATCATGGTATAAGTTACTGCCCGATTGACTGGAGTAAATAAAATATATTGAATTTGGAAGGACTGGAAAAAATAAAAATCTCTGCTGTATAATATAAGGAATTGTGCTGAGCATGACCTGAAACCGTACTTTGGGTTCCATGAATGGGCCTATTTAATTGCCTTGTTTTGCATGTCTTCCTTTAAGAGATTTGTGAAACAAGGTGAAGAAATACAAACTGGAGCAAAACTTTAAAAAAATAGAAATCTGTAGCATGCTTATGCTTCTTAGTATAAACTGTGAATATTCTGGGCTTATATCTGAAGTTGCTGTGCGGTTTTCACCTTTGTTGCTTGGCTCTGATCAGGGTGGTACCTTTATTCTTTTGTTCCCCACTATTCATATGCTATTGCTTATACAATTTTAAGGTAAAAATGTAGTCAGTGTTTTCTTTGGCAGTTATTTGTAATGATTCTTTCAGTTAAAGAATATAATAATCAAGTAGGCCTTTTGCAAAATGAGCAGCGTAATTCCCCCCAATTATCTGGTAATACTATAAACTACCCCGTATTCTATGTATTTCTTGCAGTAGAGGCACAACTTAATGGAATTAGAGATGAAGGATTTGAACAGAAGTAGTTTTCATCTCTTCTGCTTGTGCCAGAAGGTAGAGGTTAAGTGGAAATGAGTTTTGCTGGTGGATATACTGAGAAGACATTTTAGATAGATTTTGCAGCTTTGTCAGTGACATGAGGTGGGATGTTCGGAGCACACCTCAGTGTCCCTGCTCTTATCTCTGTACACAGGAAGTTGTTTAGAGCTCCTTCATTTTCTCTTTTCTGATTGTAGAGTTCTTGGTTCAGCATTTTAAGATTACTGAATGAAACCAAACAAAAAAGTCTCCCTAGGTTGTAGACTGCTTTTAAGGTAGAATAATGAAGTATTCTGAGCTCTTCTAGTCAGTGATAATTGTAATTTGTCCCTAAAATTCCAGTAAAATCCTTCACTGTTTTGTCTGTTTGTACTAAAGAAGTGAAAGCTATTCAACTGCATAATGCATTTGTTCTAACTGTGACGCAAAACCCCACGATGATTTCAATATTTTTCTCTTGAAGACTAAAGTGATTAAGTCATAATTACATGAACTTTACATTTCTAGCTTTGCAGTTCAGTTGTACTTTTGTAAAAATAAAGAACATAAAAAGCAAAGCAGTAATTTATGAATGAGGTGATAGGATGTGGAAGTACCAAGAGGGGAAGCATTGAAGCATTGCTTGTGAGACTGGGGGAGGAGGGGGAAGTGTGTTGCTGTAGTACATCTATAAACACATTTTACAAATACTGTAATTCAGAAACAGCACGCTAATTTGCTTTTTCAGCAGTGGGAAATACACCTTTAATGAGATCTGCTCTTCTACTCTGTTTTACAGACAGCTTAATCTCTGTAGTTCTTGGGTTTCCCAGTGTGGGTCATTCTGTTTCATAGGCTTCTACAGTTCTGAAATTTTTGGGGGGAACTACTGCAAATGTTGCAGTAGGTTAGGGAGAGGAAAAAAAAGAAATTGTGGTTGGGAAAAAATCCTGGTGAAATACCAAGATCAACACTTCTGTGTGGTTTTTTTTAGCATTTAAGAATTCCATGTTTAGATGCCAATTGTGCTGTGTCAAATGGAAATAGAAAAAAGTTTGTCTGCACTTCATTTATTTTAATTTTCACTAGAGCAAAAAAAAAGTGTAAACTCAATTCAGTCCATTTCTGTTTCTCTGAAGTTTCAAGTCCTGTGTCACCCTGAAATGAAGCCTACCTCTTTTATTCCTTAAACAGCATTACAGTCTTATAAATAGTCCACTGGTATGATATAGAAATACTGTGCATATGGTTTATAAATGTAAGATGATCTTAAACGAAGTCTTTAGTATGCTATGTGGGGTTTTAATCTTTTTGGGTTTGTCTTACTGCCTACTTACCTTCCTCAAATAGGGTTTTGAAGCTCTTCAGTTGAAGTATTAAGAAAGCATCTTTTGAAAATTATGATGAACTATGTTTTATCAATTGAACAAAAGAAAAAAAAGAACTGTAACTAATTAGCTAATTGTCTTTTATTTCAGCTGATGTTCTAACAGTTACCTTTAGATATTTGCAATACACAGTCACATTTTGAAGAATAAAAAAACTCTAGCCTTGTTATTTTTGTTGAAAGATGTCTGTGATAGCTTATCCATAGTGGTGACAGTAATGAAATGAAATACTGAACTAGAACTATTCCCCAAAGTCTTATTTCCTGTCAAATATCCCAGAAAACAGAATGATGCAAGGTGTCTATCCCAAATTAACTGCAGAAGCTGATGCTCAGTGTCTTGTTTCAGATGAGACAATAATACATTGATCAGGTACTCTGAAAGAAGGGAACATGCAAGAAATCATTCATCTCTAGAAGGCCGATATGTATATGTAAAACTGACACTATTTGCTAAGCTCTGCTGGTGGGTAGGAGGTGGAGGAAGTTCTCCTTTGTTAGTCATCTTCTGCATATGGAAGCTCTACTGTTCTCTTGCACTTCCCGGTGGCTAACATCTTAATATATGCTGGAATTAATGAGATTAGCATCAGCAGGTTTTAAAGCTTATTGATTTTTATAAAGGCCTATGTCATAAGCGGAAATCGTACACATATGAATTTGTGCTTTCTCTTACTTGCCTGAGAAAAAAAATTCACTGTTACTGCCTATAGGGTTTATTTTACAGCGTAAGATCATGTGACAGTGTCTTCAATATTAGTCTTTTATCTGTGTTTTCTACAACTGGCTCTGTATAATACTTGTTCATGCTACATTTTTTTGGCAGATACAAGATGTAGTAAAGAAAATGTATTGTTTAGGATCAATTCTTTTTACAAGGCATTTTATTTGGTGGTGATTGTAGGATTCTGTTGTTAATCATGTTTGTGTGCTAATCAATGGAAATAAATTGAAAGAGATCAGAAAATACTGAGAGTAGTAGCTCCATATTGTTTTATGCTTTTGTATCAGTTAAAGAAATGCTTTTAAACCAGAAAAAAGTGTATCTTCCTTCTCAGGAAGACTTCCATATTAAAACAATTTAATTGTAACCCTTGATGAGTGTTGAGATGAATGAATCAATAATCTGCTCTTATTAAAGTACTGAAAACATCCTATTCAATTTCCATTCTAATTCAATTTAAACTGATAAAATTACACTTAATAACTATTAGATCAGTTTTACAGTAGTGTATTTCAAAAGACTAGTGTCAAAAGGTAGTCGTTTTCTTGGATGTTACAAATCTGCAAAAAAAAAAAGGGAAAATTATTTGAAGACATAAGCAGATAATAGATATTTTGTTTCTGCTAGTAAACTTAAATGAGAATTTCACAATATTCAAACCTGTTGATTTTTGAAGCAATTGAGAGGAAGAGAGGGAATTATTAGTACCATAAAATGTCATGAGTTGGAAGTGACCCACAAGGATCATGGAGTCCAACTCCTTCCCCTGCACAGGATACCCCAAGAGTCACACCTTGCGCCTGACACTGCTGTCCAAACGCTTCTTGAACTCTTGTCAGGCTTGGTGCTGTGACCACCCCCCTGGGGAGTCTGTTCCAGTGCCCAAACACCCTCTAGGTGAAAAACCTTTTCCTAATATCTAATCTGTATCTTCCCAGCGCAGGGTTGCCCCATCCCAGATGCAGACCCTGGCTCTTGCCCTTGTTAAACTTCATGCAGGCGGTGGTTGTGCAGATCTCTCTGCGGGGACTCTCTGCCTTTAGGGGGTCAGCAGCTCTTCCCGGTTTTGTATGATGGGCAAACTTTTGTATACCTTCAAACAGAAGTGCAGTAAGTGGGCTATTTTCTCTTCTCTCCTTGCCCTCTTTAGCTCCCACAGTTCGCATTTGTCATTATAGCTGGATTGCTGCAGTTAAACAGCACTGACTGGTAAAATGAGAATAATCACTTCTGACTAGGTGAAGTCATAAGAATACAGATAAGTTGTGACTACAGCTTTAACTTAATAATTTTTGAAATTTCTGGGTTCCTGTGTTCCTTCAGCCAGGTACCACTTAGTGTTTCCAATAATCAGTGAAAGCAGTCTGAAGACATGGTAGAATGGAATGCTTTAATTGTTCTGTGCTTCACGTGAGCTATTGTGTGTGAAAAATCCTTTAGCCCTTTGTTAGTTTCTGTGGCATGCTAACCTTTTCTGTTGACATGTACCCACCTTAGGTTCTTTAAATAAAGTACGTGCTTTGTGGCCTTTTAGTAATGAATGTGACATTTTTAGGAAAAAAATATTTTGAACATATGGCTGATTTATTACTCAGTCATTTTCAATTAACTGTCGTGACTTTTGTTTAGCTAAGGCAGTTTGCTTTTTAGCTTTTTCTGTTTTGTGGAGCTGTATGCTTTTTAACACAAGGTAAAGCTAATAGGGTTTAAGACCTTGAGTAACTGCTGATATCAGCTGCCTTAGTCTGCCACAAATTAGTTTATAAAACTAAATCCAGTAATTTGTGTGTAAGGAAAACATCAAGTTTGAGCTACACTAGGTTTTACTATCAAATCTGTATTTGGTAGATTATTCTTGTATTAAATTACTCTTCTTGTTACAACTGTCTTATTGTTAGTACAGCATGAAATTATGCTCTTCTTAGTTTTTGGGCTGTTTTGTTACATGAGCATTGTTTTGTCAAAATGCACAAAACAGGGCTGTACTGACATCTAGATCTGAGAAAGTGATTATCTGACTTGAACACAGTAAGAACAGTACTATGTTTGGGGTTGTGTCTGTACAGGGAGAGTCTTTGGGAGAACATTCAGGGCTGTCCTTTCCTGCTTGTAGCGTTTTTATGCTATACTCATTATTACCTTCTGGCTGTTGGACAGAAACCAGATGCTGGATTTGGTAGACTTGTAGTCAACAAAGTGTAAGTTTTACTGTTCTTGAAAGATTGGATCTTAGTAAAGTTCCATTTTTTAGGGAGATGACAATACTTCATACAGACTCCTACATCAGCAGAGCCGCAAATACTTGAAATACCTATGGTCTGCAGGTATTACTAGTGTTAATGATCTGGTTTAAAGAAATAAACTTGGGGAGCATCTAAATATATGTAGCCTCCACCCCTTCTTTTAAAGAAGCAAATCCCAGGTTAATGAAAAATGCATAATACTTTTTTTGAAGACACTGCTTGTATTCTTTCTCAAGAGGGCAGGACTTTTAGAAGAAGGATTTGTAACCTTAGATGTGTTGATACCTACTCTGATTCCATATTTAGCAGGTACTTTTTTTTTAGTGTCACAGATTAGGGTTTTTACTTTCTTCATTTAAAATCTGAATTAGTATCTGTGAGGAAACCTTTTGTCTTCTGTAAAGCACAAGGTGAATCTCAAGGGAAGTAGAAGAACCAGTACTAGGAGCTAATAGAGGAGAAAGAGTAATGGTATCCTTCCCTTCTCATTAATTGGAAAGTGGGCAATAAATAGGCTTTTTTTATTTTTAGTAAGATATTTGGAAGTACTGATCTTAGGTTGTGAGTCTTATGCGTGGCTGTTCACTGTGTGAATTACTGGGTTTATGACAGTTTTGTTTTAAATGGGAAGATTTGGGTGTTCTCATCTCTCCCAAAGGTTTGAATGATTGAGTGTGATAGCAGGTTTCTTTCCATTTTCTAATGGTGAATAGTGTATTTACCTTAAAAAAAATCCTCAAGAAGTTCTAGATAAGGAATTCTGTAACTGAAGTTGTTTATCCCTTAAATGAGTTTTTTGCATACTGCATAAATTATATTTATAACATGGATTAAAGCAATGTGTTTTGGATAGATTCATAAACTCTGGGCAGATGATCATGTGAAGAGGTTTTTACTCGTGCCTCTACCTGTTCCTGCATGATTTTGTTTTGGGACCATGCTGCACTAAAGTAATTTCTTGGACACCATCCTGTCTGTCAGCATTTAGCAGATGCCATAAGCAAGTGACATTTTTTGCACACATTGGGAGAATTTGAGGCTCCTGAAAACCTCAGGAACTCTGAAAAAGAGAGAACATTGCTTTAATTCATTAGGATAAATTAAATCATTATGATGGAAGAACCTTAAGCAAGTCAGAGGCAATTGTTTCAATGCCAGTTATACCCAAACTCTGTACCTGGGAAAAGAACTGCACACATTATCTCTCTCCCCTGACTTATATTGTTTTATTTGATGTAATATTAAATGTTACAATAGGGATGTGATACCTATGACTGGACATGCTTATACTAAGGCTTTTTCCTCCCCTAGCACCCGTCTGTCAGGAAAAGATGTCGAGCAGTTCTTTGATATGTGGATATAATTAGGTAGCCTTTGAATTGTATGTTGTCAGTCTAATTGTAAAATATAAGTAGTGCAGGCATCATTTTTGAAACAGAGTTAAGAAACTAAAAATTAATTTTCTTAGGACTGTTTTTTGTACTGTGCCAGGCCTGGCTGTCCCTGTGTGCTGAAATGGCAGAGGGATATTAGAAAGAACCTTGTAAGTGAAGTTTTCCCTGGAGTCTCATCTTACCCAGTGTGGTGTGTAGGAGAGAGAATCGAAGCCACTCTTTCCTCCTTGATTTTAGGAGACCGTCCTTTCTAATTTGAACAGCTATTGCTTAGTATACGTGGATACTCCAGAAGAATCATAAGTGTGCTTAGAGTGAAGCAAGCAATGAAAAGGCTAAAACCTGTTGTTCTTGTGAGGATGGAAATACATAGTCTGGTCCTTTTCAGTAACTTCTCACTGAAACCTTTTCTCCTCTTCAGTGCTCTACATCAAATTAAGACTAAAATCTTAAGGATGGCCTGAGTCAGTGATGCATTTTCATTTTTGTTTTAAAGTGTGATCAATGTCCTGCTTGTAGGTCTGAGGTTTTGTTGCATTATATCACTGTATTCTCCTAGTTACACTCCAGAGTGTTCTGTCTTGGCTTTTTAGACTTGACAGTCTTTTTTTTGTAGTACAAAGCAGAGGATAAGCAGCTAATAAGTCATTTGCTATACAAGTGAAACCACAAAATGAGTAATGCACTTATGAGGCAAACACGGGTAACCTAGAATGTCTTGAAAAGTGATTTCGGACTGCATGCAACTTCTTTAAGGGGAGTTAAAGTTCATCTTATATCTCAGTTTCATTTTATTGTCCCAAAGGAAGATGGCACAGCTCCTATTGCATTTTCCAATGTAGAAAGTTAGCCTGGTAAAATAATTTCATTCCTGGGGCCTCTGATAGGGATTTTAAGTGAATAACCTATTGCTTTAGTATTATTAGCATTTTGGTCAGGATCATTGAGACTATTTCAAAACAAAAGTTGCAGTTGCTGATCTATCCCTTCAATTCTCAGATGTTTTTCCATTTGTGTTTGCTAAAGTAACTGCTACATGACATAACAAAATGGTTAATTTAATGCAGCAGATGTGGAGAATAAAGAAGCAAAAAGTTGTATTTCTTTTTCTTTTAATTTTTTTTATTAGAAGGCTATAAAGACATCTGAAAATTCAGGAGACACTTCATGTTGCATTGAAAGAGGGAACACACAATTCACATTTTGTACAATAGACATCTGAGCCAAGATTAGCAATACTAAGTTTAAGAGCTGTCTTAATTTAGGCACATCTGAAGGGACTATGTATGGATAACATAATGCTTAGAAAGCTTCTAACTGCCTTGAAGTGTGGGCGGGAGCAAAGGAATATCTCAGGGTTAAAGAGGATTGTGGCAAATTAAAATGTAGGCATTAAACATGGACCAAGACACTATTGAACGAGCGAGGGATAATGAAATGTTGTACTCTCCTCTTGAATTTGGGAATTACTTCCTGTTGTTGTGTAATACCCTCAGACACGTCTTGCACTCTAGTTTGGGATAATTCCAAAGGTGTCAAAGAATCACAGAGTAGCTGAGGCTGGAAGGCACCTCTGGAAAGCCAACCCCCGCCATCCAGCAGGGTCATGTTGAGCAGGTTGCCCAAGGACCATGTTCCAGTCATGTTTGGAATATCTCTGGCACAGAGACTCTGCAGCCTCCGGGAGCAGCCTGCTCCTGTTGGGAGCCCTCCTCAGTGCCACAGTGTTGCCTTAAACAGACCTTCCTTGGTGTCAGTCCATGCCCTCTTCCGCTTGTCCTGTCAGGGACACCTCCAAGAAGAATCTGGCTTTATCTTTTTTGCACCCTCCTGTCAGACACTTAAACATTGAGAAGATCCCCATGTGGTCACTGTCCATATCTGTGACACCCTGGTGTAGGGCATTGGAAAGTGGCAATACCTGTTGACTCATGGAACCACCCTGAACACTCGAGCACTCCTGAACCTGCTGTTGCACTATCTCAAGCTGAGAGCTTGTGTAGCTGCAATTCATACTTGGCTCTCAGGTTTTTGATCCAAAGCTTTGACTATTTAGATTCTTTGAGCATTTTTTTAAATAGTAAAGAAAATCTCGTTATTATGTTTTGGATCTTTGTTAGGTAGAGGTATTTTAAAAAATGAAAGTTCAAGATATTTAATCACATATATGAATACTACACAAAATCCTGTAAGTCTCTTCAAATGACCTTGAAAAGTTATCTGCATCTATACATCACTGAACTAGTTGCTATACTTCATTTGGTTTTCAAATTTGAAGGAAAAGAAAATTTCTGTTCCACGACTTGAGATGAACCCTGCTAATTTTGCTTGGATTCTGCAAGTACTTTGGATAACTGAGGAGAATGTCGAGCATTTCTTTTCTCCCTCAGGCTTCAGCAAGATTCACAGATGTCGCTCATGCAGTTACAAACAATGTTGCTCAGCAGTTCATAATCTGATCAAACTCAGTACCGTATCCTTTTCAGTCTCATGAATGCATTGTTCAGCCTGCAGTTGGTTAATTATCTCTTAAGCAGTTCCCCTCTAATTCATTGGTAATCTGCTTATTTTTGATTTCCATGGATTAATCTTTTGAATTAACAAAATGAAAAGACCATCAGAATCTTACTGATTTGATCATGATGATGAAAGGGAATGAGACTCCGTGAGAGCATGCTCTTTCTGCTAGTTTTTCATCACGGACATGTAAATTTTTAAAGATTCTAGTCATGAACAAACCATGTTATTTTTTTGTGAGATTGCCATGGTGATCAAGGTGGGTTGTGAAGCACACTGAAGAAATAAATACCATTTCCCAATTTATAAGCTTAGAAGAAAAGAGGAATTTGGGAACTCCCAAATTCCATTAATCTGAAGCTGTCAGGATTTTTCATGTCTTGCCAGTACCCTTCTACTGTTGGTAAAACTGCAAGGGAAAGGGAGCACAGTCATCCCAGTGTTGTTCTGCCAGTGTGAAATTGGCTGACTCTTGGTTGCTCCTATTTGAGCTTATGGAGTGTCCTTAGTTTGCAGGTGCTGGTGGAGCTTGTCCAAGTAACTAGGAAACCTCTGTAGCCTTCTGCAAGTGTCTTGCCTTTTATCTCAGGACTTTACAGCCATTGCTGGAATTGTGGGGGTTTCTATGTGACCATTTTTTTACCAGTTGACCTTCTTGGCCTTTCCTACTCTACCCCTCAAGTGCACACAAACCAAGTAGCACGAAGGGAACATGAGAAACACCCTTCACACTCAGTTGAATTTTTTTTATGATCTCTTCTTATTGCTATAGAAATTGGCCCAAGAACTCTTATGCTGTTATTGAAATTTGCTTGTAATTACTGAGGCTGACACGCAAGGTGTAATGTTTGTTCCTACAAACTCCAGTGTATTTAAGGTGATCACTATTAGTGTGGGGTAGTACAATGCTCTGTTTATCAGTTGTTGCTGTTGGTACAGAAAGAAGTAATTCATAGTATTCTGATTGCAGCATTGAATTAATCTGCTTAGATGTCCATTTATTCATGCAATACTCTGCTGTTTAATCCCTAAAGTAGAGTTCAAAGATACATGGAACTGGATCATATGGAAGGGGATTTAATACAGTAAAAATACTTACTATATATAGAAGCAATGAATTAGACTTAGGCTGTGCTAGAATTGCTGTGGGAAATAATATTATATGTATTGTAAAGTTCATTGTTATTGCTCTCTATAGACAAGCTCAGCACGTGTGGTAGAAATATAGGCCTTTTAACATTGGTTTGCTTTCTTAAAATGAATGCTATCCAAGTTAACAAGACCTTAATGTCTTCCCTGCATTTATAGTTTGACTTGTAGAATTAGTAACTACAGTACTGAAGTAATTGAGGTGATTGATTATTCTTATATATTGGGTTTTAAAGGTGTACATCATGCCAGAGAGGGACAATTTGTAGTTATTTTGTAGACAATAGTGACTATTTGGGTCCCTCAATTTTATATATATTTTTTCAGGATAAAGCTGTATAGTGAAAAATATGAATGCTGAAGAATCTTCTATAAAAACTAATAACTGGATGGAATGCAGCCTTAGTGCCAGTTTCCTTGTGTGCTCTGATGTAAACTGATTTGCCTATAAAGTTGTAGTGGCCCAAGGAGATAGGAGCTAAGAGATACCAGTGCAGTACAGTTTGAGATACAAATACAACTCAAGATTTTTCTAAAATCTGGATTAATGAAAAACAGTATTGCTGATATTTAACTGGTGTAGATGATCAAGTATCTTTTGCTTTTTTCCAAGGCTTACATTTCAAGTTTAAATTTAACTAAGCTGCTAAACAGGTTCCATGATCTATATTTAAACCATATTTAACAGCTGAGGATGCCGGTCCCAAATGCCATTCTTTAAATGGTTGCGTAGCATTTTTCTCTTCACAGGAACACAAAGGTAGTTCCAAAATTGAATCTGATGACTTTAAATTATGTAATTACAAGCAGAAGATCTAAATTTTACTAGGAAAATGTGTAGTCACAATTAAGTATTTCTTCTGCTTTCCTCATTGGCTGTAGTGACCTTATGTGATCCCTACTGATCATGCTGATACAGTGAGTGATGCTAAACCTTAAGAGAAATAAGTATCGTGGATGAACACCAAGTCACATTTCCTTGGCAGCTATATAAATCCAATTATCAATATTAATCTGCAGTGTTAATCCATGAAGCGGAATTGGTTAGTGTTTTTCAGGGTCACAAAAGGCAACACAGCATCACCTAGAAATGAGTTCAAGGCTCTGGTGGGAGAATGTGCCGAGTCTCTACTTAGTACAAAACAATGTTAAGTGTTTCTTCTCAAGCTGTAGAGTTTTATTTTTCTTATGACAGAAGAAAACCTCATTAATGTAAAAGATTTTAGAAAGCCCAAGAATCTATGATGTAAGTGTATATAAGAGGCTAGGGTTTATGGGGATTTATCCAAATACCGGTTTTACTAATGAAATTTTTGCTCCCTTCAGGTAATCTTGCAAACGTCCTACTAAGTAAGCAACTGGCAGTCTTCAAGTTAAATTATATGCACATCTGTTCTAAGTCTATATCAGCTTGCTGATCTAAGTTTTGTGGTAAAGAAATTACACCCATGCAATACCTAATGAATTGCAGTATTTCAGAAGGGAGTGGTTCCCCCACCCCATATGTAGGATTTGAAATACTTTCCTTGGGTAATTGCCTTTCATTTTGTAGCTAGTTATCTCTCCGTCTTTTTCTGTTGTTGTGCTTTTGTTTGGTTACAGTTCTCCATTATTTCAGTCTTTCCTGTTTCACTAGAAGCAACTCATCTGTTCTTGATTGCAGATCTCTCTTTTTTATTAAATCTAGCAAAAGTCTAGTGTATCCATGATACTGCTTGAATGATCTTCTGATTTAATCTGCTTTCTTTTATTTCACTAAGCGAAACTGAAGAAGCAGTATTTTTCAGGAAAGAAATGCTTGGGTACCTGAAATGGGCTTCTTGATGTGGCCTTAAACTTATGGACAGATAAGACTTTAAGGAATGTACAAAAAAGAAACCAAACCCCAAAAATGACAAAAATCCAAATAAAAAACCCAGATCCTGGTTCAGTGTTTGTACAAAGGTGTGGGGTGTGTCAGTTTTTAGGTTTTTTTCAAGACCACTACCTGCAATCCTTAGGCTCATCTTAATTATTTTTTTTAATTATTATTTTAAAGATCAAGGTGTATGCATTTGAAGCAGTCTTTTGTTTATCTTGCAGTGCCAGTTTTGTTTGTCACTGAAAGGAAGTGCAACACCAGTTCCACACTGTATGTGTATATATATATATATATATATCATACTGAATCCATCCCTTTCTGTTTGTCTTAAATCTCTGCTCTAAATGGAATGAAGCCTTCATCAATACCATGGTTGTCAGCTTGAAATTTGTAAATTTGAGAACTGGATACTGTAACACTACTCATACTCTGTGATATACACAGATGTGGAGATAAAAAGTGAGATCTCTTGGTTTAGAATATATGTTGACAAATGTATATATATATGGGAGGTCCTAAGCTTATTAAAAAGAAGTGATGTTTATTTAACAAAGATGCAAAATGAATAAATTGAAACATCTGGTCTTGCAAGCTCTTTGGATGTTTTTGGGTTTGTTGAGTTTGGTTTTTTTTTAGTACACAGGTCTGGAACTCTCTATAATTAAGGTTTCCAAAGCCTTCCCCTTTGGATCCTGCTTTTAAATTGCTTATAACTTTTGGCAAATGCATCTGGGCTGACTATTTTTTTTTCTTCCCTCCACCCTCCCTGTACTGGATGACTGCCTCAGCCTGATTATTTTATGGATTTTCATGTGGTTGGGTTCTGACTCTTATTTAATTCAAGCAAAACAGTTAATTGTTGAAAAGGAAGCTACTTCAGAGGAAATAAAATAAAAGTTTTCTTTTAAAGGGCTGTTAGAATATCTAATAAGGGATGGAAGAGTCACCTTCTCATGGTTATGCTCAAGATTTCACAAATAATATAAAAACTTGTCCAGGTCTCATACACTTAAAAAAACATTTAAAAAATCCTGTTTGAATGTGCTTATTGCCGTTTGGAATTTAGAAGTTACTGGGATCCAAAGATGAAAACCCTCAGGGCAGTAGGAGATTGATTTTAATATAGTGACTGGGGTTAAGATACAGGATAATGGTGTGGGAAGGAGAAGAAGAGATAGTGTTTGAGGTCAAAGTAAAGATCAGTTATTGAGAGGGGCATATAGAGACCAAAGCTGAGAGAAAAGGGACTCTGCTCTAATGCCAGGTTTTTGAAAGGGAGTTTCTTCATCCTCTGCTGTGAGGCTTGGTGGCGAGGGATGTTTCTCATCCCCTTTCTAGGGATCTGATCAGGATCACTGAGTGGTTGGGGTTGGAAGGGGGTTCTTCAGGTGATCCAGTCCAAGCCCCCTGCTCCAGCGGGGCCACCTTAGAGTCAGTTGCTCAGATCCACATCCAGGTGACTTTTGAGTATCCTCCAGGATGGTTATCTGCAACCTCCATGGAGAAACCTGTGCTAGAGCTCAGTCACCTTCACAGTGAGAAAATGTTTCCTGCTGTTCAGAGGGAACCTCCTATTTTTCAGTTTGTGGCCATTGCATCTGGTCCTGCAGCTGGGCACTA
The DNA here is from genome assembly GCA_013400915.1 of Pardalotus punctatus. NCBI lineage: Eukaryota > Metazoa > Chordata > Aves > Passeriformes > Pardalotidae > Pardalotus > Pardalotus punctatus. Next base: position 226,420 of record VZTX01001902.1, on the reverse strand, counting down.
CTGAAAAACCTCTTGTGAAAGCTGAGATTTCAGCGGGAGCAATATTTGAATGACAGCAATAGGTCTGGCACAGTCAGGGGTTATGACTGGCTTTTGAACTATCTACAGGCATCATGCAGAATGGTTTAATCTGCTCTTCTGGTCTGTACACACCACTTGGAGAACCTACATAGAGGTATGAATGTGTGCACATAGGGAAATTGTTAAAAATATTCCTGTGTTGAAATAGAAGAAAAGAGAAAATTAGGGTGCCTGAGTATTCTTAACTTGTAGCCTATATTTGCTCTTCAAAAATCATGTGATTGTGTGCCTACACTAAAAAGGAGTTAAAAAATGACATATAGAATAACTGATTATTAAATGAGCATTATACATGTGCAGAGTGAACAAAATTTTAAAGAAAATAGTATCTGCAGTGTTTGAACACTGATAAGAAAGGAAAGTTGTTTGCTTTTTCATAGGCTCTGGGTGTCTTGATCCCCGTAGGGTATGAGCACTTGGTACAGTTCTTTGATTTTGTGTTCTACTTGGAAAGGTGTGTGACTTGAGTGCGCGCAACGTTTAAAATATTTTTTAGTGTTTAGTATCTTATTTTAGGTAGTTTAGTTTTTAGCATTTAATTTTTAGCATTTCATTGTGCTTCAGCTTTTTACTCTTCTTGAAACTGGTTGTAGCCATGGGAGGTGTAGTACATGCTTGGAGAATCCTGCTTAAGCTGTCAAGATGGGAACCCAGAGTAGAATGACAGAAGAGTCTTTCCAGGCTTTTTTGGTAGGATATGTTTTATGGGGTTTTAGTGTAGGCCATTTGGAAATAATTAAATTTATTTGACTTGTTTGTTGTGCACCAGAACTTCTTGAACTTAATTCCAGAAACTTCCTGGCCATGTAACTGGCTTATTTGTACTGACTTCCTTTGTTTTTTAGAGGGTATAGTTAATTAGTTGGAGAGTAGAGATAATTTTTCTTAGATGATTTTCAGGAAATTCAGGAAATTGGGCTGCACCTTAATTGCTTGTCTGTATTGATTTTTTTTAATTTGGTTGGTTTTTTTGGTTTGGTTTTTTAAAAAATCTGAATAGATGGGGATCCCAATACTTCCATATTATATGTTTAAATGAAGAATAGATAATTGTCTACTTTTTTGAATACTATAGGGTTTTTAAGAAAACAAAATGTTATATCTGTTTTCTCAGGATGATTCATAATGCTTTAGTGTATTTATGTCATTCTGCAAGTCTAAGTATTGAATTTAACATAGGAATATTCTACCTCAAATATTAGAATAATGTTATCCTTTACACTAGGAAGGGAGGGATGGATAATGACATTGTAGACATGTATTCTTGTATATTTTTGTGGGGATGCTGATCAATTGTTATGCTTTCTTTTTGCTTGCTCCAGTTCCCTCATCACTGTAACTTAATGATCTATATTTAGTATCTGTAGGCATTGAATTAAACAGTACAGGGTAATGATATACCCAGATTTAAGTGCATGACATGGCAAACACATTTGCAGCTGTTAAAACTAAGTGCATTTACTGCTTTTTAAAAGAGCTTCTGTCTTTCTCAGTCTTTTTTCAAGCTAATCAATGTTGCACTGGAACACAAAGAGTCAATTTTTCTTCTTGTTTACACAGCAGGTAGAACTTTTATCATTGTAATTGCTGTGCTATGAAAAAAGTTTGTCAAGCTGCTAATCTGTTAGTGATATGGTAGAGACTTAGTACCTTTGTTAGATACAGATTTGGGAGACAGTTTTGAATTTGTAGTGTTGAAATCTTAAAATGTTTACCGAGGCTAGGGTAAGAAGGAGGTGTGTGAGAATCCATGTATTCTAGGTAGCTTGATCTGTGAGTTGTCTGTGCTCACATGAGGCTGGAATTGCCATCTGGCAAGAGAAAACAGTGGCAGGACTCTGTAAAAGGTTTGCTGTCTTTGCTTGGAGTCATTGTTTGAAAGAGCATTAATAATTGGGCAGCCTGGGATCCAGATGGCAAAGCTGTTCCTGAGTGTCCCCTTGAGCCTGCTGTGATGGTGGCCTAAAGGGATAGCAGAATTGTTTTGGAAAAAAAACAACCCAAAACTAGAACCTGCTCTCTATCCTCATTGTGAAAAATCTTCTGGGCTGAAAAAAGAATATAGTCGGTTTATTGCAAATTTTTTTGGAAGTAGTATGTAACTTCAAAGATGAAGGCTAAATTGTGTGAGGATTTCTTCTTTAAAAAAAGTTATATGTAAACAAATAAAATAGTATAAAAACTTCTAAACTAGAACAACTGTTCTTTGACCCTGGAGTAGGAGAGGTGGTAGAAAGAGGGATTTGTGATCAGCTGTGGATACTTGGATTTGCAGACAGCTCTATATGGATCAGGGGCAGCTAGAATTAAGCATCTGATTATATTCTGAAACGTTTAAGTATTGTCTTGCAAATATTTGTGGAGACTTTTATTTTTGTTAGTTTTGGTTTTCCATTCAATGACCTTCTGTGAATGCGAACTAAAAGTCCTGGTGTACTTCACAGGCTTCTATAACAGTAAGGAATACAACAAAACCATGCTCAAACAGCATAAAATAATATTAGGGTGTTTTGCTCTTTAAACACATGCTGGGTTTACCATGGTAGAGACCATTTTTTAATGATGAGGTCTCAGCCAAGTTCTGTTGTCTTCTCTCTGAGTGGGCTGACCCCTGCAAGAACTGCTTTCACAAACCAACAAACTCTGTTTTCTGTGTCTGGAAGATTCATAAATTTTTATTAGATTTTTCTGCCCTGATTTGGGATAAAGGCTTTTTAGGAGACCATTGATTTTTATTTCTCCTTTACGGAATAGATAATATTTTCCTATGGTTATTTTTGATGCTACATGGAAGTTTTCATATAGTAGAGCCCTGAAGAACTTTAACTGGAAAATATGTTGGAGAAAGAGGAGGGGAAATAACAAAGGTTAAGACATGAAAAAGCTTACACAAAATTTATGTAGACAATACTGAAACACCCTCACCTGCAGAATCTGCTGCATTAACTGAGCGTTAATACTCATAATAAATAAATAAATATTCTTGAAATTACTGCAAGAATAATGTGTAGACTTGAATCAAAACCTGCATACATTGAAAAAAGGTGTTTTCAATGTGTCTATCACATATTTTCTCATATAAGAAAAAGAAATATTAAAAATTGTAAGGGCTTGGAACACTTTTTGCTTAGATTAAGTCAACAAGGATATATTAAAGTTCGGGTGGAATTTGTTGCTGATATTATTGAGCACCTTTTTGCCTACACTGTAGTGGCCTGACAGTCATTGCAGCAATCCAAAGCCAGTTATTTGTTGCTGTTACATGTATAATGAGATTTTTGGGAGATTTGATTGAAAAGATAATAGATACTCAGAAATTGGCATGTGTTTGGATATGGCTTTTTTTTCCTTCTCTGTTTGAGTTCCGTAGTAGTTTTTGTCAAGTCTTGTTCTTTTATAGAAGGTGCTCTACACACCTGTATGTATACTGAATGCTTCTTTCCATGTGTGGTATGTTCATGATTTGAAAAATGCAGTCAGACATTTTGTAACTGCAAAAATAAATGGCAAACTGTACAAAATTAATATCAGCAAAGCACCTCAACATAAAATACTGTGCTATTTTAGACAAAAATTAGACCTGTAGTATTATTGTATGACTAAAGCATAAAAATAAATACCATATGTCTTGCAAAATATCATCTGTTCTCTTGAAAAGAAACTTTGTCAATGCCTTTTGCTTACTGTACTTATGAATTTAGTTGACTGTAGTTCGTCAGTACAGTTGTTGTTCTAGCTATTGATGAAATTATTTTAGCATTTTTTTTTTCTTTTTGATAGAACAACATGACAGTACTGAAGGCAGATTATTTTTTTTAGTCCTGTAGAAAGTACAGGCTTTATAAAGTCTTGCATGCAGAATTTCCAGTCATCTATTTCTGTTGTGGCTTATTCAGTTGGATTGAGCTGCAAATTCTTTGGAAGTCTTGCTAGCAATGGGGGAACAACTGCGAAAGCATCTCACAATCTCAGTTGATTTTTTTTTTTTTGATTATTCAGCTCATCTGGACCCTAGCTTCTCTTTCTGGAACATGTTTTTTTGTGTGCTGACCTCATTTAAACAGGAGAAACTAAGTAAGCACAGGGCTTACAGAAATTACCATTCTAAATCTTGATTTGCAGGTTTCAAGGGGTTCCCAGTTGACTGCTGAGGTCTTACCTGAGTGCAGAAAATAAAGCTAATCAACCAGCATGACACTGAAGAAAATACATGAGACTCCAGTTCAGTGCAGAGAAAAAAACCTTGATTTTCCTTTAGAGATTTTTCAAAACTAATTGTGTGCCATTAGACGAGCAGTTAAGAAGATGAAACCTAGAAGTACTTTTGTAGACTTCAGTTTTGTTAGTATAGGCATATTATAGTAGGTTGGTTTGATATTGGGAGACAGTGCCAGCAATTAAAAAAATCCAAACAACAAAAAACTAGCAAACTTTGGGGAGTTGAATGTGGTTTGTGTTAAATACAAGTGTGTGAATATAAGAGTGTTCAGCACAGAAGCTCCCTTGAGACTGCTGAATTTTTATCTGCTCATCCTTGTCCTCTTAAATTTGTTGATTTGGTTTGGGTTTTTTGTAAATTGTTTTCTTGTCATTGCTGATTTGGCTGTAAATGTGATACAGGATTTTTTTTTTTCCCTTTGGATGCTGCAGTCGAAGCACGTCTGTCGTTGTGTTGTTCTAGCTTGTCTTGTTTGAAATGCTTCACAAACTTAATAAGGATTATAGCCTGAGTCCTGAGCAACCTGATTCAATGCCTTTGTCCCATTTAGAGCTAGAGCAGAGCGGGCTCTGCTCTTCTGCTCCCTTCCAGCCACGTGTATTGTGCAGTCCTAATCTAGTGCACGTTTCTTCGTAGCTCTGTTGGAAACCAGGTGTTTTTCACAGTCTGAGTGTGGTTATAGGTTTGCCATACAGACATTCTCAAAGACAAATGGTTCTTTATATTTTCTCTCATTTTTTTCTTACATCTGTGTACTCTACATAGTATGTAGATACATTTTTACAAATATATATGTATAAAATATATGTGTATATAAAAATATGTATATACAAAATGGTGTGTTTCTGACTGCTGGCGCTTGGATGATGTATCTGGAGCTTCTTTCATCTTTGCTTCTACTGATAGGTTATATGGGTTCAAGAGTTTATTGTATGGAAGCTGATACTTGCAATTTCAATTATGAGTGTTTAGAAGCTGGTTAATAAATTGTTTAGTGCTTTCTAGTGAATTAAATTATGTATTATAGAGGTGGGCATTTTAAATTCAGGTAGTAAGTTTGATTGTAACTGGTTTACACACTGATGCCAAATAACCCATGAGTGTTGAAAAGCTTGCTGATCTAAGTTGCTTGTTGAAAGAGCAGCTCAGTGTAGGTGTAGCTTTGCTGGAAGCCAAGCCTTTAGCAAATGTTGATTCCTTTCTTCCTTCCAGCTGCAACAATTCTGATAAGAGTTTTCTACTCTTTTCAGTTCAGGTGAGCTGTTGAAGCTCAGTGTTGTGGTTACAGGCATGAGTGTAAGTACTTGTTTTACTCCCAGTGAAGGTGTCCTTGGCAGATTGACACTTCTCTGGTATGGTCTCACTGCCAGATCTAGAAACAATTTCTTGGTTTGCCACAGGAAGATGTGCCATGGCTATTTTATTGAAATGATGGATTGTTACCTGTTGTGTAGGGATGACATGAGATTAGATTGGACAGGATCTCTAAAGGTGCTGTAAAACTACCACTATTGTACTCCCATCATCCAAAACTTCTGTTTATATCTCTTTTAAGGTAACTTTCTTGGGGGAATATTAAGATTGTATGGCTCATCTGAGCCAGGTTTTGGAAGCTGGTTTCCGTTACTGCACGAAGAAAAGGAGGCTATATAAGCCCTAAAGTAGGACATGGGACTGAGACCCTGGGAAGGCAATACAGAGGACTAGAGACTTGTGTTGTTATTTCTTGTTGTCTTGAGTTGCTATGTGAAAGTTAATTGCTTGGTGTTATTTGAAGGCTTGTCAAGGTTTTGGCATAATTTCTGTGTGGAATTTAATAGGCATTAGACCCTCTAGTGACACAGCAGTCCTTTGCTCCTCAGTGGTCTCTTGCTGATTTATGTGCAGAGTATGTGGCACTCACTGTGAGAAGTTTTTTTTGAGGGTGAAAAATATTTGTCACCTCAAAAACTGACTTGGATTATATCCAAAAGAAAAACTAAAGTAATATTGGAGGTTTTTGGTTGTTGGTTTGTTTTTTGGTTGTTTTTTGGGGTTTTTTTTTCCCCCCCTTCTGTTGTTGAAGTTCTGTGAGTAAGGAGAGCATGATCATGTACTTTGTTGAGGAGTAGATGCTGGGATTCTTACTGTACTGAGGATAGGGAATGCTGGAATGCTATCTATGCCTGTGAATTGAATGCAACACACCACCAGTGGCTGATGCTTTGTGTTGGTGCCTATGGTTTGTACACTTTTTCTAAGTAGTTTACATAATCTTTCTGTAAAGCATAATGTATTTACTATAATTTTTTCAATACTAGACATATTTGACTTCTCATGGCAGTAGACTTAAAAAAAATATTCCTGATTCCTTTAAATATGGTATAAATGTTACTGGTGAAAATCTTGGTTTTTAGTTTCGTGCAAATCTCCCATCACAACACTTATTTTTAACCAATTAAATAGAAATTAAAATAAATCAGGCTCTACATAGTAAAAGCATGTTTTCCATGCCAAATTCAAGCTGGCACATTCAGTGTCCAAACAGTTTACATAAACTAAGCAGGATAAGTTTAAAATGGGCAAAGAACTGCTAAAAGGACACCAACTAAATTAGCTCTGGGTTCCTGTATGAATTACATTTGCTTAGTGGGCACTTGACAGTGCCTCTGTTAAAACTAAAATAAGTGTTTAGTATGCCTAAACCTCTAGTCTCCTATATTCTTGATCTCTGAAAGTTTTAATGTTTTCCCACTTTAATTGGATACTTCAGATGGGGTTAAATCCTTTTTTCTTTTTATTAAACATTCATTTCAGTAGTTGCCTTCAAGTAGACACAGGTTTACAAATGGCTTTGAGGAGAGCTTGCTTGTGTACTGTGTCTTGGGAGGGGATTTCCCTTTTCTCATATGAAAAGAGGATGCAAACTATTTTTGATAGCATGGCGCATTTAAAAGCTGTGTGGAGATAAATCTTTTATTTCTGCTTTTGGAATCAAGATTGCAAGATCTCTTGATTCAAGTTTTTGGGTACAAATGTATTTGTCTTCCTTAAAATGGCATTTGACATTATGGTCTTTAATTATTAATAAAATTATACACTAAACATAAATTAACATAATCTTACTTAGAGAAAGTCCATCAACACTTCTTTCATCAGGCTTAAAATAGTTGCTTTTGTTTGCAGTGTGAATATCATATTTCATTAACCTTTTTCTCGCTTGATGTGTTAATGTATGCTGAGGAGACTTTCAGAATGCCTGAAGTTAACCACATTCTGTGTTCTATTTCCAGTGTTACTTAGCTGGTGCTGCTGCTTACAGGCTGAACTAGAAGTAAGATCATTGCATTTCACTGCCACTGGAGCTAAGGGTACAAAATTATTTAAGTTCTCAATTGGCCAAGTTCTCAGCTTGCCAAGAAACAAGTTTCTAATAGTTGGAAAATGTGCTGATGGATTCCTCCCCCCTTCCCCCCAGTTAATTGAACTTCACGAGTTAGAATGTATTTCTGAAATTAATTGAGAGCTTGTTATTGGAGCAGATTCAAGTACTATATGGAGAAGTTCTTCTAAGAGAAGGAAAAAAAAAAGGCTTGCTTTTACATAAGTAAAAGAAAAGGGCTGATACCTCCTCCTCACACCCCCAAACAAGATCAGAATGGTATTAGATTTTGCCTCTCTGTTTTTACTTGCAAATTAATAAAAATGGCAGTATAATTTGTGTTCACATCTCCTGGCAATAATGACAGACCTTCTATTTTGAGAAATTGACTCTTTTAATGCTGGAGACAGTTGACATTTTTCTTACAGTTGTTTCATAAAAGTGTATGTTCTCCAATATGCTGGGCAAAGCGTGATTCTCATATCTGTTTTACCCTCGTGTGGGTGACAGTCCTTTGTTAATTCATGAGCTGCTGTCTCTACAGGTTTGTAAAGCATATAATTTCTTCAGTCCAAAGAGCTGCTTTATTTTACAAGTGTTTTCTATGTAGAGATTTCAGAAAGCAGTGCTCTGTATCAGTCTTCCAGTCCACTGGTGTATGAGAGATCTTGGTTTTCTTGGTGTTTTTTCTGCGCTGCAAAAATGTAATTTATTACTGTAATAGCATAGCCTTTTATAGCAGATCTTCCAGCCATGGAGGAGGATGTCCATCATACCCTTTCTTCATTCTTGTAGAGTTTATCTTGTGAACTTAGACTAAAAATAGGAAGTAAATTACGTTTTTCATACTTGGGAATCTAGAATCTGTTTAAAAGTGCTAAAAAGAGAGTAAGTTATGATTTCAATGAAGCTTTTGGCTTATGTCTGATTCATTTCTAGCAGGTAGAAAGAGTAGAAGAGGTAATCCAGTTTATTCACATTTACTTTCAATACTTTCAGTAAAGACAAGAAGGCTGGTCATTTAGCTGAACTTCTAAGAAATTAAATTTACTGGAAGAAGGACTTTGTCCCCTGTCATTAGAAGTAGGTGCATGTGTACGTACATTTCTCAGCGTGTGTGTATATATATAATCTGCAGAGATAAGAAAAATATTTGGTGTTGTATATCTATATAGTGAAAGTATTTGCAAGGAAATTTGGCCATCAGTTTGTATGAGAACCAGTTGAAAATGTGCCAGTTGTATCTCTGACAAAATTGGCCAAACCCTCGTTTTGTTGAGCTGAGTGAAGTGTAAGCTTGTTTGAAAAACCCCAAAGTACAAAAACTCCCCTAAACTCCCCAAAATACCCTGATACAAGTATGATGTACTGTTCTAGGGAGGTGAGGAGTTGGGGAATTTTAAATGAGGACGAAGCTAATGAAAGAAAAGCATGTTAAAGCTGGACCATTGTCTGGACTAAAAGACCCATAGTGGAAAGAGATGTTGTGTTGTAAGTTTTCTTGTTTTAATTTCTTGAAAAAGACAAAGGTATTGCACACCCCCACCCTAATGACAGCAGTGAGTCTTTTTACTCCTTCTTTTTCCCCCTCCCTTGAATTAGCATTTTAGACTTCTTCTGAAGTTAACTGTTAGTTTTCATGCAGAAAAAGTAGTTTAAAGTTTTGAAATCTTACTCAATAAGAAAACTGTTACTTTTTTTTTCTGTATTCTGGCTTTCTGGAAAAGAACCCCAAACAACACCACCACCCTCCCACCCCCTGCAACCCCCCATATTCATAGAGTGATAATAACAAATTTTATGTCCATTTTACATTACAGGAGCTAACTAGATTTATTCTTTTAAAACAATAAGAAAGCAGGCAGAGAATATAGCCTATTTTTTTTTACCTTTATTCGGTATTAACAAAGGAGAAGAGAAGGTGGCTTCTAAAGTTGGGTACTTAATGCAAATTCATTCTCTTGCATAAGCTACAGAGCAATAGAACATAACACTGTCATTAAAACTGACTCATAGCATTCAACAGAAGGTGTGTTTCAAGCTTTAAAAGTGCTAAGAGAATTATTGCAGTCTAGTAAATACCTTGCAGTGGGAAAAAGTACTTGAGCTGCATTTTGTTGCAAAATGTTGTGCAAATTATTTTGAAAGTATTTTGTCTTTTAAAAATATCTGACCATGCAAGCAGAGAAATGGAGTTATTCTAAACTATGAATTATTTTGATCAGTTGACAAATGAATGCAAATGGACTGTGAAATTAATTTAACATCCTTGTTTGAACTTTCAGCTCATGGTGCAGACTCTTTACATTACTTGATTGTCTTTTAGCCCTCTTCATTGTGGCTGTGAGGGAGGATGCCTATATATTAGAAGAATCTCTCTCCAGCAGTAGGTATTCAGCTCTGTAAATTGGTGTCTTGGTGACTTTGGTTTGGTTGGGCTTTTTTGATGTTAGTGGAGGGGGACATAAAATGCATATCTAGCACCATAAAAAGGCCTAAATGTTAAACTTGCATTTAAATTGGTTTAGTATGCAGCCTCAGCAACACAGAAAGTGGTATAATCCAAAAAAGATTACAAAAATTATTTCTGACTTTTTGTCTGAGCAAATAGCATATCACCCATTCTGTCTGGATTACAAAGGCAAGTGGAGATTATTCTTCCAATGTTAGAAAAGCATAAAGAGAGCGTCAGTGGAAAGAAATAATATGGCGAGGTTAAAACTGTAATCTTTCATATATTGTCCCCCTACCTGCTGAGCAGTGGCTTCTTTGGTTGGATGTGCTGTGTTAGGTTTGGGGTGATTGTGCGGCTCAGTGATTGCTGCCTGTGGTGGGTGAGGAAATGTCTTGACATGCACCCATTCAGTTCTAGTTCCTTGATGACCAGTATTTAAGCCTGTCAGTAAAATGTCTATGGTTCTGTACAGCTTGCTTGCAAACAAAAGACAACTGTTTCATCCTTGATGTAGAGTCTTTCACCTCAGAATCTCCCTAGCAGCCTTTGTCAGTAGGTATATCTGAACTTTGGGAAGCTCTTTTTAACTCTCTGAGACATGGAATGCCCTATGTTGTTGCCAGCCATTATTTTCTGAGTTGTTTTTACATTTCTTCTGCAGGAAATAAATGACAGTATTTTTCTGGGTGTAGACTTCTGCATTCATATTTCCTAAGTTACTTCTATTTCCCTTGATATTAGAAGCCTGTTTGTACAAGAAGTAACTAGATATATAAGAAACAAGAAAGTTAGTTATGCAAATACTGACTTTTGGATGCTGCAAGTCTGTATTTTTTTATAAACTAATATAAATCTCAAATATCATTGTGAACTCGTTGCTCATGCCTGAAGCATCTTGTCCTTAGGATTTTGTTTTCTTCTTTCTTTCAGAGCTTCCCCATATGCCAGCCTTTCACTGTCTTCTTCCGTGACTCCCTGGAGTAGTTGCCCTTTTCTTCCTCCCTCACCCACTCCTCTTGCCCTTTTCCAGGAGCATTGCCTTCCCTCTTTTTTCCCTTCTTCTCCTCCCACCCTCCAAGCTCCATAATTAAACTTGGAAGACTCAGAGGATAGAGAAACACATGAAGGATGAAAATCAGGATTATGAGGTTTTTTTATTACTTTCTTCTGGTAGGTCTGCCAACATTATTTACTGTTTAGATGCATCTCTTTTTTCTCAAAACCTGTTTTTCAGGTTCTCTTTTGGGTTACTTACATATCCATACATGCTTTTGCTGCCATGGGAATCTCCCATGCAAGAAGCTGTCAGCAGAGCAGAAGATGCTCTGCTTGGCACTTACCTTTCTCTGTGGGAGAAGGGCCATGTATCTGCCATTTCCTAGTTATGTTTAAATATTTTTCCATTGATACCTAAGCTTCTAATCTGGATGATTCTTCTCTTTAGAAAAAGACTGAGTAGAAATTAATGGTCTTTTACCTTTTTTTTTTTTTTTTTTCTTTTCTTTTAAGGTAGCTCATGCCTTCAGTAATGAACTCCTCTATTTACTTTAGAGACATTTTTGTCAGAATAAAAATGTTGACAAAAATACTAATTAAGCAGAGTTCATTGGATATGAATGTTTTACCAGTGTATTGATGGTAGTCAATGAAGGTACAGAGCAAGTACAGACTGCAGTTATATTAAGAAGTTAGTCTGAATATTTGTACTTTTAATTATGAGGGTAGTTTTCATGTTATGTGAAATTTAAAATATCTTTTTTCTTCTTTTAACTACTAAATGGAAACCAATAGGCTGAAATCAGAAGAGAAGCTATTCCTTCATTTATTTTTTAAGTCATTATGGAAGCTGGCATTCAAACAGCATTTTTTATTATTTAAAAAAAAAAAAAATTACCATATCCTGTTTCCAAAGATGAATCAAATTGCCTCCTAATGTTTTTTAAGTTTTTTCCTGAGTTGTCTGGTAAGACTTTCACTTACCTTAAGACTCGTATTTTACCACAGTAATTCTCTTCATGCAAAGAACCGGTTCCATGGCATGGTTTCAAACATTAAGTCTTAGTTCTTTTATAACACCACTGGAGGCCTTCAACATAGCAAGTTTCCTGATCAAAGAGCTTAACATCTAATTAAAGACAAGACCTAAGAATGCAACTAACAGTTGAAATAAGCAGGAGAGGAAAAGAGAACATCATCATGATTCTGTCTTTGCAATTAGGTTTCTGTGGTGGGTTGCCCTTGGTTGGCCACTGGGTGCCCAGCAAAGTCACTCTGTTTGTTCTCCTGCTCAGAGCATCGCAGAAGGGCTTGGGTTGGAAGGGACCTCAGCGATCATCTTGTTCCAAGCCCCTCTCAGGGTTTTTTCAGTGCTGAAGAGCCCCAGCTCTCTCAGCTTGTCTGTAGGAAACGTGCTCCATCCTCTGACCGTCTCTATGTGTGGCCTCCTCTGTACCTGCTCTTACAGGTCACGTTTCTCGTGTGCTGAGGACCCCAGAGCTGGACACAGCACCACAGCTGGGCTCTTACGAGGGCAGAGCAGAGTGGGAGAATCCCCTTCCTTGTCTTGCTGGCCACACTGCTTTTGACGGAGCCCAGGGTGCCGTTGGCCGCTTGGTCTGGCTGTGAGTGCGCACTCTTGGCTCATGTCCAGCTTTTAATTCACAAGAGCCCTCAAGTCCTCCTCTGCAGGGCTGCTCTCAATGATTTCTTCTCACAGTCCTGTATTCATGTCTGGTTTTGCCCTGGCCCACGTGCAGCCCCTTGCACTTGGACTTGTTGAACTTCATGAGGTTCTCATGGGCCCACTTCTCAGGTTTTTCCAGGTCACTCTGGATGGCCTCTTGTCCTTCTGTTGAGTCAACTGCACCACTCAGCTTCTTCATGTGATTTGTAAACTTGCTGAGGTGCATTCAGTCTCACTGTCTGTGTCATTGATAAAGGTATTAAAGAGCACTGGACTCACAACAGAGCCCTGAGGAACACCACTTGTCACCAACTTCAACTGGAACATGGAGCCATTGACCACAACTCTCTGGCTGCATCCAGACAGCCCGTTCCTTATCCGTGTCCATGGTTGGACGGGGGAGAGAAAGTGTAATTAATATTTATTTTTCTTCTGCTTTTGGATGAGATCACTAAATGAAGTTTGTGCTTTTGTTTCTATACTTTTTTTTTTCTCAGCTGAAAAGTTGCTTACATGTGTTGCAAAATGAGTTGGTCACCTTAATACATCTTACAGAAATGTTTGCAGTAATTTAACAAACTGAACTTCCCCTACCTGAAGGTGTTCTAGGTGGCTCAGCATGAGGACATCTGTCATCACAGCACATGTCAACGCTCTGCTGCTGTGCTTTCTCTGCAGTGGATTTGCACTGAGCACAAAGTTTATTTCAGAGTTTTCAGTTTAATGTTCAGAGTCCTCCATCAAATTATCCTTGTTACATGATACATTCCTGCTGCTGTTCTCTGGTGCTGCATTCCAGAACACTCTAAGCTTTCATCCTCTGCTTCAAGGAAGGTTATGTTAATAAGTTACGTTAGTAACAGTTAACAATTAACAAGTAATGTTAATTTAGAGGAATTGTTAGTTTGTTGGGGTTTTTTTCCTCTTCATCTGGAATGTGAATCTTTTTTATTGAACTTCAGCTTATTGCGATGGTCATAACCTTTTAATGCAGTCTGAGCCACTTCAGAGATTAGTCTTCTTGACTTGGGTTTTACTTAATTGATTTATTCACCTCTGTAAGTTTAATGGGGTTTTTTTTCAGCTAGAAAGCATAGCAAAACTCGCCTTGAATTTTAAACGTGGTTAGTGTTCAGTTACTCTGATAATAGACGTCATAAAAAAATCCCAACTATGAAATGTAAAACAAGCACATTGATCTATTTTTTTTTGTACTAATCATACTTGGTTAAATTCCTAATTGGTAAAATTGGAGCAAATGTCTTGTAACAGACTTTTACATGTTGAAATAATAGCAATATCATTAAATTCTGATGAAACTTCATATGGAGAGATGTTTCTATAGGTTTTCTTTGCATTTTTTTAAACAATTTTCTTTGGGATTGATGGAGGTAGAGAGTCTTTTTCTAATTAGAGAATAAGTCAAACCTAAACAAAATTATTAAAAAATCCTCCAGCACTCGCCCACAAAATCACACTGTACACCATTTGTCCACCATGTGGTTTAATCACTTGTAATGACTTTAGTGACAGAAGATCCTCTGATAAATCTTTGAGTTGTTTCTTTGAATGTGCTCTTGTGCATGTGCTTGCATACTAACGGGAATTTATTCTTGAAATGACCTGTCTTTGGGTATTAGGACCATTAGTTGTTGTGTGGCTTCTTTTTAGAGTTTTTTAAAAAACCTTTGATGGCATTCTGTTCAGGATTAGCTTTGTATAAGGTGGATCAGTATTATTTAAATAAGATGTTTCTAATTATTTGCTTGGAAAATGCATGAAGAAGAAATGATAAATAATTTTGTACTGTAATTAGAATGTAGTTCTGTTCATTTGTATGTATTGTATTTTAATTTAGTACTAAGTTTGGGGGGGGCACCCCCCCATACTTTTGTTACTTCTGTGTATTTGGTATGCCCTTTTAAAGGAAAAAGGAATTTCTTGGGTTGTTTTTTTTTCCTTTTTGCTTCAGAAGGTGAACCAGTCATCTGTATTTAATGATATGCTTGAAGATTACAAGAAGAGTAGTCATTGCAGTTGTTTCGATCTGCATTAGAATGCCCACAGAATTTAGTTTCAGCATTCATTTGCTATTTATAAATACTTTTTATTCACCTTTACTTTTCTGTACTCATATGAGAAAGATCCATGTCAGCCAAAGCCAGTGCAGAGAGAAACATCTGACTTTTAGAATGTGAATGGGAGTTATTTTTAGAACAATGAAGACAAAACTGGGTTGGAAGGAGGGGGAAACTTTGTCAGATTATAAGAATTTCAGTCTTATTAAATCACCAGTATTCTTTGTGTGTGCATGTATGAAATATTCGATGGCTGATCCAGTTAAGAATGCATCAGAGGACTTTTTCTGAAGTGGCCAGGTCTTCTGCATCTGTTGTTTTGTCTGCTGCCAGCATGGCAGTGCAGCACTGCAAGGCTCGGTTGGGGCTGCTGCCATTGTGGAGAGGAACCTCGCAGTGCCAGCGGATGCCAGGGACTGGGGAGCGTGATGGATGCACTCGGGAGGCCCATTCTTTCCCCAAATACCCTGCTGAGCTCAAACTTCAGAGCAGACCTTCAGCTGACTGGCTGCTTCTAACATGTCCCCTTAAAGAGAATATATTGTACTTTTCTTGGACAGGAACACCCTCTGCCCTCGTGCCTTTTCTTAATTTTTTCCCCCTTTTTTTTTTTTTTTTTTTAATTCCTAAGTATTAATCTTCAAATGTTGGAACTGTGCCACAGAGTGAGTCCTGATGTGTAACTGAAAATAGCAGCTTTTTTTGGGTACTTCTAAAGATGTAAAAGATGTGTCTGTAATTTTATTTTCTAATATTAGATTGAGGATTTAAAGTCCACGGCAGATTGTCAAAAATAATACGGGACTAAATTGTGGGCAACATGATAAATGAATATGGGATATTACTGGAGACTGGTAATATCTGAGATTACTGAGAGAGAAGGAAAGATTAAAATCAAGAACCAGCTTCCAAGGAGACCACTACAAATATTGTGTCAGATAAAGGCATATTAGCTTCCATAGCAAGCTATTCTGTTATGAAATAAAACCTTCTATTGTCTTTAAAAAAAAATAAAAATAAAAAATCCTTACCTCCTTTGCCTATATCACTGAGCCAAAGTGTGCTTTTACTTCAATTGCAAATGTTGGGCACTTGTGTTTGATAGAAGCAAAAGTGTAAAGCATCAGGCTCCTTGTGGCAGAAGAACCTGCAAAGGCTTTGGATTTCACAGGTTGCTGTTGGGAGCGTTATCCTCTGTACACCGAAGATGATTTTTCTTCCGAGCTGCCACAGGAGCGGTGAAGCCCGCCCAGCATGCGCAAAGACGGGCATCAACTGCATAAGAAGCTGTCACACCCACAATAGACTTACTTGTTAAGGTTCTTACTGGAGAGCAAGACTAAAATGGAAGCAAAATTGTCTTTCCTGTCCTCCTGTTATGACTCATGGGAGCTGCTTTTGTGCTCAGCGCTTTCATAATCAGTCTGCTTATTTGTCAGTATGGTCTTAGAAGCATCCTGCTTAGCACCCACTCTTTTTGAGTTGGCCACAGCTGTTGGGGAAGATCATGAATCCTGCGTTTTAACTCCGAGAAGTGAATTTAGTTCATATATCCAGGATGAGCTGAATTTATTTTTGAATCTGTACTTGGATACAAAAGGAAGAGCGCTCACAGAACAAGATAAGACAAACCAAATCATTATTGCTGCCCTGGCCTTCAAGCTCAGTTTTCCTTTAGGAACTTAACCAGAGAGGTATCTTTAGTAGTTGGGAACTGATTAATCCTTTTTCTAGTTATGTGCTTGCTGCGGGATGGGGGCTTTGTTCAGGTTTTCCCCCCATGCACTCCTGGCCTTGCTGCCATGGAGCTCTGCTGCCTTCAGGCCAGTTATATTAGGATGCCTTCCCTTGATGTGTAATCATTCAGATGCATTTGCAGGTTTCAGTAACCTCCTTTGCCTTAAAGAAAAAACAAAAAAAACCCCAAAAAACCAACAACAACAACAAAAAAAAAAACAGCAAGAAAACCCTCAAGCAAGTTCTCCAAAAACCAACAATTGGTGAAGTCAGGGTCCAATGTTGATTCTACAAATGTCAAGAAAAGCTTTCTGGAGCTGAATTTTAAAACCTGTGAGCTTGTGCTAGCAACCTTGGTGTTTTGCTCTTACATAATTTGTTCAAGCTTGACAGTTTTCTAAATTTTGTATTTATTTTCACCAGCTGTTCTTTTCATTCCTAGTTTTTTCTTATGAGCAGAGGAGGATAGATTGAAGCTTAGAGTATGAAAAATGGCTTGCTATGATTGTTAAGTTCTTGTTGCTGTTTATCTCTTCAGCTTTTGCTTTTTTCATCTTCCTCATTGTGGGTTTCTTCATATTATGAAATCTTGATGGCTCTTCCTCCAGAATCTTGTCTCATTTAGAAGGTCTACTGGAAAATGGAAAAATAAAGTGGTACCTCTTTTTCCGAATTAAGGAATGAGACTAGTAAAACTTCTCTAGCAGTATGATTGCATTCTTTTTCTCTCCATTCCTAAAGTCAGAATGTTGCTGCTAGCTTCTTCCTCACAGCTTTTCATGTACTGAATTTTTTCTTCCTGATCAGTAATTCCTCATATAATAATCCTGACACATTTCTCTGGATCAGTAAATCCAGAAAAAATCTTCCTAACTATTTTCTTTACTCTATCAGTTGTCTATACTGCTGTAACACTGAATTGGGTGCTTATAACTCTAACTAGGGCTTTTCTGGAAAACCTCAATAAATAGAACTACATGTGTATGGGGAGGAAAAGTAAAGGTGCTGAATGATGCATCATTGCTAACAGAAGTGGTTAATGCTTCCTTCATCTGTGTACCTTGTATGATAGAAGACATGCCAGGGTGTGGATTAGTGCATAACCATCAAAGATAGATAGTATAGTATAAGTTCTTTACATTTGTTTGCGGACCCACTGTTTTATTAGTGAAGAGAGGAAAATGTAACCAGCCTCTAGAAATTCTTAGTTGTATGCTCTTGGTGAGTAAACAAAATAAATAAACAGATTAAGTTTACTTCTTGTTTTAGAAAAGCCAGAGGGGTGTATTATCTACTGTTAAGAAGCTTGTTTAAAAGCTCATGGATGACTTTGAAATCAATTAGAAGTTTGTAACTGGGTTCAGCAGGGTGCAGGTTGTGTTCTTTCTGTCATGATAAATTAAATGAACTGAATACTTGATTTGCAAGATGTTGATATACAAGTTGAACTGTATTTCTAGGACAGTTTTACTTCTGTACATTTTGTGAAGACATCAAGTGTTTCATAATTACCACTAAGTGTCTCTACTAAAATCTAGCTTGTAGAAAGTGCTTCCCCTCTCCACACAGCTATTGATGATTATGAAATAAGGAGTAGCATTTCTGCTTTGGACTGAGTGGTTAAGTCTGACACTTTTGGGTGATGCACTAGAATCCTCGATGGTCCTGAAGGGAAAAGGAATTGCGGAAAAGCTGCTGGGGTTTTTCCCACTGCTTTAATTTCAATTCAAATGATCAGGTACCATAATGCTGTAGTATTCCGTATGCTTATTCCAAAAATGTTTGTATGTTTTTTGGGATTTACATATGTGCCCTACACACTATTGCAAAACAGCTGCTTTCACATTAAAATCTCACACTGTTACCCTTCCGGATTAAATAAAACTAATTTTTTCTTGTTTGTCTCATGACGTTTAATTTTGCTGAGTTGGCTCTGTGTTTTGTAGAGAACACAGTGCTATGTTGAGAGCATCTCAGAGATCTGTTGCTTTAATTCATACGTTGTTGATGTGCTGTGAATCTGGCTGGCTTAGAAAGGGATATTAGGAGAATCACTGCTATTTCCCTACTGTGAGAGCCTTTGAGAGGTAAATGATGGCATTATTTCCTCTTCTGCAAGGGTTATTCTAGCCAGCAGGCAACTTAGGAAAACAGACCAGTGTGTGCAAAGAATGAAATTGTGGCAGCTATTAGTAAGGTTTGCCTTGCTGTTTCCAGTGTTCAGCTTGAAAGAATCCAGTCTGTCTTCACCAAGTTACAGAGCAAGTAAATCTTGCTGTGGATAACTTTCATGAAATTGCTTTTCTGTTTAAAACTTCTAAGTTTTTTTTTTTTAATTACAGTTAGTCACTCTGACATTCTACGACTCTGTGTCATTCATGGAGTTTTCAGTTCATGTTACCAGATTCTCTGCAGGAATCAGTGGTTTTAAAAACAATCTTAACAAGGCCAGTGCCTTTTGAAAAGCAGAAAAGTCCCAGAAAGTTCAGTGGGTACTGCCACTGACCAAGTTGTTTGTTAAAAACAGTTTGTTTTAAACCTTTCAGAAGACAAAGATCTCAAACAAGCATATAAGTTCTGTGTAGGGATTAGATGGGTCTAGCTAGTCTGAATTCACTGATGTTTGAATTATGGCCCAGTTTGAGGCAAAAGAGTAGAGGCAAAAAGTGTTTGGGTGTGAATTCATACTACTGCTGCATGCCCCTTGGTGTCTTTCATTAGCTTTCCTTTTCATTTCAAGATTAAGTTCTCATAAAGCACGCTCAGCGGAATTGGGCACGAAGCTGCCTGGAGCTAGTGTAAAAGAGGTGGGTCACTCAAGTGCAGTTTTCTTTTGGGAGTTCCCTTGTATGCATCTGTGTTACCCCTGATGTCAGTCATGGTGCTCTTTGGGGAGAATTAGGGAAGCTGGTTTGTGTGTTTTTGGGCCAGTTGAAGTGTGTCACTAACTGTGTGAGTGAACATAAATAAGTGAGTTGGCAGGCTTTTACCTTTAAGAAATTACATGTGAATGCTTCTCTAGGTGCCATGAATCCAGGGGTAGCAGGGGATCAGCTTTCTGTGGCTCTTGCTTCTAATGAAGTGGAAAGGGAAGATGACACATGATCAGTGAGAAGATGTACAGTAATGAATTTCATAGAACCATAGAATGCTAAGAGTTGGAAGGGACCTTAAAGATCATCTCCTCCCAACCTTCGCTGCCATGTGCAGGGACACCTCCAGCTACATCAGGGTGCTCAAAGCCTTATCCATCCTGGCCTTCAACACTGCTGATGTTGGGGTCCACAACCTCCTTAGTTGTGGATTTCAGAAAGGAGGGTTAGCTGTTTGCAGGTCTATCCTCTATTCCCAACAGAAGGCTAGAATTCATACTGAATGTACTAGCAGAACTAAATATAAAAAAACTAAAATAGTGGATCACAAGCTGTAGGCCTGTATAGCTTTTAAGTAGTTTATGAGAAATTTGGAAATTTTGAAGGAGGGACAAGGGAAAGCGCATTTAAATTTCTTCTTGAGTTTTTGATGCATTATCTCATATGTTTCTTCACTGTTTCACCCATCTCTGGGAAGGGTTGTGTACACTGTAAGGCAGAATGACAGTGTGCAGTGATAACATTAGCAGATAAGTAATCAATTTATCACAAGCTAGTTTCTGGAAGGATTTGTCAATGAATAGCGTTGGGAACTGAAGTAACAGATTTGGTGATGTTACTGAATAGAGCTAATAGAAAACAGAATGTATGATTTCTGATTTTTCCTTTCTTTCTGGAAGTAGTTTTGCTATTCTGAACCTGGCTGACCAGTTTTCTTGTGTCTTGCTTACAATATGGCAGTAATGGTTGTCTCAAGGTCTCTGTAGCAGAATTTCTGTCACTCAGCTGCAGCATGGGGACAGACAGTCAGCTGCGCCCTGTGCCTGGCACCAGCCTGTTTCAGTAGACAGCTGAGGCAGCTCAGTGCGGGCTCTGTTCTCATGTTGATGGCTGCAACTGAGCAGATGCTCCTGTTTTTCCAGGACCTCTTTTTTGTTAGTTTGTTACTGTAACCAGAAAGTCTGGACAAACAGCAAAAAGGCTTTTGTGAGAACGAGATGCCAAATGAAATAGGAGAAGAACATATGGAAGGGAAAGGAAAGAGTATTTCATACAGTTCACAAGTGGAGAAAAAATTGATTAATTAAAATAGTAAATGAAACCACTGAAATAATTATTAAAGGAGCAGGCAGCATTTTTTTAAAAACAAAAGCAAACCAGAAAACCCTAACTATCCCTTTAATTTGGAACTCACTGCTTTATTTTCAAATTACTGTGGTTGATTAACTCTGGAGTTGCTTCTAAAATAACAACCCCTCCCCACATGATCTGCCTGTGTCTTGCTGAGCAAGTGTCATTGTGATTCCCCTCCACCCTTGGCTTGTCCTTTTGTTACATGTGACTTGGTCAACACAGGGCTTTTGGCCAGCACCCCTGGCTTATAGTGAGAACCCAGCATTATTGGGTCACACTCACCCACTGCACATAACTTAATGTATTCACTTCCATCCTGCCATCATGTTCTTCATGAGTAGTTCTGTCCTTGAACCACTGAATTGTGAAGATGATATATTTCCAATTCATGGCAAAGCCATTTTAGGGTTTTTCTTTCCCCATTTTTGAATGTGGGATATAAGCCTTTAATATTAAGGGAAGAAATGCAGTCTGAATGAATAAAACCAAACTTGAATATGTTTTGTTTATCAGACTTCTAAGATGATAGCAGAGACGTTGTGAGCCTGAAACAGGCCAAAAACCTTTGTTCTTTACCATGTGTATAGTTGCTGAATTTGAAAAATTACTTCAGTGTTTGGGAAGCATGGAAAAAAGCCTTTGAAAAAAAACCTTTTCTGTATATCACATTTCTATTAAATAAGTTGATAATGGAAATAATTTTTAAGTCTCATTTCTACTGAGTCTGGTAAATAATTCCCTTTTTTTTTTTTTTTAAATAATCACAGAAATAGTAGTATTTTCTCTAGTATAGTGTTCTTTCTACCATAGCCTTTTTATCATTAGTGGACAAATAAGAAATTAATTAAACAAAATTTGTTTTTATACCTAGCTGTCTACATACACCAAGCAGAACATAAGTAATTATAAATGTATTTTTGCTTACTGAGGTAGTTCCTGTCAACATTTTTGTTTGCTTCTGTTCTGTATAAAATAACTTTATGCCAGTTAGTTTTCACTGCAATAGACATCCCATGTATGGGATTATAAGGCTAGCTGTTGTGTCAGATATATGGTCTCAGTAGGTTCTGTCCATTATACCTGCTGCTAAGCTCTCCTGATTATAAAATGTGGAAGTAAATTAATAGTTAAAATTTTTAGACTATATTGCTGTGATGTCTATATACCATTGCTTTCTCTTACTGAAATAAATCAAAGTACTAACTGTGTTATTTTCTCTTCTTTCCCCAGGAAGCTATTGATTGCCTAGAAATTAAGAAAGAGTGTGAGAAGTCTGATTGATCAAGGTGGAATTTTTTTCCAAGAGCCTTTTCACAATTGCCTTTTGCAAAATCTTCAGACGGTCCCATTTGTGCCATGTTTTGTGGCTCTCACCGTAAGAGGAATTTGTCTTGATGAAGATTCCTAACATTGGTAATGTGATGAATAAATTTGAGATCCTTGGGGTTGTAGGTGAAGGTAAGTAGTATTTTAATAAAAGATTAATCAGAATTTGATACAGATTTGACTTAGTCCTCTTGATGGTAGTAAGGTAGGAATTGTAAATTTTTCTTGTATGTATTTATTATCGATGGCTTCTTCTAATTGCCTTCTCAGATGGATGGAGAAGGTTGGAAGCTGAAAGGAATGGACGAGAAATTGGACAGTTTTTTTGGGTTTTTTTGTGTCACTGTGGTTTTTTTTTCCTCTTAAAAGTTTAATATTTTGATTTCTCATTAGTGGTACTAGGGAGATGGAAGTTATCAAACTTACCTGAAGCATATTTTTATAAAATAATTTCAGCATTTTAAAATTCATTTACTTTTGAGCAATTTCTATGAAATTGTTTCAGTGTACAGAGATTTAGTATTTGTATATGCAAGTTCTGGATAATAATACTGGGAACAATATTCTTTTTATGGTTAGGAGGTTACTGAACACTGTTTTATCTTGCCACTTTCAATATTTTTTCTGCATTGAGATGGTTTATCTCTCATCTTCTTTGTTTCAGGAGCCTATGGCGTTGTACTTAAATGCAGACACAAGGTAAGTAAATTGCTTTTAAGTCAGAGGGAAATGTTGGTATTTGAGTGAAACAGTGACTTTTGATGAGAACTTACATGATACTATGTATGAGACATGGCATCTGTGATGGATTTTCTTGGAGTCAGTTACTTAATAGCAATATTAACTGCGATTTTCAGGGGGAAAAGCTATATCTAGTACTAAATCTTTTTTTGTGTATTTTATATTTGTCTGAAATATTGCTAATGTTTCACTAATTTCAACTAAGAGAGTTTTTAAGAAAAGAGAACAAAAAAAAATTGTTTTGGAACAGAGTTTATGCTCAAGCAGTCTTAATTAGAATGCCAAACTATTTGCCAAATGCTGCTGTCTTGGAACTTTAGCTGTCCTGGAAGGGGCAAGGGAAAGAAAGGGGAATCCATGTGGGATTTTGGTATTTGTAGGATGATCAAATGGCAGTAAGAAAGCAGTGATTTTTTTGGTTGTTAATTTTAATTTGGAAAATGAAGAAGTTAAAAAGTGAAAAACGTTAAGTTAAAAAGGAAAAGACAAAAACACTGTTATAGACAAAAATGTAGTCTGGCAACCTGTCTACACTGTTTTAACCAATGTGTTAGCTGGATGTATCTGAACTTGCCTCTCATCAACACAAAACTGACACAAACTACTTTGCTGTCTTTGGAGCTGTAGTGTTGTCATATAACAAAATAACTTCTGTGAAGCAAAAAATTTCAGAATCATAGAAGTACTCATTTCCAGTGATCTAAGAATATATAAAAGGATTTTTTTATGTAGTTCATACCCTTTTCTAGAAAAAGTTAGCACCGTGCAGAAGGTTTGTGTTCCTGTGGTGGTTTTTAGCATGTACATAGAAGGGCTTTTGCACACACTGTTTGTTCCTATTTGGAGTGTCTTACACTGTTGTGCTGACTTAAAAAGGGAAAAAAAAAATTAGAACTTAATATTCTGTCTCAAGCTGAAGCCTTGTTGGGCTTGGAGGTCTGTAACAGTCAGTGGAATGACTGGTTAATTGGATCTTTTTAGATAGTTATGGTATGAAAATCAGTGTGAGTAGTTTGAGAACACCTCCATAGTAATGATATAGTTTGTATTAGGCAGCTCTATTTTTTGTGGAAAGTAACTTCACCCTGACTCAAGAAGTTTCTAGGATTTCCTGCATTGCTGAGTGAAATCTAAGCTGTGCGTGTCTATTCACGCTCATGCAAAAGAGTTCAGTACACTAAAATTGTAGTATATTGTCAGGGTAATCTGTTGTCCAGGTTCCTATGAGGACACCTTGCAGTACACCAGATGACTGTAAAGTAAAGGCTTTTCTTTAGCAGAGGAAAGTGTTTCTTCCTACAGCCTGTGTAAAAATGCTGCCTTCCTTGTGAGGATCTAAATCTTTTGGTAGTTGCACCATTTTTTCCTGCAGCTTCATCATAATTGAAACAGCTGTGCTGAAGGTTTAAAACAAAGTGGTATTTCTTTAAGCTTCTAGCAAGTGGGTTTACTAAGACCTAGGGCTTCCAGTTTTTGGAGACCTAAAGAAAAGGTGAGGTATGTTGCTGTTTTCATCTTACTGATCTATGAATCTCACTTAAAACAAGCTGCACTGAGCCTCTGCAAGCCGATGACTTTAGGGGCTCTCTGACTAAAAAAAGTGTAACTCTCTAAAAGTTAAATGTTGGCCTTTCCTGCTTGTATAGGAAAACAGATTAAATAAACTTTCATGCAATCTTAACAGACTTGTCTGGAAATGCAAAGATGTATGGTTTGGTTTTTTTGGTTTGCATTTTTGGGGTTTTTTTTTACGGTTTGGCTGCTGGTGGGCATACATTACATTCGAATGTACAAGTATTTGTATTCATGCTTATAAATAGTGGTAATATGTCAGGATCAAATTCCCAGCTATTGTAAATGCAATATATCTCCACTGTATTGTTGAGAGGGTAAATTTTATATTAAACGAGGAGCCAGCCCCTAATTGTAACAATTTTCCAACATATAATCCACTAGTGCTTCAGTAAATATGTAGCTTTTTGCCTCAGTGCATTTCACTGGCTGTGTATATAGATTTAAATAGGAGAGAACGGCCTAAGGAGCAAATACCTTGTCATTATTATATGTGTTTTTCCTTTGCCAAGGGAACATTACCAGAAAAGCTAAAATAGTTCCTCTAGAATGACTGTATTTACATTATTATACAGCATGTTTTTATCCTAAATCCTTCATTGCTAATTGTGGTTTATGCATAAAGATTACTTGTTTATCTGAGGGGTTTTTTCTGATGCAAGGCTAATGCAAATAATGTTGAAAAAAAGTAGAGCTGATGTTCTGAAAAGCTTTTCCTATTATTTTATTTAGTCAAGGACTTTTCCTAAGGAAATGGAGTGAAGTGCTTTGTGTTTGAAAATATTCGAAATACATTTGATAGTTACAAACCATTAAAACAGGCTGTCTTGGCTTATCTGGATTTTGGCTGTTTTCTGAAAAAAAAAGCCACTTGAATAATTCAGAGAGCATGGCTGAGGAAAAGAATCTTTGCTAATGTTTAAGACTTGTCAAATATTTGCCCTTTAAATAAAAACAGAATCCCTTTTACTTTGTGAAGTAGTCTTGCTGCTTCATGCAGTTAACCTTTGCTAGTAGGGGTTTAGGCACAGCTTTTAGAAGGACTCTTGTATCAGGTGTGAAACTAATAGGGCAGTATTGTGAATTAAAATCAATAAAATGGTAGGAAGGTGCTATGGTCTCCAAAGCCATAGGTGTCCAAAGATGGGCACATGGAGAAAGAAGCCTAAAGAAAACAATTAATCCAAAAGCCAGTGTGAAAAGTAAATGTTACACTGTGAGATAATAAATTGTGTGCATAGGAGGAACATTGACAATTGTGCTACAAGTAGAGTTTGTAGAAATGAGGTGAATACATCCTTAGATGCCTGAGATAAGCAGAGACTGTGCCTAGGTGGACAAGATGATGACAACTGAAACAGGGATTGTTTTTTAGGACGAGGCAGCACCACAAAAGCAGGCTGGAGAGAAAGAGGGGTTCATACAAGCAGGCAGTCAAACCATGAGAAACCCTTGGACAACACTCTCTGGCACATGGTGGGATTCTTGGGGTGTCCTAGGTCAAGAGTTGGACTTTGCTGATTCTTGTGGGTCCCTTCCAGCTCAGGACATGCTGTGATTCTATGCCTATGTACATATATTTGTATGTATAAATTGATGGGCGTTTTTTAGGTTAGCCAGGTATGCAGGAAGGTGTGTGGTGATGCAGTTTCTCTAAAAGCACAGTTGAAGTGTATAAAATCCCCTAGACTTCCTCTCTTGCAGTGTGCTGTGTGTTACCAGAGGCCTTGAGCCTGAGTGGATACAGTTTAATGATGTGTAAGTTTGGAGCCAGGTGTCTTTATATGTCTAATGTCTCCTGCCTAATGACATGTTTTTTCTGGTCTTTTATTTTAGAAATGTTTCTGATTTTGGTTGCTCTTAATAGTATGGGGCATTTTTAGATCTTTCTGAGATAAACACCACTCAATTCCTAAATTAAAAGCAAACAGAAAGAAATGTTAGTTTACAGAATTATTTGGCACTTCAGTGCATTGAAGAAAAATGAAGAATAACCTTTTTAATAGATTTAATGCTTCCAGGCAATTTCTTCTTAGCCTAATATTTAGTTTTGTCTTGTTTGGGCCTTCTGTAATACTTTCACATTGTGTTCTGATAAGTTGTCTGCCTCAGAATACATGAAACAAATATTTGCTGACCCCTTAAAGGAAGGTACAGTTTACTCATTAGAAAATATAGTGAATATGCATATGAAGAAGAATCATTACATTTCTTTTGAGTATCTCAGCCTTTTTCATGTATTTTATTACTAGAACCCCTACAGACCAGCAGGGTCATGGTTTTCTTAGTTTTCCCTTTGAAACTAATGATTTTTTTGTTCCTACAGATAACCCAGTACTGCACATTTCATGCTATTTGTTTGTGTTTGAGCAGAGTCAGGAATTCCCTTTTTACCATTGCTGGCCAACTTGAGAAAATGTTCCCATGGCTATTACTGTGCTTTGAGGAAGTCATCCTTGTAGAACAGCCAGCCCTGACAGACTCCTTTGCCCTTTAGGGCTGTCTCTAAGCTGATTCCAGAACAAGGTGAAATCTGTTATTTTGAAAGTCCAGGGTTGTATTTCTACTGTCCTTCCTTCTTAACTCTGTCAGAATCTTAAATTCCCCTGTGTTATGGTGGAGATGCTGGTCTGTTGTAATCCCAGTAAGAGAGGCACACAGGCTCTGTAAATTGTAATTTAAAGTGCTGCTTCTTTAGTGAGTGTTAACTTTAATGAAGTAAAAATGGAATGGATAATCTTACATCCCTTTAGATGCTGGGAATCTTGAGTTGTGCAGCATCAAAATGGCCTCTGATCAGAGTGCAGCAAAATGTGCAGACCAGTGTATAAGAAGGGTCTTTTAATAATTTTCATTATTCAAGCTATTACAGGATTCTTTTGAAAGAAAACTCCTAATCAATTCTGTTGTCAAACAGAAAGGTGTTTGCAGGAGAACTTTGTGCTATATCCTTAGATAAAGGCAAGGCTGCTCAGGTTCTGTAGTTCGGATGCTGAGTGGGAGCTGCTCGCAGGCTGCTCTGGTACAATGGCCTGGCTGAGTTTGTCCTGCAGTCCAGGCAGCTGAGCCTGGGCCACCTCAGGTAAACTCTGTTGTGCATCACTAATTTTTCCATGTACAGTGGTCTTCTGGTCAGGGTGCACACACATTGCCCCTGAGGTTATCACCAGCCTTTGCATTCCTGTTGGTTTACTGATCAATGTCAAGCAATTGCCTTCTCCATTTTCCAAAAATCTCATTTTCTCCATCATGTTGTACTACCCTTGCAGCAGATGCTGGGATGCTCTAAGTCCTCTGTGAAAATTGGACTTTGTTGTAAGGCTTCCCTTAAAAAGGCTTTGTATGTTTTGCTCTCTTCATAAGGTGCTTTGAAGCGGGTGTTCCCCCTAACGTAACCTGTGGTGTTCTGTCTTCTAACCCTCACACAAAAACTGTTGACTTGTTTCTTAGCTATTTCAAAGCAAATGTACATGCATTCAAGCATCCCTCTCCTTTGCAAGGATATCCTTGTCTCCTTAGGATATTTGAAGGAAGATGAGCTGTGTCTGTTGGGGCAGTGCTCTGGTCACGCAAGCTATTCTGCTACATTTTCTGTAATCCTAAAGAGTGGTTTCATCATCTAGGATGACAGGTAGTTCAGATAATGCGTACTTCTAGAACTGTGCACTGATTCCTAGTTCCTTCTGGTTTTTTCTTGCAAATTTTATGTATAGACACCTGGGCCTGGTCATGCCGCTTCCTTGGAGCAAGTGAGAACTTCATACTCGTGAAAGATCTGGGTTTTCTCTAATATTGTCATAAAAGCATAGTCCTGAATCTCCCTGGTGGATGTTAGAATCCCTTCTCCGACTCTTGTATCTGCTGATGTCATTAGCACACACTCACTGTAAATCTGCCAACCCTTTTTACTTTGTTGAGTTCCCCTTTAGTGTCAGAATTAAAAGATAAGTGTACTTGTTTGTAAAGGTACAGGTTTTTTCAGTGTGTTGTATATTTTCATGTACTTGCTTTAGATTTGGCTCTCAAGGTTCCTTAGCTCCCCAGCATGTGTCAAACAAAGTGCTTGGACTGAAGAATAGTCATTGCAGTTTAACTTTTATTTTATGGTGTTATCTTTTGTACTGAAAAGGATACAGCTCTTTTTTGTTTTACTTTGGATTTGACTGATTTGACAGTAGTTCCTGTTTGGTTGATTGAGAAATTAAAGAATGAGTAAATGAAAAATCTGAGTTCTCAAAATGAGACCAGATTGCTGCCTGTGTTTTTTCCCCTCAATGCTACAGTCTTTCATATGGTGGAGGTAGTATGAACTGATTTCAGATTTTGGCTGCTGAGCTGAAGAACAGACTAGCACTGCTTGGTATTTGGACCCTGGGATACTAGCTGTGCTGATCGCTAATTTTATGGGTTTTGGTGTTTGTATTTCACTAAAATTTCTGTAATACTGTAAGTTAAGGAGAGGTATTTCTATTTTGACAGAAGTAGCTATTAGGTGGGATATTGCTATTCAACATTTTAATGATTTATCTAAAGGCAAATGTAGAGGTACTGCTGTTAAAAGTTAAGGAAAACAAACAACAGTGGTAAGCATTTAGCGTTACATGGCAAGTGATTCCATTCAGGGAAAGCATGTTTTAAATATTTGTATTTTTTCATATGCAATTGACTTTCAAAATTAGAAACTTTCAGCAAAATTTTAATGATGTAAGGAGCATTTTCAGCACTTGGTTTTATCATTTCAGAGTAAAGCTGAAAAATGAATAATACATAGACTTTTTCCAATCTAATTCCTGCA
The DNA here is from genome assembly GCA_013400915.1 of Pardalotus punctatus. Taxonomy (NCBI): domain Eukaryota; kingdom Metazoa; phylum Chordata; class Aves; order Passeriformes; family Pardalotidae; genus Pardalotus; species Pardalotus punctatus. The sequence goes on along the minus strand of VZTX01001902.1, from coordinate 197,146 downwards.
CCTGGGGAACACTAATCCTATGCACCAGCCCAGGCTGGGGGTTGCCTGCTGGAAAGCAGCTCTGGGGAGGAGAACCTGGGGAGGGTCCTGGTGGGCACCGAGCTGTCCGTGAGCCAGCAGTGCCCCGGGGCCAAGAAGGCCGATGGGATCCTGGGGGGCATTAGGGAGAGCCCTGCCAGCATGTCAGGGAGGTGATCCTGCCCCTCCACTCACCCCAGTGAGGTGTGTCTGGAGTGCTGTGTCCAGTGTGGGCTCCTCAGGACAACAGAGACCTGGAGATTCTGGAGTGGGTCCAGTGGAGGTCCATAAAGATGATTAAGGGACTGGAGCATCTTTCTTATGAGGAAAGGTTGAGGGAGCTCGGCCTGTTCAGCCTTGAGAAGAGACAACTGAGAAAGGACCTCTTCAATGTCTGTCAGTGTCTGAAGGGAGGTGTCGGGATGGATCCAGGTGCTTCTCAGTGGTGCTGAGCAATAGGACAAGAGGCAGAAACTGATGCACAGGAAATTCCACCTCAACACGAGGAAGAACTTCTTTCCTGTGCAGGTGACAGAGCACTGGCACAGATTGCCCAGAGAGGCTGTGAAGTCTCCCTCACTGGAGATATTCAAGAACTGTCTGGGCACAATCCTTGCCATGTGCTCTGGGATGACCCTGCTCAATCAGGGAGTTTGGACCCATGACTCACTGTGGTCCCTTCCAACCTGACCCACTCTGTGATTTTGTGATATACACTAGAATGGTTATTTTGGGTCAGATGATTTCAGCCATCTCAGTATCTTAAAAGTGATTTTGTTTTAGGTAAACAACAGATTAACAACGGGGCTGGTATGGTGTGATGCACCACACAGTATTCATAGTATCTAGTTCATACCGTGCTACTGAAAAGTCATTATCATCAGAATATTCTAGCACAGATTATGGCACCAGTGTATTCTTTTAATTACCTTATCCTGTGCCTAAAGCCATCTATCCTATGTCTTCAGTTTGCCAGTGTGTACTGTTTAAAAGTATTAACTGATGTTTCTGCATGCTCTGTATTCTGTCCTTACTGCATTTTTTAATATATCATCAATTTACATATAACTATACTTTACCTAAAACCAGGTAAAAATACAGTGCAAAATTGTATTGATAAATGTCTAAGATCTGACATATTCCTTTATTGTTACTATTGCTATCTCGTTGCCTTTCTTTGGTTACGTCCTCAGATTTTTTGCTGTTTTTTAATTTGATTTTTTAATGTAATTAAAAGCAGTATGCCAATTTTCTCAGTTTAGCAATTGTGGTTTGGCTCTGTGGCAAGATTTTCTGTTTTAATTGTTGCCAAGGTAAAATCTCTGTGCGGCACACTGTTTTCTTTCAGTAATGGCAGCTTACTCTGTGGAAGATTATTGCATTAATGGTGTTGTTCCTCAGGCTAAAGCATCATATCACTGATTTTTTTTGTGCCAAAACTTGTGTGAAACACATTCAATGAACATTAGACTTTATGGAGCTTCTGAATAGAGTGTGCCAGTACTCAATGTTTGCAGTACTCAAAGCTGAGATCAGTCCTACGTATTGTGTGAGGAAAATAGAGCTATTAGGCAAGCTGTAGTACTGAAAGTTGTATTAACTCTTTAATAACTTGCTTCAGCTTCACTGTGAGGCAGTGAATAACCTTCTGAATTCCTTACAGAATTCTGGTGTGAAATGTTAGATGCAGAGTATTTGTTTCATGGACTTCCTAACTCTACTTCCATGGCATTCCCTTGAGTGCAGCAGTGAGAGGCAAGTTTGATTAGTGCTGATTCACTTCAGTTATTGCTTTCCTATACGTGTAAGTGACATACAGTGAATATTTATAACTGCTCGCTGTACAGGGTAGATGTGAATGTGGTATTGACAGTTTTTAAAGCTTTCATTTCTCATTGATGCATTGTGGCATTTGTTTTACCTGAACCTGGGCCTCTTCCATAGTCCTCTCAGTCCTCTGGGGCAGGGGGAAACAGACCATCAGATTAGCATGATATTAATGTGTTTTAAATACCATTGATAGCAATGAAGTCCAGATCTACGTAGAAGAAAGTGGAGATTCATATGTGTACTGTTACTGCTCTAAAGATCAGATAGTTATGCAGAATGGAGCATAGAAACCTAAGTTGCTAAGCTCCCACACTTTGAGCAGACTGCTACTAATTCAGCCTCCCCTCTTACCCCCAACATGGGCTATAATCCTCTGTATCATGATATTGCTGCCTTTTATTTCTTTTCCTCAAAATCCTATTCCCAAGTACCTCTTTTTCTTCAATTAAAGAGTTGTTTCATAATACATTTCTTAATAAAAACAGTTAAAGCACTAATTTTGAGGAAACTATCAGATTCTAAGATTACTTACCCACACTAGTGGAAAAAAAATTAGATCTCTGTTTGGTGGTGTCCTGATTTTCTCAAAGTTAGAGTCCTGGGATTAACTGAAGGAAACATTTGGGTTCATGCTTGTATGGCTATGTAGGATGAGGGGATGAGGTAAGTTAGTCCCAGATCTTTTTTTTTTTTCATTGCTTTTGTTATTTTCTGTCTGCTACTTCCACTATATATTGCTAAGATATGTTATATTTCAAGGTTTTATTTAATTTTATCTTATATAAAACCTTTCTATCTTTATCAGTCACATACAATGATTTCCTTAAGAGCGCCTGGCCAGGGTTCAACGAAGTGGGCATTTAATGCATTTTTAAATGCATTAAATTACTAGAGGGAATGGCATGAACTTGTGTAAGGGGGGTTTAGGTTGGATATTCGGGAAAGGTTCTTCACCCAGGGAGTGGCTGGGCACTGGAACAGGCTCCCCAAGGCAGTGGTCACAGCACTAAACCTGACAGAGTTCAAGAGGCATTTGGACAACACTCTCAGGGACATGGTGTGATTCTTGGAGTGTCCTGTGCATGGCCAGGGGTTGGACTTGAGGATCCTTGTGGGTCACTTCCAGCTAAGAATATTCTATGATTCTGTGAAATTTAATGTTTTTTGTTATTGCCATTAGTTTGCAGCCGTATCAATGGAATGGTGCTGGTTTGATGTCTGCTGTTCTGCTATGTTGTTTCCCTTTGAGTCTTTTATGAAAACCCAGACTTGTTTTTGAAAGTTCCCTTGTAGGATACTCCATTCCCTTACCTCTTCCTTTGTGCTTGTCATGTTATGAGCCCTGCTCAGATATGGGTGGTATTCAGTACCAAAAATTCTCATTCCGTCTCTCCTTTGGGAACAAAGGCTAATATTTTGAAATGGAAGGTGCAGGGCAAAGATAAGAGAACGAGAGCTTTCAGAGTGGAGAAATCAACTTGCTGTGGAAGGGGATACTAAGACTTCTTTTTTTCAGATGTGTTCAGTTTAAAGCAGTACAGCGTGAGGGTGTTTGCTCTCAGTACCACAAATTAGGATGGTTTAAGTTGGCTTATCCATTATAACGTTTCATGCAGCACAAAGCTGGAGTGCAAGGACACCTGATGCTGCAGAAGATCTTCAAAACAAGAAGGTTGAGAGAGACAAGTGGGATCACCCTTGTACTTCATTAATGCAGGTAGCTGAAAGAAGCGTAGAAGCCTGAGTTAAAAATGAGGGTATTCATCTTGCTTTGGAAGGATATCTGAAATGTATTACTGATGGTTTTCAATTTATGTTAAGTCAAAGATAAGCAATTTGTTGCAGTCAGAGTATCTCAGATCAGAAATGCTTTTAGTCAGACAGTTTCTTCCAGTTGGTCACACTAATGGCTCTGGATTAACTAGACATCTTTTGCACTTTTCCATTTGTTTCTTAAAGAAACTAATGTATTTTTGACAGTATTTTACATAATATGTTATATGAATTCTTGCTGTGGCTACTGTGTTACTAAAGTGAAAGCTTAATGCTTGTGTTGCAAATAACAGCTTTGCTTGGACTATTGCCAGTAAACAAACAAGCCCCTTAGTAGTTGCTGCAAACTCCCTCTGCAAAGGGGTTATATATCATTGCTCTTGTAATAATACAGGAATCATATTCAGACCTGCAGCAGTGTGTTCTGTGGCTGCCCTTAATGGCTTTAATTGCAGACAGCTTGTAGTGCTGTATCTCATTTTAAGGCCCTTGTAAGTGAAATCTTACTTTAAGTGTGGATGTGATGAGCACCCAAAGTAAGACTATCCATACAAATTATTTTTTCTTGCAAAAAGTTGAAAATGTTATGCTGGAAATTAAGGTTTAGGAACATGACTACTGTGTTACTTAGAAGCAGCAGCAGGAGAAATTGAAATAGATGAGAATTAGAGACCTGATTGTAGGGTCTTGGATCATTAGGAAAGTAGCGGTGCAAGCAAGGGCATTTATAGTTAATGCAAATTAATATATGGGAGAGGGAACAGCATATGGCTAATTATAGGACTACATCTGTAGTAGTATGAACTTGCTTGAATGTTGGATTGCAATCTGGTCTTGCCATCAAATTGTAAATTACTGTGTGGCATAATTGATGCAAAGAACATTGTATTTCTAAAATTTTGAATTTAATTGTTTCCCTGAGAGGGATTCTTGCGCATTTCTTAAAGTTTTCTAGGACACAGGAGCAGCTCTTAGAGCACTAGGTTAATAATTGATTTCTTGGGTGCTCTATGCATTTAAACAAAGGCCACTAAAATAGAGCATAGCTCAGTATTTTGAAAGATCATTCATGTAGATTATTAAATGTATCATGGAAAAAATGGTTTGGAATCATCTGGCTGGCTTTCAAAATTATTTGTAGCAACCAAGTTGATCTAAAATTTTAATAAACTACAGTGTCTTGAATATACCCATTCATATTACCTTATTGTCTTAATTTTTTTTTTGTGAATTGAAAGTTGTTTTTTTTTTTTTAATTTTTGTTTTTTTTTAAACTCAGGCATCTTGGAAAATGAGCATTTGACAGTGTAGGTAAAACATTGACAATAACAATGAAAACTTTCCTATTGTTTCACTTTTTCTGAAAACTATAGGCTCTTCTTAGCAAATGTATTTTTTCATCAGTAAAGATTACAGTGTGGTTTTGAATAGTAAGTTGTCCTTCTGAATGCCCTGATTAAAGCAATTTAGATTTTCTTGCTTACTCACTTCTGTGTGATTCCTAACTGGTGGGATACCCTCCCAAAATATAAAATACTTTCTATTCTTTTTGAATAAAAATTCTTGGAATTTGTAACTTCTTTTAAAGTATAGAGGTATTTACTTCTCATTCAAAGCCTGGATAACAATAAATGGGGAAAAAAGGAAAGTAGTTTCCATTCATACCGTTGCAGCTGTTAAAATTTGTACAAATGTGTAAAATCTTGTGCAAAGAACTTAATAATTGCACTTACTGTATGTGGTTTTTGATCACAGCTAAAAGACTACGTAAGAGTCTAGGCAAACCAGACATCAGAGTATAGTGACCAAGAAATTTTGGATACAGGGGGAGGGCAGGCTGAGCTCTTGAATAGAGGCCTTTTTGCTAAGACTGCTTTGTGCTCAATCTTTTTTCAACCAATAGCAGTTCTTAACTGTTAGCACGGAACTGGAGTCATTCTTTATGCTGTCTATGCCTTATACATGTATTAGAATTTTGAAACTCTTCAAGACATATACTTCTTTTTGCTGTGTGTAGCTGCACCTGCACCTGGACAATAAAGCTTGATGAGTCTGCTGCTTGCTTTTTTTTCAAGAATAGTCCAATTGCATGCTAGCTTCTCCTTTTCTAACATATATCTACTTAAGCTGTTTCTGATTTAAGATAAAAATTAAAACATCCTCTGGATTTATAAAGTATTTGCATTTTTACTATCCCTGATTTATTTTAGTTTAAGCTGCTAAATTAGACTGATCTTTGTCCAAGTTCCTTTTAAGCCGTAACGCCTTAGAACATAATGGCTTTACTTTGCCTATTATGGAGAATCATTCACTTGATGCAATTTTATTTTCACTTTTTCAGATGTGTAGCAAAGTGAGGATTTGTTTCTGAACAGCACAGGTAACTCTTTGTTGGAAACAGATACCAGTGCTGCTCTCCAATTTTATAGTTGCTTGCACCTTAAAAACTTTGATGAGTCATCTTCTATTTCTTCTTGCATGTGAAGACTAATTTCTGTGCAGTATTGGGGTGTAACAAGATTAGTATAATGAAGTTCAGTGTCATCTTGCATAAAAGGAGGGTGATTATTTGCAGATCATCAAGTGAGATTATTGTACTCATGGATGCTCATTCTATCTGGTTTCATTCACTTGTACCCTCGTACCCACATGCTTAGAAGTATAAAGGGACGTGTGTGTGCCCATGGGAGGTGTCTGATTTGGACAGTATCTCGTGTGTGGGATGGAGGGCAAGGGCAAGGAGCTTTTAAGTCCCTGCTTCATCTCTAGAGTTCCTCTGGGTGGTGATGGCAAACTAGTTCTTATATCTTTTGTGTTTATATTATATTTAGATGTCTCTTGTTATGGGATGGTCCTTAGCTTCAGTCTTGCTTACTTCAGCTTCCATGGGTCTGTTTTCTGCTTTTGCTTTTTTTGGAGTTTGTGTTTGAAAAGTATGTTCATTATCTGTTTCCCTGATGGGCTAACAGAAGATAGCCTCATATGTTATAAGCTGCAACCTTGGGCCATCCTGCTGTAGTTGGGATGCAGGGTCTCCTTGTGAGTAGCTATGCTGCAACTTTCTGGGCTAGGCATAATGTTTTACTCGGTTTTAGCATTGAAGCACCATCCCATGAACAGTATTCTTGGTTATTGACACTGTTTTTTCTTGAAACCTTGTTGTGCAGTTTCTTCTCATGCTTGTGCATGCTTGCATGTGCACTCTCCCAGTGCTTCCCTCAATGTCCTGTTCGTACTTACCCTGATCTGTTACACACTTCTGCAGCAGAAACAAGATACCTATGTTCTCTGAAAGGGTGGTTGTTCTGTTTTCAATTTTTGGTATAGAATTTTGCTGCCTTATCAAACTCTCCTAATCATGCAGTCCAGAAAGAATCCTTAGAATATTGAAAACTCAGTTCAAAATGTGTGTTATGAAGCACATTTTTCATACAGTTCTAATAACAGAAGATTACCACAGATTCCAATGTGCTGAAGATTATTTGCAAAGCAGTTTTCTTAGACTTAACTTTGGCTGAACAGGATCACCATCATTATCGATTTTCCGTTGGGTTGTAGATGGGATGTAGATTTTTTTGGAGAAAAAATTGGGGTTTTGAGGTATGACAGAGGTAGGTGACATTTGTATGTGTAATCATGCACTGAGATGTGGAAAGATGAAATTCTGTAGGACTTAAAAAACTTGACTGGTTACACCTACCTCTTCTTTTGACAGTATGCGTCTTGACCAGGAGGCAAGCTATCTTCTTGAAATCAATTAACATTTCCAACAGAGATGGAGTAATGCCATGTTTATGCACAGAAATATGTTGCAGGCAATGCCATCTGCAGAGCAGAGCTGACTAGCTGCTGCTTCTACAGGATCAAGTTTCCTGTGACTGTTTGTGTGAAAAACTCATCCGAATGGTGCCTACCTTTTTTTTTTTCCCCTCAAAGCATCAGCCAGTGAAGAATGGTGTTAAGAAACATATACAAGATAGTATCTGATGGAATTGCACCCTGGGCTCTGAACCTGCTCTAATTTTGTAAGTCCTGCTTCCACTGCTATAAATGTTGTTGTAGTGCTTAGGAACTATTTGGGGAGCAAAAATAAATCAGTAGGATCTTCCCCAGTGACTTTTAGAAAGGCTAAACATAGGCCAAACGATATCCATCCCATAGGCTCTAGAGGGTTTAAAAAAAAAAAATAAAGGTGAGGGACTGGCATTTCTGCTCAGAAATTCTGGGGTGTAGTGCCCCCTTCATCAGATTCCTCAGATAACATAAAAGAGACTGCAGACCAGATGTCTCGATGATGTCAGTATCAGAGAAGCAAATCAAGGGTGATCAGCCTGTCTATAGTATTTCTTAGCTTCTATTTAGTAGGGTTCTCCAAGAAATGGACAGTGTTTAATTTATATTACTGCAGATAAGCTTCTGTCACTTTGTCAACCTCCTTCTGATTACCCATGTGTGCATGCACAGAGCTGTGCACAAGGGTGTATATACACACACTTACCTGTTTAGTTAATGAGTTACAGCCAAGTGGTCTCTTCTGGTCAGTTTTAGAAAATGCTGCTTGCCCATTCCTTCTGTTACTTCTCAGCAGATTTTTGTATGTACTAGTTAGTGCACTGTTATGCTGGTCCTTTTCACTTTTATGGATGTAAGGAGAACTGAATGCTTGTGCCTCGGTATAAAATATGAATGGCAATAAATCTGTTGTTTTATCAAAGTATTTAGCAGGCATGTACAAGGCTTCAACAAAAATACGAATAAAAATTTCACAGCCAGTCTTGTGATTATATTTTCTCAGCTTTCACTTGTCTCTTCATCTGAAGATCATGTTTCAGGAACTTTCTGAAAATTTATCCTCATTGCTAAAATGTCTTGCATTTCTTTCTTAAATATGTTTGTGTGAAGGAGGACAATTTTTTACCACTTCTGAGCTATTAAAAGAAAAGTGAAAATGAAAGTTCTGTTTAGTTTTAGAGCTCTGTATCTACAGTAAACAGTAAGTCCCAGAATTTTTCAGTGGGAAAACATGCTTTTTCTGAACATACCTGGCTAGGAATCAAATTATAAGAGCATAGTTTATTCTTGCAAAGAACAAATATGTGGAAAGACAAAAGTAAAGAAAAATTAGGTGCAGGGATCTCTTATCTATGGATTTGTTTGAGGTTTTTCTCTTGATTTTGAGAGTACTATAGGTTAACAATTAACATTCTTCAAGGCCACCCTTTTTTTGAGGACACGGTGATAGTTGACTATTCAGACGGTACTACCTGAAAGAAACCTGTGTGATGAGACTTAATTCTTTTTTCTTTTTTTTTTTTTTTAATGAGGGTTTTAACTGCATTTAGAGTAACTCACAATTAATTTGCTAACTTTTTAATATAATACTAGATATTCAGAGCTATTGCTATATAATTTAATACTGCAATGTTGTGGGGTTTTTTAACAAAAAGAAATCACACCCAGAATCATGTTATGATGAAACCAAGTCAGATTTAGCACATGCAAGCAGAAATGCTAGTCAACAAACTGCTGTTAGAGCTATTGTTTACTCTCTGTACCACCAGAAGGCTTGTTACTATATCAGTTTAGAAAGGACAGAAGGCACCCTTCTGAAGAAGAAGCTTTGTTTTCCGTATCTGCATCTAGTTTAGACCAAGTGCTGCAATGAAGCTCCAAGCTTACTTGTACAGGTTTACCTTTTGGATTTTTGCAGTAATCTTAAATCAAATCTGAAGTAGCAGTACTGTTACTAAACATTAATAAGAGACTTTGCTAAGTAAAAACATTCAGAACCTTTACTCCCCAGAGGATCATAAAGCTATTCCAATTGTTACTTTTTCTTTCACCTCTGCTTAAATGAGCCCTTATAGTGCCTTGGAACTGAGAGGAATATGCCTCTAGGAGATCAGTATATGACATACATTCTAAATCCATTTTTTTCTTATGACAACCTCTCATGTTAAATATTTGAGCTCTTGCTCGAGGATCTGATCTGAAGGATTCTTCTGGAAGCTTAGCATAAGGAGAGAAGCTGCTTCTAAGGGGTCCTTATTTGCAAGGTATTCAAAACTTTATTGATCTCAGGTAGTACCTTTAATTATACCAGAGAAAGGAAATGCAAAGCTCGTAGCAGGGATATTTATAGCTTCATGAAGATGCTCACCAGTGAACATATACTTTATTCTCTAATATGCAGGTGAAAGAAGAAGGATGAGCTTCAGAAATTCTGGTCTTGCTGCTAGATGCAAGATTGCCAGATTGCTTTGTGGGATGTGAGAATTGATGCTGCACAGTTACATTGGCAGTGGAGATGTTCTTACTTCAGTAGCACAGTTTGGAATACTTTATTTGTGTTTCTAGCATGTGAATTACAAATACAGTCCAATGCACTGTGGTGATCTTAATGTAGCAATGGAACTCAAAGAATAATGCCCCTGAGGATGTAAAATCCCTGAGGTTACTAGACTTGATAAGAATTCTGAAATGTACCTTAAAAATATGTGCATGCATATAAGTTTGTGCATGCAAAAATAAAACATACAGACAGAAGGGCTGCAAAGTTAAGTAACTTGGGTGGAATTAATCTCACCCACTGTTTCAGTGCTTAGGTCTTGCATAACCAATCTCCTGAGTTTATATAAGTTGAGAGAATCGAAAATCTGTAAAGCAACTCTTACCATCTGGAAATTATTAAAATCAGTAACCTTCTGGCCAAATCTTCTCTCCCTCCCCTGCTTTTACTAACTGTGTGGAAAACCTTGACGATTCACACTGAATATCTAACTCTTAGCTGGCTAAAGCTTAATGAGAGAGATTCTACCTTAGAAGATATTTGGAGTTTTATGTACATTCATTGAGTCTTTTTAAACTCAGAATATAATTGTTCTCAGTTTAAATTTAGCCTTGGTGGTTGCTATTTTAGGCCTGGAGAAAGGCTTCGGTTTCTTTTGCATACACCAGTGTTTCTAATGAAAGAATGCTACCTTTTCCCCTCAAATACTGCCTTGCTTATATACACTGCAGTAAACTTATTTTTTTTCCCTCATAATTTTCTAGACTTCTCAAATACAAAATTCATCATGAAACACCATATGGATACCCACGCAGTTGTCACACAGCTGTCAGCTTCTAGTATTGGAGATGGCATAGCTTGTAACCTGTTGCCTTCATCCCCCGTGCATACCAGAATACTGTGGAATGAGACTTATCTGTGGTTTTAGTGGGTTTGCAGCTATTTCTGAATTCTCACCATTCCTCTGCTTTCAGTTAAATTGGGTTCCACTAAAATTTTAGATGTTCACAGATTCATTTCTTTGTTATGCTGGTTTTAACACTAACTTCTGAGTCGAGGTTCCTTACCCCAGTTCTCTTTTCCAGTCTGTTTTCAGGCTGCATTTGTCTGCCTTCTTTTCCCAGTTTCTTTAGCCTGTATATTCGCTGGCCCTTAGCTCTTCACTCTGCACTTTTTTATCCTCTCTCACCACATAGTGTTTCCAGTGTTTGTGATTATAAACTTGGTGGGATCAAGACACTTTTCCTTCCCCTTTTTCCAAGAAGTATTTGTTTGTCGTGCTTGGGCAAACTTTCACAGTGAACTTAAATTCTGTGTGGTTATCCCTTTTTTTTTCTGCTGGCTCAAAAGTACATGTGTTGTGTGCAAGATCTAAAAGTGCAATAAGTTAGCCTTATTGATAGGGGCAGATTTTCTAGAAGAGCTTTTTTTAGTCTTCCCAGAACTTCTGCGATGTTTAGACTTTTTTTCTCCTTACTGAAATATAAGGGAAAATACACTGATCTAGCCATGACTTTTTGGATGCTGAGAAACTGTCTGAAATAAGTCCACAAACTGTCTCTCTCAATTTAGCTCCAAAGATGAAAATTCATCTGTAGAAAATGCTATTTTTATGAAAACTTAGCTGCCATTTCTTCTTCATCTGTTAGTAGTAGCAGAAGTCTTCCTTGGATGCAGGTTCCTTTATTAACACATGTATGTTCTGCTTCTCAAGTTAGCTGAATTACCATGCAGCTTGGGTAAAGGCAGCCCTCCTGTTCCTCTGACCTCTGCAGCAGTGATCAGGAGGTGTTTAAAGTATGAATTTTGCCTACTGTCTTTCTTCTAAGCAGTTTGGAATTAATTTTAATCCTTAATGCTGTTCTATGAAGAAGAGAAAATCTCTAAAAGGAATGCACTTTTAAATGCTTGACAGAGAAAAATGGCAGTTTTCTTAGGAGGCAAGAATTTTTCTCTTATTATCCAGAGAGTGCACTATCTGTATAATCCCAGACAACAAAAGCCTTTCTTTCTCTGCAAACCTGAATGTAAAAATTTGGAGAAGAAATGAAGGTGTCCACTGAAATACGCATCAATATACAGATTGGAAAAAGCTTTTTAAATTTAATTTGCTTTGGTAAGAGCATAATGTCAGCAAAAATATTTCTTGATGGAAAAAACCTAGAGAGCCAAAAGGTGTCTTGTAAATGCCACAAAATCATTAAGGGCAGAGTGGGGCGTTCTTTTCTTTCTGTATTACTGTTGCCTAATGTGAACTGAGGCTTGAAAATACAAGTGACATTTCATGTTCAAATTTACCCTTCCCTGGAGAACAACACAAAAAATATTCTCATTAAAGATGTGGAATATGTGAAAGGGGTGTGTTTGTACGCCTTAGTGCTGCTTGAGCGGAAAAAAGACACGGAATGATGGAGAGGACATGGAATGATGGAGAGGACATGGAATGAAAGATTCTTAGGGTTAATGCAGACATCTATGAAATATTCCATGGCCAAACCTAACAATGAGCTGACACCAGAACACCAAAGGTGTTGGTTACATATGGTAACACCTTTTACATACCAAATTGCATGAAGAAGGCAGTGTTACACTATTTTGTGTGCCCAAAATGTGAGGAGAAAAGGTTTTGAGTTTGAAACGGTCTTTTTTTTTTTTTTTTTTTTTTTAAATTGGCAGTGCTAAACATAAAAGTTCTCATCTTTGGGATTCTAGACAAGAAGACCATTGTATCTTAGGCTTTCCCCCAGATGTGGAGGGCTTACCATTGCTAACAAATTAATGTGTTAAAACAAAAAATAACCTCTGCCTTGACTCTTGCTTTTGCATCTGAACAGATCTGGAATGGCTGCTTGGTGTCTGAATAGGCAGTTGCCTCCTCTGGTGGTTTAGGGCCCACTGCAGAATACACAGAAGTTGTTGCTGCCATTTGCACATTAGAGGTGTTAAAGTTAGGGCAAACCTTGTCTGTACTTCTGCAAAATGTAAATGACAGCAGCTACTGCTATGTTTAGGTGTTTTTCCGTCAGCACCAAGAGAGACAGTTTTATTTTCTAAGATAGTTTACTTGGTTTAACACTAAGTTTGAGAAATCCTGTGTAGTTTGTGCACTAAAACAAATTTAGTTGGTATGTAAAAATTGTTAACATAGAATTAAGATGGATGGATGGATGGATGGATGGATGGATGGATGGATGGATACAGACATTTCAGGGAAGATGGGCTCGAAAGAGGAGTGAAGTTTCCCTTTGTGGGAAGGAGTGTTTCAGATATGTGGTGGTATTTTCTGGGATGGTGTGGCAGCCCACCATTAAGGGAAAGGTGGCTCTTCACAGATGGATGACAGTGTGGTTGAGACCTTGTGGTTCAGTTACAGGTGAGACTAGAAACTGTGGCATTGTATTGGGACTATGTTGTAGACCACCAGATCAAAGTGAAGAAATGGACAAAGCCTTCTTTAAACTGCTTATGAAGTTTCTGAAACACTTGTTTTTCAGAGGGGGAACTCTGACCCTTGTTTTCAGCGGGGGCTTTAACTTCCCTGGCATTTCCTGGACAGGCAGTGTGGTGGGATGTAAGCAGTCCCAGAGATTTCTGGAGGGTGTCAGGGAAAATTTCTTGATGCAGATGATTGGAAGGACCAGCCAGATTATTATAATAATTGGCTACAGTGTTTGCACAATAGTGGAGTTCAAGATCATGAATATATTGAGGAGAAAATATTAAGCAAGTACAGACCTTGAACAAAAAGTATTAAAAATTTTGGTAGGTGGAGATTTCCTGGGAGGCAGCTCTAAAAGGCCTCTCTGCCAATCTCATGTGAGTGTTGTAGATGCCTCAGGAATCTTAAATGCTACTAGATGCCCATGTTTAGGCTACTGAGTGACTGGTCAACATAGAGCTCTTAAAAGCTTCAACACACAGTTCACATACAGGTATCTGAGTTTAGGATGTCTTAATCTGAAACTGAATTCCATCTGAAGAGTTTCAGCCTCAGGAACCTGCTTGACAAGTTTGCCTTTGGTTCACAGTTGGTCTTGTTTTACAAATTAAAGAAAATGCCTGTCAGAGAGTTGATGAGAAAAGAGACAAAACCCCAAAAATTTAAAATGTGAAAGTGCCAGATAAAAAATAAATCGTATCCACTGCAGAAGTAAAGATTAAAAAACTAAAGTTTGAGGTGTGATAAACTTCAGACATTCAGTCAGTCATGCTGAAACTATTTTGACTCTCAGACTTAGGATAACAACACTGAGGACTTTGGCACTGATAGATTTTTCAAAAAACAACCAGCCAACCAAGACAAGTATTTTCCAATACGTTCTACCTACTCTTGAGTTACAAGGTGCCCAGGAAAGGAGCATTGCATTATAAGAACAAAAAATTAGGAAATACAATTTAATTATAAATGTCTTGTTGACCTCTGCGTTCATGGAGTCAGTGATATCTTAAAGGAAGCCATGAAGGTTAGTACAGTCTGCCTTTCTACATTTTCTGCTTTGTTATCACTTGTATTCCAAGTGTCAGGATTATGCTACAAAAGTAATTAAATGATGCTGGTATCTGCCAATGCAGTATTATTCAGTTTATAAATAGCTTTCATTTTCCCAGTTTCCAGTGTTAACAGAACAAAAAACATCCCCAAACAAATAGAACTGGAATAAAACTGAGGTTTGAAACTGAAATTACTATTATTGACATTTCAGTATCAGGATTTTATAGACTTTTACTGAATTTGGTTTCTGTTTTACATCCATGGCTTGGATAAAACAATACTGTCAAATTGTAAAATTACATGGATTGGTGCTAGAATAGAATGAAATGAAACACAGATAATTTTAAAAATTGCTACAACAGTACTAGTTTATCATGAAAAGCTAGAATAACTACATTTATAGTATTTTAAAGCTGTTTTTTATTCCAGATCCTCTTTATCACATTATTGTACACATTCTTTGGGATACGTATTTACTTTCTTGCTTGGAGAAAATGGTGAATAAATATGAAAAATCTGCTTGGAACAATGGAAGTTTTGATGCTAACCACTATCATCAGCCCAATAGTTAATAGAAAATACTGAGTGGGTTCACTTCCTTTCAAATGTTCTTTTCAGGGTAGTTTTTGCACCCTAAATTAGTAGATTGCAAGTTCTTGAAGAATGTAAAATGCATGCTTTGTAGTGCACTCCTTAGGATTCAGGTGTGCCTCCTTGTAACCGCTCAAAGGAGAATCAGCTACAGCAGATTACTCCAAATCTTGTCCTGGTGCATTTTGAATACCTTGAAGGCTGTTCAGAATGTCCCTGGTGACGGGGACATTCAAAACTGGCCAAAGTGCCTTCCGTCCCCAACTGTCCTATGAGCCTGGAAACTTCCTGCAGTCTGGAGAGTCTCTGGCAGCAGGGTCAGTGTCACTCGAGCTGCCACTGTGTGCTGGAGCGCCAGCCCAGGAGCCATGGATACAGATGGGCCACGCATTTGGCTTGTGGATTTCTCCCGTAACTGGGTAAGAAATGCCTGCTGTTTATGACTCCCTTATACTACACTTGATTTAAAACAAATAAGGTTGGTAATGCAAGCATTTGCTCGTGCCATCTGAACAAACAGTACAGTTGTTGCAAGTGTTTCTGAAGGACATAGATAGAGAAATCAGAGAAACTTTTCAATCTGCTTGCATTTTTTTTTTTAAGTCTCTTTCCATCATTACATGCACTTACTGGTCATTTCCTGTCAAACTTGTAGGTCAAAGTTTCAGCCTTTTCTTGTGTTTCTTTCCCCAGTGTAATAGCTGAGCTTATATAGCTGTTTCCCTTGAAAATCTTCTAGTGGGTCAAGAGTGGTCTAAGCTTTCCCTAGTCCTCTTGTTTTTCCTCAACCAGGAGACATTGTGGCCACCTTCCTTAAAATGGCATGTCAAGTATAAAACTTGCTGTTCCATTAGGAGTCTTCCCCTGCTCTTAGATGGTTAGTAAATAACATTCTGCTTTCAAGAGATAAAAAATTGATGTGTGGTGATTCACTCTAGGTGCTTCTTCTCAAGGAAACTCTGACATACATGTGTTGGAAAAATTCTAAGCAATTTCCCAGTAAGTAAAGGCGTTGTGATAACTCAGACATACTGTTCTGTTATTGTTTACCAAAGTCTCTGTCTCATCCTAAAAATAAATAGGACTTTTAAACTAGGAAGTAATTTCCTGAAAGTTCTCTTATGCTAAGAGTTACATTGCTTAGATAAAGTAGGTGTGGGGGTTTTAGCTGAAAAACAGAAGAATTGCAGTTTTCTCAAGGGAGAAGTATAAGATTGAAACAGTGAAGCACCTCTTGAGGAAAATTCTCCGAAGATTTTTAGGTGTGGAAGACAGTGAGCTATGACTTCTACTTCATATTGTCAAACTGTTTGAAAAAAAGAAATTTAATCCATCATCTTGCGCACCTTTCTTTTTCTACGGAGAATATTTTAAAGTATTCCACTAGATTTTGAAAGTAGTTGCCAGCAAAATTGCCAGCATGTATTATCAGAAGTCATGAGACGACAGGAAGCTGTGTTCTAGTCTGTTAGGACTGTCCAAAGGTGGTAGTGTTTTAAGGCAAAACGGAAATAGAGTTAAGACAGTGTTTGGGCAATGACTTAAGGACCTGACATAATTGCAGATAACAATGCCTGTGACCCCTCAGAACGTGCATCACTTGGCTTAGTTTAAAAACTTCCATAATGACAACTGTTACATTTAAGATACATTGATCAGTACTGACTAAAATGCTAATATTTTCTGTTCTTGTTTTGAGAGTAACCTCGAAAAATTATTTGGCTGGGTTTTTTTTTTAAAGTTTCATTTTCAGGAGCTCATGAAAAATGCTTTAGCATCTTGTAATGATTTTCTGGGATTTTGTTACCTTGCGGCTGATCGCTTAATGTTCTGTGATTTTGCTAGAATCAAGATTATTGAAAAATATAAATTATTGAATAAATTTGATTATTGAAAATTCTGAATACTTTAATGTTGTAGATCATAATGTTTATGCAAGTAAAAGTAAAACTGCTACTTTGTTCTGAAAAGACATTAGCTGTTGGCTATGTGGCTGAATTTTGTTAATTTTTTTAATGTGTGTCTTTGTTGTGGCAAACTAAATTGTATAAATATAATAATAGATCTACGAGGATCAAATCAGTTTTTTGCTCACTTCTAAATTAATTTTATGACTTCTAAATACTCTCTGTGAATAGAGAATGTGATTGATTTAACTTTTTCTAACAGAATTTGAGTTTGGGCCTTACAGCCTCACACTTGCACAGATGAAAATCATGAGCCAATCACAGAACATGCCATATTGTATTTTAATGTGTCACTTAATATATCAGCATAAAACCCAGATGCGGTGTACTAGATCGTGCTTGAACAGCACCACCTGAGTAAAGGCAGCAATATTCTGCTTGTGCATGGGATGTGCTCAGTGTTGACTACTGCTATCTCTGCTCATTTTTGTTTCTATTTATAAACATTTGTTCTTTCAGTTGCTTAAAAACTCCATGCTTGAGAAATTCTTCTAGTTATTTAGGGTGAGGCAGTACAATTACAGGTGAATGATGTAACTTTCAGAAGGTCAGAATCTTACCTGTTTTTCAAGAATCGTCTTGTGTACCTGTGCTTTGTGTCAGATTTTCCATGATATGCAAAAGAAAAAGGAAGAAGGAAAAGAAAAAGGAAGTCCTAACAGAAACCTTTGAAATAAAATAGACACAAACATTTGAAGAGATTTTTTTTTTTTTTGTAACATGACATTTTCAAAAATAGGATAATGCTCTCTCTTTCCAGACAATAGTGGTTGTAGCTCTAAGATCTTGATTTATGCTAAGCAGTGTCTTTTTCCTTGAGTAGTCCTGTCAAGGATCTTTCAAAAAGCAGCAGAGATACATTACTCTGCTGTTCTGGCACTTGCTTCTTGTGCCATATATCATTATATATAATAGAAGTCACTTATGTCATATAAATTTTGTAGAGGCGGTGGAAAAGTCAGGGACATCCTTCCTTTAAATAAGATAAAATTAAGTGATTTGGAATTAGGAACTCTTCTCGTTTGATACTGGTGACAGGAAACACCAGCTATGACAATCTTGTGAGGAAACCTGGGAGAGAAACTTGTGGGTGGCAAGGAGCACAGCAGGGAGAGCTGCTCAGCTCCCACAGCCACACTCGCCTCTCATCTGTGGTTAAATGGGCAGACAGTAAAGCATGTGTTTTCTTCAGAGGCAATTCCCACACATATTTTGAGGTAAGGAAAAGGACTAAGCCCTAATATGAAGTGATTCCCTTCTTCAGGGCTGGAGGTACCCTTTTCCCATGAACAGGTATCTCCTTCCTCCTCTCTGTCACTGTATTAATATGTGAAGGAAATAGAAAAGAATTTTTTGTCTTACCCTTATTGAAAAATATTAGCAGGTTTGTACATGAAGAGACATATTTTGCCCTGTTTTAGACATGTAAATGTCTAAACTACATGTGAAAACTGCATGTAATCGTATAGTCTGAATAACCAGTTTCTGAACATCCTTACCTTTTACACAGAGTCTTTTCAGTAATATTCATTGGTTGTATGCTTAATTGTAAAACAGTGTTCTTCCTATAGTTTCATAACATAGAATGTTCATAATATACATGCTCAATAATCAGAGGTAATGCCAGTGTTAAGAGAGATTTGACTTACATATTTGCAAATTTGCTGTTGTTGTAAAGTGAAATATTGAGGCCATAATTTTTTTATTAGAATATGGTAGTGAGATGCATAATAATAAATGTAGCTTAGTGAAGCAAAATTACAGCTAAGCAAACTCAATTTTTCCTACTTCGTGATATAAGCTGGTAGTAGTAAATAGTTGAGATCAGAAAGGATTATGTGAGCTTTTTTTTTCTTTGACATTCATTGAAGTCAAACATTGAATCGACTAGGAACAGCTTTTCTACCTAGATGATATGTTTAATTGTCAATGACAATTTTCCATGCTAGGAGTTGGATACTGAGCTATTGTACAAGAAGGTTTCCACAATCAGGCTGAACATTGTTTTCAGTACTGTTCTGTTTCATAGTACAGTCTTGAAAAAACACCCCTTGAAATACAAAAAAATGTATTTCAGTGAATGACAATTCTATTTTGGAGAATTCCAATTTGGCCTGGTTTTGAAGAGCAGAAAACCAGAACCACAAAAGAGCTCAGATCTCCAAAATGTCTTTTAAGTAAATGTTTAAGTGACAAAGTCTAAATTTGATCTGTAAAAAACCTTTCGGATTTGCCCAGGAGTCTGAATTATCACTATTGAATTTCCTCATTCCTCAAAGTTTTGCTTTTCTTTGTATCCCCAATTCTGTCCATCTTCTCAGGGCTCAACAATGTGGTGTCTGTTTGCTTTGCACCAAGTACCTGTCAGTACTTGTTTGAAATTTCAGGTTTGGCCTGCATCTGACCAGCATCTCTCTCCTAATCCAGAAAGTGTATTTTTACCACCTCTACCATATGCCTGCAGCATTGGTCCATGTACAAAATGTATTCCATGTTTTCCAGTCTTATTCTGTACTAGTTTGTGTAAATGAAAATTTTGTTCAATGGCTGATTGCATTGCACAGTCTACAAATGCTGCTGATCTCCAACATCATACCGTGAACAGGTGACTGAGTTCTTGCTGCTCCCTTCCCCCAGGGTGGGATATTCTACATATGGGTGACAAATTTGAGACAATTTTTTTGAAATTTCCTCTTTTTATAAGATGCGTTTCTTTGTAAAACTTGGTGGAAACCAGACATGTAGTTCAAAATTAGTAGGAGTAATGGAAATAGAGGAGCCAGGCATTTTAGATGCGTTCTTTCTTTTGAAACTAGTTTAATATTATGAGTGGCTCCTATTTTTTATGTCGCCTCATATAAACTATTTAGTTGGTTTAGAGCATGTGAGCAAGAATTGAGAAGTGTGCACTTGGCTTCAATTTTCTCTTCTGTCAGATGGAGCACTCCAGCTCTTTTGGAGGTGTTCTGCATCATAGGGAAGTTACAGACTTTTTGACAGGCAGGTGCAATGTGTTTAAAAACCTTTGCATAGTAATCTTCAGTTTCCTTGTATCCATTTTAGCCTTGGCTTGATTGCTTTATCAGTAGCACATTCCTAGAGCATATCAGTTACATAGGATGAGATTCTACACAAAACCTGGACAAGAATGTTCTTCCCTAAGATGGAACATGATGTTACTAGGACAGCTCCATAAAGCACCTATTGTCTAGTCTCATTCTGGTCTTGTTTCACTTCAGGTTATTGAAATGTTATTTGTTGGGTTTTTTTGGAAGATAGAGAAAGTGTCATGTATAAATTCTTAATTGTTTGATTATGGCACCATTAGTGATAATTTCATTAGTTTAATGAAATAATACAAGTGAAAAAGCTTTTAAAAAGAAAATTTCTTCACTGTTATATTTTTTGGAACTGTTGGGGTAACTTCTGGATCCCGAGGTGTGTTCCTGAGATCTTTCTGTTCCTAGAACCACTCATGCTTTAAGTACTGTAAATAGTTAGAATCCTCCAGGACGTTTGATAGCGTATCTTACCAAGTCTTTGAAAGACCTTGACCCGAGAGCTTTTAAAACTTAATTTCCAAAATAATCACATTTACTGTAAGAATCAGGGTGTGGCAGAGAAGCCACATGGGCTAGTTTTCTTGAATTAATCAGAACTGCTGTCTGTGTGAGGATCTATTTTTCTATTCCTATAATTCTTTCATGTACTTACAGAATAAAAATACAGCCTATTTATGGTAGCTGAAGCATCTACAATATTTTCTTTTACTTCATGCGAAATAGGCATGTAATACTAATGGATAAATTTGGTTCACCTGCAAAGTGATGTATTCATGCTGTCTAAGTGTACGTATATTACAGTCAGCAGTGGCTTTCAAGGGGAATTGCAGTGTTCCTTTTCTGAAAAATCTTTCAGAGGCTTAATTAGCCAGAGCACCTACCAGTAGATAGCAGAAGTCAAATAGACTAAATTTAGTCGCCCTCTTAATGTTTCTTCATAGTCCTACTAACTATTACTATCATTACTAGAGTTAGAGTTAATAAATATAACAATACTATAACTTAGTAGTAAAGATATAATTGGATAATAGTTCAATTTATTTTAACCATTCTTTTATTTTAAATGGGATCAGGTATTTTACCGGTTCATGTATTACAATTATTTGAAATGAAAAACAGTGTTTATGTTACTCAGTAATTGGTTATGCACATCATAATGCTTCAGGTATTCCAGAAGGGATTTGCTCTTTATTGCTGTTCTCTGATCTGGCCTTTGTATCTGTTGATAGTGGAATATTGTTGTTTTTTGGGGGTTTTTAAGTGTAATGTTTGGTAAAGGTGTGTAAGCTAGATCTAGCTCATCAAGTACCCAGGTAGCCTCTGCCTGTCTGCTCACAAGCGCTTACTCTGTGACTTTTAAGGCTTCCTCCACACCCTCTTGCTGAAGTTCAATTGCTGCATTGTTGTATAAATAGACCTGAGCTAGGCTACATTTCTTGGTTACGTTTTGGCTGTGTGCTAAATGCATTCCTGATCGCACAAGAGAGACACTTAAGAGAAAAATGTGACCTATGATGACCAGATTTGGGGAGTAGAGAATGCTAGAAGAATGCAAAGGCAGGTGGGCATGAGGAAGTTCTCACTTAGGACTGTGCAGTAAGCATGGTTGAACACTACCAAATGCAATTACTGATTCCTGTTTTGGATAGGTTTCCCTTAATGTGACAATTTTTTAAAATGAGGCACAGAGAAGCTACTTTCCTAATAGAATGTTCTTTCTGGATATTTGAACTTTGAAGCCCAAAAGCTTTTGGCAGCCAAAATCACAGATCTTACTATAAGCCTTATCCACATACTAGCACAGTATTTTCACTTCATCTTGTAAAGATAAGGACCCATATTGACACTGTGGTCAGATAAAAGATTTTTAGGACTTCACAATAACTAAGAAACAAGAGTCACAGGAAAAACTCTTCTGAAAATTTCATTGATATATATTACAAGGTGTTTAAATACGAACTTCTGGCATTTAACTCCATTGCTTTTTTACTGGGGTTCCTAATTGTGACATATCTGCTACATATGGGTTTGTGTTCCACTTGGCCTGATCACTGAGGTATTTACCAGATTTTCAATTTATTTTTTTTACACTGTGAAATTCCTTTTGGATGCTTGTTTTTTGCTTCCTCTGATGCTCAGGGGAAGAAAAAGGCAAGAGAAAAGGCGCAGCAAATCTTGCTCATTTCTGTTTCTTTGCTTTTATTTTACAGGAGACACATGAAATTGTGGCTATCAAGAAATTCAAAGACAGTGAAGGTAAAATTTTCTGCTGCTTGATCTTTCATGTCAGTAACTACGTTGTTAATATCTCTCCAGTTAAAATACAAAGCCTTATATAGCAAGATATGATTCTTAAAAGATAATGATTTATTAGCTCTGTGAGTATTCAAGGCACTTGATCCTTCATACCTTCCTAGAGTCTGTATTATGCTCTCTAATTAGATAATTACCTTTCCTTTTTTTATGCATCTGTCTTAATATGGCTGAGATTGTGGTGCCACACAAGGTAGTGAGCTCTACCATTTGAAGATTGGATGTGACCAGAAAATGTAAAAAACTCCCCTTATAATAGTGGCTTGCAGAGTCCTTGGGCTTTATCACCCTTCATCTGTGAGAGGGAATCTAAATGTCAGGGCACCTTGAAGCTGTGAATGGAGAAGACTGAAAGAAGTCATTGAGAAGTTCAGTCACATGAAGATAAATCTGGGAGCTCTCTAGAGTCCGTGGAGGGAGCTGGGTGGTGAGACAGCAGCTCTGTCCTCACTTCAGTGGACCTCAGTCTCCTCGGGATGCTCGCTCTTTGCCCCCTCATAGCAGATCCTGTGTACTCTGCAGTGTTGCTGAGTTTGCTGAGAGGGAGGAAGAGCCAACTTCTGCAAGGCTGAGTGTTGCTGGCAAAGAGGGTGGCAGAAGGCAGGACACACGGAAATTATCCTGAGTGCTGAACCCTCCCATTCCTCACCCCCCAGTAATAAACCCAAAGCACTGTACAAGACAAGACTGGCTCTCTGACCCACACTTGTTGGGAACAGGGAATCACCATATCCTATCATAGGTGGCACTGGCAATCAGCCATGAGAGCAGCTGTGTACCTTGTATCCATCATAAGTCAGCCCAGAGCCCCAAAGGCCTGGACAAGCGGAAGGAGAAGACAAAGAGTAAGGTATGGGAGGAGTCATCCCAATCTCATGTAATGCTGCTGTGGTTTGCCATGTACTGGGGCTTTAGCTGAGAGTTAGCAATGTTGTTTAAAAAAACAGCAGTCACTCTATTTTAGCAAACTTTCTTTTTAGCTCTTCCTACAGGATTGCTGGTGGCCATGGAGGTGTTGTTGGTTACAAGGGCTGTCATTTTCAGAGTCAGTCAGACACAGCAAAGTCCCGTTTGTGTCTTGTTTTGCACAGTGCAAACTCTGCCTTGCACATCATTTTCCCAGACACTTGAAGAGTATATTGGATAAGTGTTTTAGCTATGCTATTCAGAAATCTGGTTTAACTCCTTGTAAAGGATGTAGAAGATAGTGTAATTGTGATGACCATCTCATGGAGTCATGAGAGTATCTCACAGTCACTTTTTGGAACTTGCTGTGGCTATTCAGTACAGATCTGAGGCAGTAAATCTCAGTATTTAAGACCTAAACAGGATCATTGTATTAGCTTGTCTACCTAAAAAAAACGAAAACACAAAATATAACATTGCCATTAGGTCTGGCTTTCCAAGGGTATTACATAATATCAGTTTACATGACTGATGACTGCTTTTCAGATGTGTAGCTAGTTGTTTACGAGTTTCTGGAAATAAGGCAGAAGTTCTTTTGATGGATTTGATTCAGCCCATTTCACATCTGTCTTGTTAATATGGTAGTTCATTAGAAATGTGAATATACTGTAATTGTTGCTATTGACATTTTTGTTTCACTGAATTTTTGCCGTAGTTTGACATATGAATACTAAATGCGCTGGAAAGTGACTGTCTTGTTATAGATGAGATTATGCAATCAGGCTGATGCAAGCCAACATCAAGCACTCAGTTTTAAAATGAAAAGATTTAGATTGCTCTAAATTATATATTTTTTTAATCAAAACATTTGTGATTATAGTATTTTGTTTTCCTATCCCCTCCTGCTGCACTTAAATTTTTTATTTTCCCACTCTCTCTCCTGATGATGATTAATGTGTTTGCATGACCAGTGTTAGTCGCTCTCCCCTGCAAACTTGTTTTTGCCTTTTGCCTTGGAAAAACAATTTCTCTTCCTTGTTTCTTCGTCCTCTGTCTCTAACTGTCTTTGTGGTACATGACCTGCAGATGTGATTTAGCTTTGAATTTATGCAAGCATTTCCCATTTAATAACTCTGTTGTGGCTAACAGTTCTGAGAGATTAAGTATGCTGTTTCTATATGTGCATGAGCAAATTTACTGAATTAATGGATTTCATTTTACTAAGTGAAAAATCAAACTTACATAGTCAGGTTTATTTCACATATTATTGCTAGTATCCTTTAGAACCCAGTTAATTCAGGGCCCCTTAATGATACGCAGTGTTTGAAGCGTTAGTGAAGCACTCCTCCGTTCTTGAGCACCTTTGAGACAATTAAATTGTCAATTCAGTTAAATTAAAATTAAACTAAATTGACAAAACAGTTACATTTCTTGACTTCTCTGAATTAGATTCAAGACTTTGTTGCATCAGTACTTACTCTGCTGCCTTCTCTGGCTGCTACACTGGTCTGGCATAGCTGAATTTTCTTCAAAAGCCATATGGGGAAAACATACAGGACTTACAAATCTGTACTTCAGTCTTAAAATTTGCCATGGCTTTTGGGAAATAAAATTATTTCAGAATCAAATGCATTCTTTGACGTTGTTCAAAATGAGCTTTGCATTCCAGTGTTTCTGCTGAGGACAAGCTAACCTTGCCAGTGCTTTATGCGTGTGATGCGTACTTGTGGGGTAGAGCATGTACACACACATGAATATTTTTTGAAGCATATTAGTTGCCTTCATAATAAAAACTTATAAAAATGTGAATTATTTGTTTCTTAGGACTTTTTCTGCCTCAGAAAATCTAAGTGATAGTGACGGGAAGTCTGTGAGGGTTGCATAATAAGCACAGTCATCATTTACCTCTCTTCCAGTGCAGAAGTATTCAGACAAAAGAGAGTCCTCACTGGAAAATAAGCTTTTTCTCTCTGTAACGTCTGAAACCAGAGAATTTAACCAGGGGTTAAAAATAAATCTTTATAGCACTTGTTACTTGAAGGGTTTGTTTTGTTTTTTAATCAGCTTACTTTGTCACTTTTACTTTGCACTCTAGAAAATGAAGAAGTCAAAGAAACCACTTTACGAGAGCTTAAAATGCTTCGCACTTTGAAACAGGAGAACATTGTGGAGCTGAAGGAAGCCTTCAGAAGAAGAGGAAAATTATACTTAGTTTTTGAATATGTGGAAAAAGTGAGTTGAGTTTGTAGTATCCTTGCCACAGTTAAATCCTCAGCTTACCGAAAATGTCTTTAAAATTGCTTTTATTTTTAAAAATTAAGCTATCCTGATCTCTAAAAGAAGGAGCAGAAACTTTAATACAATATGAGTTGTAATTAGAAATCTGTTGTGAGACAGTGACACTGATTACAGTTGTTTTTACATCATGTGTTGGTATTTTTTTAAAAAATTCTTCCATACCTGAACACCAACATGTACAAGTTATGCAGACTGGAATACATATGATTTGCAGAAAAATTTTCATCTGAACTCTTTAATCCAGTTTAATTGTAAAGCTGGATAACTGTCCTGTGTTATGTTGTATAATGAGTCTTGATGTAGTCTTTCAAAACAAGATCATGGACTTTTGACCTTAAAATCTCTTTCAACTTTCTCTACCCTTCCCTGTTAAAAATAGGATTTGTTTGTGTATTTCTGTAACAAGGCCACTATCAATAGTTGCTTTGAGGGATTTGGCAAAGACCACTGTCATTAACTCCAGTCCTGACCTCATTTTGAAACTATTCCAGAACTTCCTTAGACTGGCCTAGTACTGCCAAGCATCCTGATCTGTTTCCAGGGAGAAACAACCTAGAGCAGATTGGTCTTTTGTCATTTTTGCAACCTTTCTGATGAAGGTAGACCTTCCTTCTGAATTCTAACCATATAGCATTTCTTCATGGAAACAATTAGATGGTGTTCAGATACACATAGTCAAAGAAAATGCAAGTTTAAATACGTCCATAGCCTTTCATGAGATACTGTTCCTTTGACTGCAGTTTTCATTTAATATCCTGCCAGCATGGTGTGGCAGTCTAGCTGAGTGCTGGTCATCTGCAGTCAATTTTTTCTCATCTAAAAATTTCTCACCCTAAATTCTGTGTCTCCTTTACCTCAGTTGACTACTCATTTTGTCGTATGACTTTACTGCATAATGTAAGGTGACCTATATTAGGCCACAATTTGGCAGAAATCAGATTTGGTTTTCACCAGCAGATCAGCAGCTTCTAATACGGTGGATCTTACTTAGATCTGACATTGAAAGCTTGACTTGTTTCACCCAGTTCATTGTAATTGCTCCAGACACGTGGAATGTCTTTGATCACACACCAACTTAGAACATACATTTAATTTTCTGTTATACTTGACTTGGCTAAGATATCTGTAGAAGTGAGTTGAAAGAGATGCATAAGTAAATGATACTTAATTGATCTGATAAGGGGTATGTATTTAAAAGCAGGTTAATATTGGTAAAATCACCAGGCTGCAATATCTAACATTATTTGCATCAGAATAAAAGAATTTTATGATAAAGGTAGACATCATGTAAAGTTTGTGCATAATGTCATTTCTATATTAATGTCCACCTTCCTTTTCAGTTAAACTTTGAAGTCCATGACCTTTCCTTATTTTCAAATATGTTAAATAGTATCTACCATAGTTTCTTTGAAGACCAGGATGTTTCTGTATTCTTTGGATGAGGGGAGAGTAGAAGGAATTAACTAAAATGTGGTGTTACATGATCATTTTTTGTTTAACTTGTGGTGAGCACTTTGTGTCCTTTGGGGAATCTTAACTCTGCAATACTGAAATCCAGATTACTTAAATTCACATTTAGTCTAATCTCCTTTATTCATCATCCCCTTGGTTAATGTCTTCATACAGGATTATGTCGTGCTGTGTTGATGCTATTATTTTATTTTGTATTTGTAACACTAACTTCTTGACTTACTTATCCAGATCCACAGCCTTCTGTGTGGACAAGAATCTAACTAAAATCACTATGGTTTCGTAACAGAAAATTCCTTCCCTCAGATCTGAAGTGTGTCTAAGAAAACTTACACTCAATAACATAATTTCTAGTATTTATTCCCAGATTGCAAAATTTAGAAATGTTTTTGAATATTACCAAAGTCTCTACTGTTTTATATGTTTCTGTTCATTAAAACATCTTTTAAGAGAAACCTCAAAAATTTTAGTATACAGCTAAAGAAAATGTTTGTCAAAGATGAGGTAAATTTAGTTTAAATGAAAAATCTGCAAGTGTTCAAATCCATAATTAAATGTGTTGTGTAAGGCAGTATAGCCAAAATACTTCTATTTCAGTGTTCAGTAAATAAGACTTTTCTGTCTTCAAGTGGGCTGCTGCTGTCCATTATTAATTCAGAAATCAGCATACAAATTTCATTGTACTTCTAATTGTGCAAAATTAGAGACATTTGCTAACATAATGGGAATCCAAGTGTTCTTTTTCAAGGAGGAAATTTACTAGTATAAACAGTAAACTTATTTTCTTCCCTATTTATATCCATAAAACAGTTGATCTCGCCATAGTTACAGTAGTGCCAAGATGTCCAAGATCTCTATAGCTGATCTATAGCTCTAGGATACTCCCTAGGATACTCTGTTTATGCCCCTGTGAAGCATTTTTCTTTCTGTTTCTTCATTTGCACTAAGAGGCTTGTGTTGTTTTGTACCCTTTCATATACAGATACAGTTTGTGATTCATCATGGCCCTGCAGTGTCAAAATGGCAGAACTAACTTAATGAAGAAAGCAGTCTGTTAAAGCATTGTTGAATATTTACAAAATGCTTTGATTTACTACACTTTTCATATGGCCACGCTGACCTGGTGTTTCTGTTTAAGCAGCGTTTTATAACTAAATTACTTTTTTAGGTGTTTTAGGAAAAGTGGTTTGATGCCAGTCCTTTAAGGACTTGTGGTGTATTTGTGGTTCACCTTTTAGGATTATTGTCTTCTCAAGTGTCTTCTCTAGAATAAAAACAGCTAGGAGAATGCTTATGATTAAAATTCACTCCCTGAATGTTAAACTACTGATTTTCCATAGCTGGGCTCTGTAGCCCAAAGGTATTGCTTCAGAGGGCTGAAAGCATGTTATCTTCCAGCAACTAGAGAACAGCTCTTCTAAATCATGTTTCTTTTAAACATTTAGAATATGCTTGAATTGCTAGAAGAAATGCCAAATGGAGTTCCACCAGAAAAAGTGAAAAGCTACATCTACCAGCTAATTAAAGCAATTCATTGGTGTCATAAGAATGATATTGTTCATAGAGGTAAGTATATAGTTCTCCTCATGGAATAAGCCCCTTTCTAAAGGGAAATAAGTTACAGCTTGAAGTAATTTGTATTTAACATAAATATAAGCAATTGCTTTATATCAACCGAAAAAAAAAATGTAAATTTGGCTGGGTCTTAAGTCTGCTGCGTGACTTCAGATAATTTTTAAACTAAATTCATCTACATATAAAGTTTGCTGTCCACAGACTTTGGGAAATGATATAGAGATTTTAAAATTGTCTAAGAAGGAATTTTTTTAAACATTTCATGCTGCTCAGTCATTTCACTTTTGAACCTAATAATAGAATATTATAAGAAAAATAACCCAAAACTTAAAACTTGGTCCTCCATGTTCTACATTTTAAGACAGTTCCTCCCAGTTCCCCTGATATTCAGCTCTGTATATTTGTTTTCTCCCTAAGTGTCAAGCACTTAAAGTACATATCTTGATGTATGACTTTATTTAGTTTTATGTATTTTATCCTCATTTAATAAAATTGTATTTTGCCTTGTGACTTTGCCAGAGTAACATTTCTAATTAATGTTTCCAATAAGATAAATTTCTCATATAGTATGCTTTTTATATCTAAGACCAGCAAGATTCTGAAAATATTTTCAAAATGTAGTTTGAAAAATGTACTATGTGTATAATATAGGAATGAAAAAAGGGCTTAAAACTAGACAAGACATTTTTTCTAAACAAATTACAAAAGGTGATGAAGATGGTCATTACAACTCAAAATGTTGAGCCCAACATACTTAATATTTTATTGGTTAACTGAGTAATTGAATATAAATTCTTTTATTGTGCAGTATTAAATATGGATATTGGTTTTCTGCCCAGGAATATCTGTAAGCACATTTTATCTTTCCATATTTTGTTGGGAAACACTTTAAAAGACTTCAAAAGGCAGAAAATTAATTCTGCCTGTTCACAAACTGAGTTGCTGGAAGCTGTTTCAGCAGTTGCTCTTGTAATGGTTCATTTATGATTGCATGAATATCTCTAAATAAGTTATAATGAAATAATATTTGTTGACAGAGTCCAAAATTAAAGAGAAGATAACAGCTTTTTTTTTTTTTTCCACACTCACTCTGATACTTCAGATATCAAGCCAGAGAATCTCTTAATAAGCCACAATGATGTTCTGAAGCTGTGTGACTTTGGTAAGTTTGGTAGATACATGCTGCTTACCTTTTTAAAAAAAAAATCTCTTGCAGTGGAGTTTTGCCTTATTTTGTTAGAATTCTACTGTATGTACTGTTTAAAAGTCTCTCAGCAGTCAGAATTGATTGCTGCTTCAGTTTTGGGACTAGTATTTTAATATCTCTGGTCTTAATTTGCTTACCCTGTGAAATACCTGTATTAACATGTCAATAGCAGCACTGCATTTCTCTCTTCCTGTATTAGACAAGGATTCTGCTTTCGATGTTGCTGACATTCAGCTGAGAACAGCACAGGTGATGAACTGATTAGGAGGCTGGCAAAACTGTAGATTTATCTGGCCTATGTATTAAAAGAAAAGATAATTCTTCCCTGTTAAGTAAAGACACAGTAAACTTACATGTTTTATATATTTTTTGAACCATTGGCTTTTGTGGAATGTTATGTGTATAGTTATAGGTCAATGTTTTTTGTTACCTTAATTAAGGAATCATATGTCCACATATGATTGATGACTGAATGACTGGAGATCAGTCAGAGCTGTACATGTTACGTTAATTCAGATGTTTCCTGACCTACCAATGCCTGTTTAAAGTCAGCTTTAAGGCTTCAAAGAATGGTCACCCAAGTACAAGGTGAACTTTGCCCATGTGAGTAATCCTGGAAGACAGCAGGGTGGAGTGTACACTGTTCCAACAATCTGTATTTTTATTCTAAATGCTACATAAACACAATAAAATATTGTTCCTTCTGAAAAGCTTACAGTTTGGCTTGGTAAATAAAAGCCAATTCCATAGTGCTACCTCAAGGGCACTTTGCAGTAAGAATGGTTTGAAAGCTGTCTTTTCAAACCTCTGCAATTTTCAATGAAAAGAAGAACTGCTAACAAAATAAATCAAAATAGTTTTTAAGGAACACATAAAAGGTTTGTCACTTGCAGTGCTGCTTACTTCTTTTAATTCTAAAGGCATTTTTGCTTAAACATTCAGAAACATAACCACTCAAGGAAAATGCTTAGAATATTGGTCCATGTAAGTTCTTTGAATTCAGGGCCATTTATTCTTCAGCACAAGGAACTGTACAGTTCTGACAGAACACCAGGGTGCTGTTGTGTGGTGCCCTCACTGCCTTTGCCTATCCCCAGGCCTCCTGTCTGCACCGCTGTGGCCTCCCTCCCTTACCCTACATTGATTATTAGGGTCTTGCCTCTGCCAAGCAAACCCCACTGAGGTACCAACCCCTGCCCAGTGCAGAGCTGAACAACCAGCACAGGCAGTGCCTGTCCCCGACCAATGTGCGCTCCAGCCTGGGCAAACACAACAAACAGGAGCAGCCAGTGGGAGCACGGATATGTCCTACTGGGAATTGTGCACACCACATGTCCTTCCCTGGCCCTTGCCCTCCCTCCCTTGGTTTTTTTGGAATGGGGGATGTCCCTGCTTGAAAGTAACGCCATTAGAGCTGTCACATGACATCAGCTGACGGATCTTTGCGTGTGAACTTGTGTCAACATCCTCTGTGCAGCAGAATTGCAGGAAAATAAAAAGCCAGACAAATGGTGTGGTCATGTTTCGAGCATCAGTTTTTGCACTAGATGGAGATGATGTGAATTCTGCCAGCAGTGATGTTCTGTGTGGTCTGTTGGCTTGCTCACGCTGTGTGCTCCAGCCACATTCTCTTTCTGCTGTTGGAAAGGACATGCAATCAGAGTGTACTCAGAGTGATGAGCATAATATCAAAGAAGGCAAAATGTTATGGGAATGTTCTTAATGTTCATGTGGGTTAGTTTTAATTTTATTTGGCCTTTCACTTTTAGTGAAATTTAAAATTCTGAGCAACTCTTGTAGGATGGAATCAGTTTTAATTTTTAGGTGTTATTGCTAATTGACGTAATTGCTAATAGCTTAAGTTATTACTGTAAAATACATGTCAGAATGGTGTTAACCACAAGCGTTTCCTGAATGTGCAGAGATTAGGATATAAGAATTTGTCTTTTAGCATGATTTAACATATGCTGTCTGACTACCTAACTTAATTCATGTTTGGAACGCAGGTACATGTCACATACAGTGTTACATTCCTCGTGTGATTACAAATGCAAAGGAAAGGATAATGCATCCATTTCCAATATGCCCAGTGGACAAAAACAGTTTGAACAGAAAAGTTCATAAATTTTTAATGAGATAATTCTTCATAATCCTGGTGCCATGTGTTCTGTACATACCGTGCTAGATAAAATTGAGATTGGTTGTTGTGCTTGCCTGGACACATGTTGTGTGGGTGTTATTTCTGCCAATAGAAGTGGAAAATGAGAACAGTACAAAGTGCCGATTACAGCAGATGCATCTGACTGTTGGAAATAATTCAGTTTTCTGGCTAGAGTGTTTGCTGGTTCAACACCAGGGCTTCACAATTACTTGTTTTAGCAATCTCTTAATCTCTGTGTGGTGCGTAAGCATAGAAATTGAGAAAAATGGGACTGGAAAAGACCTTAAGAAATCCTCTAGTTTTTCCACCTACTCAAAGAAAGGATTAAGAATGTCTGTGTCATTCTTGACAGGTGTTTGCATAGTTTATTCTTAAAATTCTGAATAATAGAGGTTCCCTAGTGTTCCTAGGCATCTATTAAAGTACTTACATGTCATTAACATTAAAATGCTTTACCTTATGCCTAACTTAAATGGGCCTTGTTTCTCTATAAGAAACTGACAATCTCCCCCTTTTTTTTATTAATTTTTTTTTTCCCCATTACATTTCTCCTACCATGTTCTGAGTTGTTTTAAGTCCTAACCTGAAATTCCTGATTTTTTTTGTTATTTTCTTCTGCATCATGATGCCTTTGCAAATGCTATTGTTTTCATAGTTGCTCTCACCCAAATCACCTCCTGTCTTCATCTAGTAATCTATTCCTTCTCACTGTTTAGAGTATGTCTCATCTTCTCCCTAGTCTCTTATTTCTATATTCCTGATACCTCAGCACAATTTGAAGGAAGGAACAATAAGCAAACTCCATCATAACCAAAAATAAAAGTAATTGCTCCCTTAGAAAGATACTACGCTTTCCTGAATTTTTAGTTCTGTCCATCGTTTTTCTGCATGGTGTCATAGGGTCAGAGCAATATTGAATCTATAAAATGAATCACCCAACAGTGTAGAGGTGACTCTGAAGCCCCTGATGATAACTTTGCTTTCTGTCTTGCCACATCAAATCCATGCTACACCTGGCCTGTAAAGTTGGGGCTTGATTTTTCAGACTGTATTAGCTGGTTTCTGGACATAACAGTGACCAGGTTCTAATGGGCTGGCCTGGAGGGAGGAGGATGAAACCTTGTCCTGTTGATTCCTCTGATGCACAGGAGCTCACCTGCTGCCGGACTCATGTGTTACATCAGCACATACATTTATTTCTATTATGTGACAACTTTTTTCCTTTCTTCCCCCTCCCCCCTCACATTCCGGGGTTTCCCACATTTTTACTGTCCCATTTCTTCAGTGTAACTCCTGATTATCTTCTCTCTGTTCTTTAAACACATGAATGAAAGATTTTCCACTGCCAAGATTAATCAGATAGCTCATGTAATTTGAAACAGAAATGGGGCTGCCTAAGCAGTTCTAAATATAGTAATGTTTTGAAATTCACTCAATCCCCATGTTAGAAGTGGGAAAAAAAAAAAAATCATTTCCAGCTTTTCTGCAGCAGCACCAGTAATGTTCAATAGATCTTTTGGGAATAGATATGAATCATTATTTTGGAACAACTTTGGAATACCCATTCCTTATCAGACTCATCGCACCTTTAGTTTACTACCACTTGAAGTTAGAGGTATCTTGCAAAAAGTAACAGCTGTAACCTGTGTCATTAACAAATTTATAATTGTTTTCTGTGATCACATGTTTAATAATAATAATCTGCATTCAAATTGCTACATCAGCTTGGAGTAAATTAGTATTTCACAGGGGTGAGTGGAACTGGGCTTCTTCACACTAAGCTTTACACTTTCAGAATACTAAAAAAAATATTTAAAAAATTTAAAAATTTACAACTGTACAAAACCATGGTTGTATGGGAAAGGCAATTTTGGCAGCTTCTGCAAAGGAAGAATTTGGATATAAAGCAAAACAGCTATTGCATTTAAGTAGCACTTACTGATTCAGGAAATAAAGTTATGCCTTATTCTTCTGTAACCCTTTGGAATTTTTATTCTTTCTTCATTGTTTGTGCAGTAATGGAAAGACTTACACTGATTTCACTGAAGTGAATTTTGAACAGAGTTTTAATGCCACATCCCAATAAGAAAGCATTTTGGAAATGCTGCTTCTGCATTTTAGTCCCAAAAGCTTGTCTCAGTTTGAGCTTCAGTAAGGAGCCAACACATGTGGAGTCTTGCTGCTGAGATCTGTCTGTCCTGTCTCACCTTATTGTTAATTATTTATTTGAAAACAGTATGACTTGATATTTTTTGAAAACAGTGCCAACATCTACCCTGGAGTACTTCTTCCTGAAAAATCCAGTAACATTACTGTGATGCTTGGCTGATTTTTTATAAATGGAGGACAATGAAAATACAAGTTTGAATTATTCCTACAGCTGGATTTTCCAGTATATGTACTCTTCTCTCAGCCACTGGTCATAATTGTTATGCCTTAGGATAGCAGGGACATTTTGGTACAATTACAAATAAGTATACATTTTTAAATTTTTTGTTTTATTCTTAAGAAAATGATGTGGATAAAGAAGTTAATTTGGACATGCTTTCTGATCCTAATTGATGAAGAACCTTGTTGTGAATGTGATGCTAAAGCAGTTGGGAAGCCAGAACGCATGGAGTGAGCCAAGTGCAGATACAAACAGTTTTGGTGATCTTTCCTAGATTCCTGCATTTTATAGTTTTGAGGAGATGACCATTTTCCTTGCCAGGCCAGGGAGGGAGTGTCCTTGGATGAGAATAATACATAGTTTTGTGACCAGTTAAAAAAAATCGAAGACTGTAGTAGTTAGGATTGATGAGAGAAGAGTCTAGTCCATGTGCATGTGTAATGTTTCTAAAGTTGTGAATCTTCTGCAAACAGCATCTCAGTGAAATGTAGTGGCAGTATTTCAATAGCTTACATGGCATGCTGACAGTTTGCTTTCATCAGTCTGTTTTGATTACATAATAGCATACAGAGTAGTAGCGAAACCCCCTAGACTTGTGAGGGGAGTACACAAGTAAAGGAGTCATTAAAGCAGACATGATGACTTTTACTGTTGTATCAATAAAAGCTTGCATTTCAGTAGACAAGCAGTTGTTGGAGACATCATTCTGCAGCAGGGGTTGTAAACAATTTGCTTTTATATAAATAGACTTGACCTCTTACTGACAAAATCAGTGGTGATACAGACGTTGTTTTTAAAATGTGATATAATATTTCACACTGTTTCTCTGACAGGCTTTGCCCGTAACCTCTCCGAAGGAAGCAATGCTAACTATACAGAATATGTGGCTACCAGATGGTACCGCTCACCTGAACTCCTGCTTGGGTAAGAAGTTTGAAGAACTGCCATGACAAATCTTTACTGATTGTATACATTTTTTCAGCACCTTTTGTAAGCTTTGCCTGTGGAGAACTGAGTTTGATTTAAAGGCATGATTTCAAAAGGCTTCCTGATTTTCATTAATTTTTGTTCATTTCCAGTAAGTTAGTATGAATCATTGACATATTGACCTGTCTTGAGCTGAGTAGTGTTTAACTGTTTAAAATATTAAGCTGAATTAGAACAGATGTACTTGAGTCCCTACAACCCATCCCCAGTTCTTTCAGAAGAGGTTTCCATGGTAGTCCTCTGGCGTGGAATGTTTCATTAACCCTGTGTGGACATCACATAGCAATGGCAGTACAGCTTTAACAATGCAGTACTCACTCCTAGTTATCTTCATCCTTTGGGTCAGAACTGTATTAGGAAGAAATTTTTTGCTCAGAGGTGGTGAGGCTCTGGAACAGGTTGCCTGAAGAAGCTCTGGATGCCCCATCTCTGGTAGTGTTCAAGACCAAGTTGGATGGGGCTTTGAGCAATCTGGTCTAGTGGAAGGTGTCCCTGCCCAGGTGAGGGAGGCTGGAATGAGATGATTTTCAAAGGTCTCTTCTAACTGGAAACATTCTCTGATTCTTTTCTTTGATTTTTGTTTGTAGTCACCCTTTGCCAGCACTGCTGAAGGCGCTCAAAAGCATGGTGCTAGCTTTTTACTAGTTAGGAAGGATTTATTGAAGGAGGCTGTATAAATCATTTTAATAAAGCACTGAGAAGTTAGCATTGCATTGACTGTGAAAGCAATAGTTACATGAGTAGCCTCAGCCAGAAAGTTTAGTTTTACTCCTTTATTCATCTGTAAAATGAGCACTTTGCTACCTCACAAGATAAAACAGATTTTGAGATACTAAATGAACAAATTCATAGGACCCAAAAGGGCAAAGGAAGAGGAAAAAGTGGAGATCTACTGTATGAGATCTTCCCATTACTGTCAAGTTAAACAGGGCATTAATTTAAACTACCTGAACACTCTCATAGAATACAATTCTATTGTATAGTGCAAATGTGTTTATATACACATATTCTTAAAATAAGGTAGCCACAGGATGAATCAAAAAAGTTCTTGACTTGCCTGAGAGTCTTTAGGTACCACATTAGGTGCTGCTGGGAAACAAGTCTTTGTTGGAACCTTTGATGACCACTAAACTAGATATTTTGTGAACAGGTAAATAATTAAGTAATAATTACTCTGTCAATAAAGTCATCCCAATATTCCCAGCACTGTGCTTATCTTAATCAAATTTGTTGGCAGTTGCTTTATTATGTTAAAGTTGCCATTAAAAAACTCCAAGCTCAATTTTTCATGTTTTGGAGAAAACAGTTAAGCTTCCAGTGATGTGTGTACGTGAATATAAAAGTATAAAAGTAAAGATTTGGAAAGAAAGCATCAATTGTGACCTTTTTAGATACAAACAATTTTTTTCTCTCTCTACTAGTAATGAGGATTTAGGAGGGAAGACATGAAAAGCTTGACAGACATGTTATTAGTCTGACCAGCAGTTTTTGAAACTGTTTTGTTAGCAAAGGAAATTTAGCAGGAATCATGTCTGTTTGTAGTTGACAAAATCTGTTTGCTTAGCTTGTAGAGAAAGGGAGAGGATTTGTTTATTTAATGTTTCAATTTTGGTGGTATATGTTTTTAATGCCAAGTTTTTCTGGCAAAGTGATGCCTTTTTCTTAGCAATCCTGTTCTGTTTCCCAGGCATTTATCTTTCCTATTCCCCCTTTCCTTACATTCACCAAATTTTTATAAGCATCTAATATTCAAAAGTCTTCACAGGTTTATTAAATACATACACTTTAACAAACACAGTTTTACTTTTTCAATTTTTAAAATGTGTCCCAGAGAGGTTTTTGTTTAGTGATAACATTCAAGACTTAAATTTCAGAAGAGGAAGGAAATTGCTGCCTAATTATTCACAGAACTTCTAAAATCTACTCACTTTAGAGAGCCTCAGGTAACTACTGCTAGTGGAGTACTCGGTACCCTTTGATGACAAAATATTGCTAAAAGCCAGTAGACATTAAAGCATGCTAAATTACTAGATGAAAACTTGCTTTGGAGAATCTAATATGTGCAGGCATAGACTAATAGCACTTATCATGTATGGTCTATCTGTCCTGTAGGAGTTATTTCATTTATCCAGCCATGTCGCTCTTGCACTTTTTTGTCTGCTGTGATCTGATGAGACTGATCCTGACAGTCAGCAGAAAAGAAGTCTTGAGCTTGCCTTTTCAAACAGTAACGTTGCAGTTTGTGCTGCCTTAAGAAATGGGTATTTTCTGTTTTGTTTCTGTTTGACTTCAGACTAAATAGTGAAAAGTTCTTGACTGTGATTCAGCTTCCTTTATTCTTGAGAGCAAGGATAGGTAATGGTCCTTACCTCAAAAGTGTTAGGCCATCCCTCAGCTGTAACCCTAGCTTGTCCCACAGTACCCCAGCCTACAGCAGCCTTTTCCCCATTTCACATTTCAGTGGAGAAAACTGCGTATTAAAGGAGTTGTAAATAAAGATGCGTTTGGGTTTTTTTCATAATTAAAGGGTAGGATTTTTACCTGCACTCTCACTGTTTTGCCTACAGAGCCTCAGTTTTCTGATACAGGCACAGAATATTTTAAGAGCAGATCCTTGGCCTTGGAGTCTGTTCTTCCCTGTGTTGTCTTGTGCACTGAGGGAAAAAACTAGGCCTTCCTTTTCATTCTGACCTAATGGGTGGATTGGACTAGCAGCATCCTAGAAAGGTCAAACATTTGAGTCTCTCAGCAAATCCACAGTCAGTCACTGTGCAGGATTAGTAAGAAAATTATGAACCCAGTGAGTAGTAGCCGTACTTGAGGAATTATGACATAGTCTGCGTTGCCTCTGGTGGTTTCTTGTCAACAGTCTATTCCAGCAGTCTGTTTGATTTTGGGATGGTTGTTTGTGAGAGGACTACAGTGTCTCATGGCACATTCTCAAAGGCAAGTGGGTCTTGAAATTTTGCACCAGTCATCTCAGTGAGCTTGTGGTTTCACTTGGGCTGTTGTCCAGCTAGAAATGCTTTCTCACCCTCACCTTACCAAATCATCATAAGGGTTTACAGTTCCTCTGGCCAGGTGTCCTCCCCACAAGTGAAGTAAATAATCATGAGTAATCAATGGGGAAAAGTCAAATATTTTTTCTTCAGTTTGAGGGTGTTCTTTCTCTAAACAGTGTTAATCAGCAGCATAAGGAGGGTGCGAAGGAGACAGATTTAGGATAGGATTTGTCACCTGCCACTCTTGGTGCCGTCTATTCCAGAATAAGGCAAGCCAGCTGTAAATTAAATCTGTTGAAACAGAGTTTTAATTATTGGATTACAAGTTTCAAAAAGAAGAGACTCAGTGAAATATGCTTTCAGTTCAATCTTTGTTCCAGTCTTTATTATTTTTAGGTGCTTTTTCTTTGACATGAAAAGGATTCTCCAGTCATTCTGTTCGAAACCTAAACATTGGAAAGAGATTATTTGAATAATATGGGTGTTTGCGAAAAATTTTTACCAATTCAACAGGCAAGAATTTGGGTGTATGAAAAAGAGCTCTCCTCAAACTCCCACCCATGGCTTTGCTCCCAAATAAGAATTACTTACTTTATGAT
Organism: Pardalotus punctatus; assembly: GCA_013400915.1. Taxonomy (NCBI): domain Eukaryota; kingdom Metazoa; phylum Chordata; class Aves; order Passeriformes; family Pardalotidae; genus Pardalotus; species Pardalotus punctatus. The sequence continues at coordinate 158,217 of VZTX01001902.1, read as the reverse complement.
GCATTCATTGCTTCCTCACTTGTGTTTTCTAAGGAATCGTTTTCAGGAGCACTGTTTTCTCTCTAATTAAAATTCTTGTATGAATGCTGAAACAAAGCTTTCTTAGAATTTCTGTTCTCCAAGTGGCCAGACCCAGTATGCCTAATCCACCTATTAAGCACACTCAAAAAAGAAATTTAATGCAGGAACAGAGTGCAGGCATGAGCTCTAGAGAAATAGGAAGTTAGTGGTAGTTTAACTGAGAGTGGAAAATGCTTTGCAGTCAAAAAGATTATTCTTGTATGTAAGATTTTTCAAAAAGAACCATGTCCCTGGGGGCACTTGAGAATTCCTCTCCTGCGTTTTCAAGCAGTGATAGATACATCAGAAAATCTAGGGCAGAAACAGAGGGCTTGGTTTTTGATGTAGTTTCCTTAATTTCAAAGTTTACTTTTCTGTGTTGTGAGGAAGTGGGCTGCAGGAAATATGGCTGATAAATTGAAGCAGCTCAGTAAGAAGACAGTGGCGGTGGGTGACAAACATTATTTATTTTCACAGAGCCCCTTATGGGAAGGCTGTGGATATGTGGTCTGTAGGCTGCATCCTGGGAGAGCTGAGCGACGGGCAGCCCTTGTTCCCTGGCGAGAGTGAGATTGACCAGCTCTTCACCATCCAGAAGGTGCTAGGCCCACTGCCAGCTGAGCAGATGAAGCTCTTCTACAGCAACCCACGCTTCCATGGCTTGCGGGTAAGAGAAAGCTTTGTTCTTTTTTTCTTATTTTTCATATTTGCTTGTGTAAATTGCTGTGAAGGTTCTTTTCATTTACATTGTGTATTATCTACTGCATGTGTTTCTATGTAAGTATAGGACGTATAGATTATAAGGCACTCGTAAGTCAAATTCTAATTACACCAGAGCCAAGTATTATAAAGACATTTTCTTTCCTGTTAAAAGTTGTTTAAAGATTTTTTTTTTTTTTCATTTCTTTGACATTTTTGATATACAGTTTGCTTCTTACACCTAGTCTGACATTGCCCTGCCAGGTTTCCACTGTGAAGTTTAGTGACAAAGCTTTGTCAGGTCCAGGAAAATTCAGGACTGCTGTCATGAAGGTCCTTGGTTGGGCAAATCTGAGCTGTAGATGATGCTATCATGGCAGAAGAGCTTTCTGCTTTTTGAATTACAGTCCTGGGGAGTTTATGGAAGTCACATGAGTAAAGAAACTCTTCCTACTGACAGCATTGTTCCTTTCAAGGGTTTGCCAATATAATGTAATGACAGAGACTCACTAGTGTGAAGATCTACTCAAACTGGGATATGCAATATGACAAAATACCAGAATCAATAAATAAGTAATATGTCTCTTACTTTTGACAATACCTGGTCAATGATTGTACTCATGTTTCCTTGTAATTCAGTTTTGGTTATCGTTTCTTTATTAATGAACATTGCTTGGAAAGGTGAATTTATGATCTTGATAAATATTCTGAAATCATTACTATAAGTCATACAGACACATATGAAGGTTTTAGGAGACCTGATCTGTTCTAAAGACTCAATATTTGTTTTAGTCTGAGAAAGAAAATGTGAGAATGTGAAAGGGAAGGAGTTGGAACCTAGTTGTGTTAAAACATATTAAAAATTGCCATAAAATTGGTTTAGCTGATGATGATAAGAGTTGGCTTAAGGTGTTATGGTAATTGTTTTAGGTACAAGGAGAGCTAATTCTGAAGAGTTTTTGTTGAAGTTTGTAGTCCCTTCAAGAGTGGAGGGTTTTTAAAATAAATTAGACAAGAATTTCTTGCATGGTCCTATTTGTATTTCACCCTGTTTAGAACAGTGGGCTGGATGGGGTTTTTGTATGAGAAATTTATAACCCCTTATCAGGAAAGCAGTGCTTTAAAAATTGTAAGCAAAATAAACTACTGCCTCTTCAACGTTATTTTACAGCATTTCTGGTTGTGCAGTGTAATCTTGTTTGGATAAATGCTCTGTGATGTCTTAAGATGAGAATGAAGTATCTTTGTTTCATAGCTTTAAAACAGAGTAAGTCAAGAGGACAACATGGACCTAATGTGATTAGCACAAGGTTCAGAATTATGAGTCTCTGTTCTTATCCCGGATCAATGGTTTATTGCTTGGCCTCAGACATGTTCCTGCCTTCTTAGTCCCATCTGTAAAGTCAGGATACTGCTGATGTTGACAGGCCATATGGCCCCTCATAGAGAGTATTTTCTAAAACTGAACCAAAGTCTGAATAATGGCTTAAACTTCAAAAATACTACAAAAATTGTTGGTTTGGAGTATGATATTAATTAGTTAATTCATGAGAAAAAATTATGGGCTGGGCTATAAGACAACCTTAAAAGTATATTTTTTCTGAATGTAGCATACAGCTTAATAATGAAATATTTTCTGTCGCAGAGCAGATAGTAGGTATGCTGTGATCAAGCCAATTATTACTTAGAAGCTGGATGTGGTGCTGGATATTCACAAGATAGAAAGTAGGCCATGATGTGGAATTTTTTAAACATATGCTTAGGCTTTGTGAATTTCTACATTACCGTAAGTGAATACTACCATATTATAAAACAGGATTTTAAAAAGTCCCTTCAAACACTCCAGCATGGACCCAGATGCACATTTGCAAACTTTCTTTTCTTTCTGCTCATTTCCTCCCTATATGTATATATAACACAGTTTTCCTCGCTTATGAGGTTTAGGGAGTATTTAGTGATCTCTCTTCAATTCTTTTGAGGAGGAAAACATCCAGATTATGTTGAAGACATAAGGAAATAAAATATTATGGGATCAGAAATTACCAGCAGGCTCATGACTTTATAGAAAAATGTGACTGGCAATGTAGGGTTGTATGTATTTGTTCTACAGATAAATTCTGTGAAGAATCTGAAAAATTCCCATGAAAAGCCACTGCTGCTTTTTATGGCTTCAGCACATTTTCATGTTTCCCTGATCATTCTAGGTATTAAATCTTCTTTGTGATTGTCATTCAAAAGGAGGACATAAACATTTTACAGTTTGGTTCATGTTAAAATTGGAGGAAGCGCAGAAGCCTTGGTTTACCTAAGTTACTATTTAAGATCAATATATCAGACTTGGACTTTAAAAACTTCTCAATTATTAGTAAAGCACTTCAAAATAAAGCAAAGTCAAAATAAAAATACAGAGACTATTTAAGAATGAAAGCATTCAAACTAATGTTCTTTATTTTTCTTCAAAGTTCACATAATGTAATTTATGAAGTAATACCAGTACAGAGAATGGATGCCCCCAGCAATGTGCACTCCTTCTCATGGTGTTGGCAGCAGCATGACCACAGCAGTAACCCTGAAACTTAAACCTTTGGGCTTTTGCCCTTTTTCACTGAAAACATTTGGGAATCGTTTGTTAATGTTTGGTATTTAATTAGTACTGTATTTACGGTCTCATATTCTCTCAAAGCTATTTTTAACCTTTTGGTTTTTTATGTATGTTACTTATGTTAGTTCTGAATCTATTTTAAACCTCCTGTTAGTCATTATGGCACAAAAAAAATCTAAGTTGATTATTTCTCACTTGATAGAGGTTTCTTGGCTGCCCTAATAATCAAGAATACTTTCTTTGGTTGACTAGATGCTTATCACACATCAAGAGTTATTTGTTTCATTATGTTTTATAGTTTTCATAAACCACTTTTTCAGTGCTCATGATTCCTACTAATTACATGCGTTGATTCAGTGTGTATTTTCTAGTTTTTGAAACACTGTATTCATGTATTACCTTGTTTAGATGATCAATATATTTACACTGTATTTTTTACAGTTTCCAGCAGTCAATCATCCACAGTCTTTAGAGAGAAGATACTTGGGAATTTTAAGTGGTGTATTGCTTGATCTTATGAAGGTAGGGAAATATCTTTTATTATCTGTCTGTAATATGTAGGAAAATATGTAAGTGACTTTTTACCTTTGTTTCTTAATCTTAGAAGGACTTGGGAACTTCATTTTGAGGTATTTTGATATTGTTTGTAGTAAGGCTTGCAAATGCTGGAAGAGTCTGTTTAATTTTAACTGATTTGATAAACAATATGTAGCCCAGACAAAGCATCATCACCATCCTTCGCAGGGCTGTGCATTAACGCTGACATAAATGCCAATGCACCAGTCTTAGTGCTGCCAGAGTATGAGCTCTCAACCCATCACATATTTAGGTACATCCTCAGAATATCAGGCTAACCTGAGTTGCTGTTCATTTGTTGTTGGGTAAACGTGAGGATGTGGACAGTTGTCAAAGACGGAGTTGACACACAGGTGTTTTGGGTTCTTATCCAAACTCTTAATCTGCTTGCTGTCACCTCTACACAGTGTGTATGTTGGGTTATTCTTCAGTCCTATTTTGGAACAAGTCAGCTAGTTACACATATTCAAATCAGGATATGGACCTGAGATATCTGCTTATGGGGAATCAGGAGAATCAGAAGCTCATTCCCCACAAAAACATTGTGCTATGCATTTGTGCCATGTTCCTGGGTATGGAACATGGATTGTTGTCCTTTCTACTGTACTATAAAAACACTCCCATGGTGAGCTGCAGTACAACCCTCAAATAATTTCATCCCCAGTAAGCTGAAGAAAGAAGTCATAGTATCAAAAATTAGGTTTAGAATCACAGAACCACTTAAGAGTTAAAGGCAATACAGGACGCATAGGAAGCATGGATATGGCTAATCAACTCTAAATGAATTGTATGATCCCAGGCCCATCTGCACCAGTTTTCTTGGAGCACAAAGTTCGTCTGATTTGCGATATACTTGGGTGTTTACTTGCTTTTAGTAGTATTGCTGTAGCCAGCAGAAATCCACCAAATTTACTTTATTCTTCTTGAACACAACCAGTTCAAATACATTTGATCTCCTTGCCTTATGAAGAGAGTCAGCATAGCTTTTATCGTGGTTTCAAGGAGTCTGCAAAATTAGATACCCCAATGCAGATAATTACTTGTTTTGGTATTATGCTTTCTCCTCTATTCTCTAATTCACAGAAATGTTTTCCCATAGTTACCTGTAGCTCAAGCTCTAGTATCACATATTGCAGACCAGAAATTTCATGATCAGGCTGTTACATGTACTGTAACATACTGTAACTGTACTGTATATGTACATTATATACATATAATACATGTATTTTTCATAATGAGCAAGGCTGAGGCCTTCCATCTAAGTAGAATATAGGTTTTGTAAGTGTTTATTTTATATCGCATGAAATTTAATGCGCCATAAAATTATTCTAGCAGTTGCATCTAATTCCAGAAGCTCTGGAGATTAAAAATTTATCCCAGTAATGTTATTTATTTTGTTGTTGGTTGTTTTTTTTTTTTCTGATGTAAAAATAGATACTAACATTTAAACTTTGGGATTTGTTTTTCAAAGAACTTACTGAAGTTAGATCCAGCAGATAGATATTTGACAGAGCAATGTTTGAACCACCCTTCATTTCAAACCCAAAGACTCTTGGATCGCTGTGGAAGTTCACCTTCACGGTCAGCTAAGAGAAAACCTTACCATGCAGACAGCAACACTTTATCTAACAGGTAAATGTAGTCTTGTCACTGTTGTCACTGACATTTGCCCTGCCAGCGAGTGAGTTGTTGTCGTGCTTACATGCAACATCATCTACAAGAAAAGTAGTTGTTTGACAGCTTAGCACACTGAGACATGCTGTATATTGTTCTGTGTTGCCTCACTGAACACTGGAAGCAGACACAGCATTGTAGCTACACAAGCTGAAATTTTTGCTAACTTTCTGCATCAGGCTGAATGCTTCTTGAAATAAAAAAAAAACCAAAGACAATGTTGAAGCCAAAAAAAAAATTAAAAAAAATAAATTGGCTAATCCTCCTTAAAAAAAATGTTGGCTTTTTTCTTGAACAATAGGAATTTTGTGGCTTGGAAGATGCCTGAGATTCCAAAGGAATGTTGTTTTCTTTGGAATGCTACCATTGCTGTATATGTACAAAACTGTCCAAGATTCTGATATTTAAAAGTTGAAAGTTCACACAGATTTTAAGCAGCTAAATGTCCTGAAAATTGTGCACATTGATCACATTCCAAATTGAAGATGAGCAGAATTTTTTCTGCAGTTGCAGTTGTGGATCAGCTCTAGTCTGTTTGAACTCAAAGCAGGATGTGTTTGCTCAGTGACTTGAGAGGAGCCACTCAATTTTAATACCTCAGTGAACTGGGTTTACTGGTGGATAAAACACTTCAGTACAAAAAGCCTCATGTTATTCTTCTGACAGAAGCTTTCCTGAAGGTCACCCTCTAAAGTATGCAGACTGTTAGTGGCTTTTAATCCTGGCCATGTTTTTCTTTAGCTCTTCCTGTAAGATTCAAAAAATTGCTCCTCTGTTTTAAGATTTGGGATGATGACATCCACAATTTATACTTTTTCAAAGATAGGCACCAAAAAGTTTTATCTGCCTTTATAGATGCTTAGAAGTTTTACCCTTAGACATGTTGCATCAGAAAGGAAAACCTAGTTGCATGGGAAGATTGTTTGAAAGGCTTGCCTAGTAAAAATACTAGGTTCCTTATATCTCTGAGTTTTAAAAAAATATACTTCCTGTTAACTAAAAATTATTTTAAACTGTCATTAAAATTTCTAAGGTTTTAGAAACGGTGATAAAATAGATTAGATCACTGAAAGCGGTTAATACAAAAATCCTAGGTATAAAAATGGCTAACATTTTCCAATTAACAAGATCAACAAAGGTACAGTGAGCTCTCATTTCAACCCGCACTAAAATATCTGAGTTGCATCATAGGTTTACTACAGAAATAAGTTAATTGCTCATAGCCTGCCTAGGTCCTTCAAGGCAAACAAGTGTGGCTGCATCACTGCTCAGTCTTGGCTAGCTTGAAGTGCCAGCCTAAGTCCAGAAGCAGAACTGGTTTAATGCCAGAATACCTGAGATAATAAATCTGACTCCAAAACATTCAGGCTCAATGTTTGCAGAACCAACTCATATCTCAATCCTGTAATCCCAAAACCAAAACATCTGGAAAGCAGAGCAGAGGTTAAGGACACCACCAAGTGGCTCTGCACCAAGTCAGTGTGGTTGCAAAGCCTTTTGAGTGCAGCTTTGGGATGAGTTAGTGTGCCAAGAACTGGGATAGTGCCAAGTTCCACGAAAGCTGGGGTTCCTGTGGTAGACCTGGTTTGGGGTTTGGTGTTATAGGGCTTGCCCAGGCTCACTCCATCTGGATGTCTGTACCTGAACCTCTCTTCCCCTCCTTTCCTCTCCCCTCCCCCTCCAAACCAGGAATACACTAGATAGCCTGGAGCACTGATTATATCAGGGTATTTTGACAGTGCTGACACACTTGGTGGTTCTACCTTCCTTTGATATGCCAGGTGTATTTAAGATTTTTTCAATTGATACACAGCCAGTTTTCATAATGTAATGCTTAACTTAGTGATGTACTCACATAGTACTGACATCCATGCATAAATGTGTAAATACATGTTGGAATTTCTATGGTTAGATCTGATATCTTCAGGTTTTTTGTCAGCAAAATCATGAACCAAAGCTGAGTTTGCCCTCAGAATATGACCAGAAACAACAATGTACTAACACATGCAAATCTGTTATTTTAGTGGAGCTTCTGGTGTCTCAGTTGGCAGTATTTGATCTTAGAACAGTTAAATTTTGTGGTTTTAAATGGCAGCTGAAATGAGTGTACTTTTTTGAAGTTAGTAATGCATGAATAAGTAATCTGGTATATTAATGCTTCTTTATGCATTTTAATATAGAAATCAAGCCAGCAAAAGTTCTGCTTTGCAGTCACACCACAGATCAAACAGCAAGGATATGCAGACACTAGGGGCTGGTGGGCCAAGAGAAGAGGGTCTTCCAGCAAATGAAAGCTTTTTAAATGGAAACCTTCCTGGACCTGCACCTAGTCCAATGCACGCAAAAAAACCAAGCAACACACCTGGATCTGGCAACAAGGATATAGCCAATAATAACATGCCACATCTTCTCAGCCCAAAGGAACCAAAGGGAAAAACAGAATTTGATTTTAATGTGGACACCAAAAGTTCTGATGGTTCAGGCACAAAGTACCTGAAGTCTAACACCAGGTCTCAGCAGAACCGGCACTCCTTTATGGAAACGTCTCAAAGCAAAACCGGGACGCTGCAGCCCAGCGACAAGCACAGTCGCCACAGCTACATCGATACTATCCCGCAGTCTTCTAAGAGTCCCTCCTATCGGACAAAGTCCAAGAGCCATGGAGTTCTGACAGACTCGAAATCCGTGGGCAACCTTTCTGAGGCCAGGGCCCAAGCTGCAGAACCAAACACCAGTAGGTATTTTCCATCCAGCTGTATGGACTTGAACTCTCCCACCAGTCCAAGTGCTCCCCGGCACAATGATAACAGAACTTTGCTCAGTCCATCCGGGAGGAATAACCGCAGCGAGGGTACCCTGGACACCCGAAGACCACCAACAAGACACTCCAAAACAATGGAGGAGTTAAAACTGCCAGATCACATGGATGGAAGCCATTCCCACTCTCTGTCTGCTCCACATGAGTCTTTTTCCTATGGTCTAGGTTATACCAGTCCTTTTTCTTCACAGCAGCGCCCTCATAGACACTCTATGTATGTGAGCCGGGACAGAGTGAGGTCAAAGGGCTCAGAGGGTGGCTTAAGCATAGGGCAAGGGATGGCAGCCAGAGCAAACAGCCTGCAACTGTTATCTCCACAGGTGCAGCATAAGTCACTCACAAGGTCTGTTGGCTCATCACGAGAAGACTGTACAGAAGATTCTAATAGGGTTAGTCCAAAATATTGCCTCTTACGGAAGGCTTGCCTTCCTCTTTTCACTTCATGTGGGGGCAGTGGCCTGCTTTCTGTCTTCTGTTTGTTTCTTTACAGTTATTTATTTATTTGTCTTGTAAGGCATGTTGTTGTTGTTTTGTTTTTTTTTTAAGAAGGGCCAAATATTTTGAGGTGCTTTTAGAAAATGGACCAGCAATACCATTATCTTAAAGTACTGAAATGTGAGACCAGCAAAATTGTCTCTGAAGTTAAAATTTTGTTAGTTCATTTTAGTCCTTGGTTACATTGTCTGATGTAATTTTTATTGTATCATTCTGCTTAATTAAGTTTCTCATTTGTGTTTTTTATTTAGCTTTTCTTGTGTGTATTTCTGTTATGAATGCTAATGTTAATTTTTGAAGCGTTTCAGTCACTTACAGCAGGACATTATTGCTGAAATACCGTAATTTACTAGAGAAATATCAAAGCTTGCAATATTCCTTTAAGTATGATAAGTAACTGGGGTAATCTAGATATTTTATGTTGTAGTGGCCACTGGTAAATCGACTCCTTACAGTGGTTACTGACAGTGGATACCTGATTGTGTTTTTCTGGGAGCATTAATTAAAGAGAAGAGGATGAGCTGGTTCTGATGTTGATTTACATTCCTTACACAACACGTCTGAATTATCTCATGTTTTACACATCAGATATGTAAAGATGACTGTATTTGTCCTCAGAGCTCTAAATTCTTCTATTAACAAAATGGTGCAGAGAAAAATACAAAAATGAGTGCTTGTTTCTCTGTTCCTACACCTGAGATAAACTGACTTCTAAGGAGAGAACATCTAGTTCAGATTTGTTGACAAATTGGAGGAAGTCAAAGAGGTGCAAATATTATTTAAGGCGCAAAGTTTATAGTTTACTCTGAGAAACTAAAATACTCTGTCTGCTTAGTTCATCTGAGAAATATGTGTAGCTGACCTAATAGGGGTCTACAAGTGCCATAAAGAGTTTCAGGTACTGGTTGCCCCTCAGTCCAGTAGACAAAAAAAAGATGTAATATGTTTTTTCATATGTAGCACATCTCCTTCATTCAAGATTATGTGTATTCAAAATGTGAGAAAATACCACAATAAGAGAAGTGCAATGGAGTAACAATTTTAAAAAAGCTACCGAGAAGGGATTACAGCAGCTCCATTTCAAAACCAGTTATTTTCTGTATACTTATTTTTCTGTCTCTCTCATTTCAGTCAAATTAAATGTTACTTATTATTCAGCATATTACTTGGAAGGGCAATAATATCAGCATTTCAGTTTTTGATAATAAAAGCTCATGCTCCCTTGTATTCTTCAGTACATTTTCTGCATTATGCAGCAGATAGTAATTGGAAGTAATTTTAGTTTTAATTCCACTCTTTAGAGGCCAGTTGTTTTTATTGAATCATTCTTTGTCTTTGAAAATTGGTTGGCAAATTTTTATTTTAATTGGAAAAATTGATGTGTTTCTTAATGCTTATGGTTTTGTTCATTTTCATTTGCTTTGAAAAGTCTGTTCATTCAAGATGAAGATCTTGCCCTTATCTCTTATCGTTAGTATTTTTAAAACTTCAGCCTTCACTTAATGCTTTTAAATCTGTATTTCCACCATTAGAAGTGTGAAAGGCAAATGGCTCTTCTGAAAGGGATGCTCTCTGTAAATTCCCAAAACCATTTTTTATTTGTTTATACTACTTTCAGTAACAAATCAAAATTAAATTGTCAATCTTCGAATGCCTCATAAAGGCATTTTGCACAAAGAAGTCATTCTTCAGCTCCTTCCTGCTTCCTTTTTTTCCCCTCTTTTCTACATTATGCGATAGGAATCAGAAAATACCACTCCTCTCAGGATTAGTGAACTAAAAATCTCATTAATAATATGTGTTCTCATAGATTCTTTACTGTTTTCATATTTATTTTTTCTGATTAGTTCTCCTGGTTTTCTTTCTCTGCTCATATTTTGTCCAGTTTCCTCACTTCCATGTTTCTAGTTTCTCATTGATTTTCTTTTTAGCTCTACCAAGCCTTTTTAAAGAAAAACAATCTTTGTTTACCAAGCTTTAAATCTTACTTTTTAAAAAATCAAGAAGAAATTCCCATCTAGTCTTAGTTTTAGGGCGTTTCAAGTCTCACCACATCAGTTTTGTTTTAAGGGGTTTTTTACATTTAAACTAAATGTAAACAAAAAGGATTAAGCAGAAGTAAATCAAATACAAGTTGCCAGTCTGTCTCATGTTTGAAATTTAACTGCTGACAAGTAAGAGGTATCTAATACAAGCAGTAATTTAATCAATTGCTTCAGTCTCTGGTAAATTTTCAAATAATCCAACTGGGATTTGAAGCATTTTTTTAGCTGCGTTTCTGGTCTTGGTTTCAAGGCTTGTTTTATCTGTGACAATGACACCAGATCTTCATCAACAAAAAGCAAAGTAGATTTTGCAAATCACTCATGCAGTGAATTGAAAACCCAGGTTTTAATTTTGGTTGGGTATTTTTGTGGCTTTGCATTTTAACCTTTTTTCTTTCTGGGCATTCTAGATTTCGATTCATACAGGGGTTTCAGTAGTTTCCTGTGGGGTGTTGTAGAGAGCATTAAATTTTATGTGGTTGGTCAATACTGGGAGAAAAATTGCAGCTTCTGATTCATTTAAGAGTGGGGTTAAGTCATATTTGGTGGCAAATTACGTGCATAAGGATGTTTCTAAGGGCTCACCTAAACTTTTACTCGAAGTACTTCTCGAAAGTACTGTGTTCAGGAAATTAGAATGGATTAGAGGTAATGATATGCTTTTTGCTGTCCTGTCTGACTGAAGTACTTTGCGTATAGATTTCTTAGTTCAGGCTTTCTGATTTTGCTTACAGTAGCTTTTGTGACTGTTGGTACCTCTAGGTAATGATATTAAGAGATAAAAAATGATAAGAGATGATAGTGCTTTGGTGTTGCAGTTGTCACAAATTAGATGCATTTCCTGTCTGCTTTTTAAAGGAGAACGACCAGATTCCATCAGAAATTAATTTAACAAGCCTCCAGTAAAAAATGCCTCCAGAGATGTCCCAGTTGCCTTTTATTCACGTTGAAAATCTCAGGGTCTGAATCAGACTTACGTCTATAAAGTTACAACTTAGAGGCAAAATTTTGTTAAAGCCATTTTTGTCATTTTGGAAAGAAGCAAGCAAACAGCGAAACCAAGTAATTATTGATTTTATAGTCTGTGATTCAATACTGGCATTTATTAATAATATGAAAGGACAATTGTATGGTGAATTTTGGAGTTTTCTTGCATATATATGTTGGTTAAAAACTGCAAATCAGTTTACAGTCTTTCATTTTAAATAGTTTTTTGCTCTTTTGTTTAGGGTGGAGCATATCATGATCCACACACAGAAGATGGAGCATCTACTAAGGAAAATAGAATTCTGTATAATGACCCTGTTCCGAGAAGAGTTGGCAGCTTTTACAGAGGTAATTTTATGGTGGATCTTCCAAATTTGATCAAGAATTGTAGTATGGAATGTAAATTAAGTAATAGAAATTGATACAGAGAATTAACATGAACAACTACAAATTTTTTTTCGAAGAAAGAGTTGTTACTCCACTTTCAGAGGTTGGGTTTACCTGCTAGGTTGTTTGCAGGACCTGCATTGGTACCATATTGCTTATTTGTAAATAATAGCTCACTTTAACTGAGAAGTATATCCACTGCAGTACCTTGTAAATCAGAATATAAAACAGAATATAAAATCAGAAAATAAACTAATATTACCAAAGTAAGCACTTAAGTAATATTTTTAATTTGTATTTTCAGTTCTTATGAAGACTCTGTCTAAACACCTATGTAACACACTGACATACTGATCTGTTTCAGATACTCTGTTGCATGGAAGTGTTATGCTAGTTTCCCATGGCTTGAAACCTGTGACATTTCTTTTGCTAAGACCTACTAAAGATCAGGGTTTCTGACAAGCAGGAGTAGACTTACATAGTTCCAGTTCAGAGTAAATAATAAAACAGGTCTGTGTATGGACACACACAGATAGATACTGTTCTGTTATGTTACACAAAACATGGTGATTTCTGAGCAGCTGCTTCATGGCTAAACCTGGGTAATTGTTTTGAAAAAGATGGCAAGAGGCTAATTACTGTCCTGCAAGTGTTAGGAGGCTTGTGGGGCTCCCCTGAACCTTAAGAAGTCCCAATCAGCTGAAATTCGATTATGAGTCTCCTAATAACCTTAAGTTGAGTCACAAATCTCCCTCTGAGCCTCTTCAGGTTGATCGGTTGGCTGATGACCTGATTTAGACACGTTAAAATCTGACAATCCCTGCAAGTGTCCCACTGCAATGTTAAAATGTGTGAGCAAAATTGAAGCTTGTCCTGTTTTGAGCAGTGCTTTTCAGTGTAAGGTTTTGTTGCACATGCAACAGAAAATCCTTAAGAATCCTCAAGTCTGAGTTGCTTTTTTTAATCCCTGAAATGCTCCTAAAATTGGATGTGGATTATACTTCTTTTTTATACATAATGAAACAAAAGTTCCAAAGAAGAATGACTTTCCATAAGTCATGTCCTAAAGGAACTGAGGGTCTGGGATTTATTCAATTACTTATTATAAACTAGAGAGATTTTCCTCTCCAGCTGCATCTATCAAACAAATATATTTTAGATGGACTTAACTATTGCTTTGGGAAGATGATATTATATTTAAATAATACATTGATAATAGTATATACAATAGTGGTGGTAATAGTATATACAAGTTACTATGAAAAAGGTAAATTCTTATTTATATAATTCTTAACGTTTGTATTAAATCAGTATTTATTAGCATATACTTTCACACTACAGCTTGAACAAAAACTTATGGATTCTCTGTTGATAGGTTGTGTAATGTGATGCTGCATTAATGTTCCAAGTGGTATCTGATCAATTTTTAATCCAGTGCAGGTACTTCTAGTGATATTCATAATTCTAATAAATTTATATTCTAGCTAAGTATAGTGTATTTTCAAAAGCACAGTATGTCTGTTTGAAAAATACATAATATCTGATTTTTATATTTTAATTTTTAGTGCATTATCTCTCACTCTTAGTTGCATTAAAAATCCAAATTTTTTTTCAAGATGGGTACTACGTTTTTAAGCTCTAAAGTGAAGACAAAGTGTAAACTATAGTATTTTATGTCTCTAGTAACACTATCCCAACCTCTTATTCTATTTCTTGTTTTTAAATATCATTCACACTTACAGCTCCCTACAAATAGAAGTGTTCTCAAACCTACTAACAGCTTACCCAAGTTCTGATAATGGTCTCATTTTACGAGTATTACCCCACAAGGATCATAAAAAGTCACAAAGGTTTTTTTCAATCGTACACAAAGTGCAACTGTGTCTTCACACTCTTCTTCCTGTAAGAGGTAGAGAGGAAGCAGAGGAGTGGGAGCTGGGATTTTTGGCAGAGCTCAGTGTGCATTGTTTGCTGTTTCTCTGTTCAGTTCCGTCTCCGCGTCCAGAGAGTACCTACATAGAAAACAATGTGTCAAACAGAGCCTCGGTGTTACCAGCAGACAGCACCACGGTGACAAACCACCCCAAGAGACAAACCACCTTTGATACCTGGTGAGTTGTCATTTACACAGGTGTGTGTAGAGAATGGCAGGAAAAAAATGTGTTTTTAACAGGAGGAAAGAAACCTCACGCTTTTCTCAAGATATGCAATTGTCCATATGCTTAGTTGCTTCCTCCAACTATACTGGAATAGCATGGCATGTTTTCTGTCCCCTCTTGAGCAGCAAGAAATACTTCATTGCACCCATAACATGAATGCATTAAAGTTTATATACTTCTGTCCAGTCCTTCACAATTTTTTCCCCACTATTAGTCTTCAGTTAAAGATAGTACAAAGTGCTTGTGTGTGTATAGTATGTATAGCAGTTTGTGGATTCCAGAAGCATGAATTGTGAGACAAGTGGAAAAAATATAAAAATGCATGTTTCCATATATAAAATAGGACTAATTTAATGAAGAGTATTTTCACCCTACAATGGGGACCGCTGCTCTGTTTGTTTACACACAGAAGGAACTGAATACATTCAATGGGAAAATGGACTAGGCAACATCTTAATGGCGTATATTGATTTTAAAAGATTAAAAGCATCACATGGCTCCATTATATAACATAGAGCACTTAACTTTAATTATGCTAATAAAATGGCAGCATATACATAGCTTTGCGGGACTTAAAGGGAAATACCTTTTGTTTCTCTGAGAGCTGTTTGGCTCTGAAATAATCTTACACTTTGTTAAATCACAATAAAGCACATTGAATAAAAATAAGCAGATGGAGCTTCAAAGGATTGGTGGGAGGAATGGACCGCATACATGTGCATGGTTCAACTGTGCTTTATACCACTCTGAAACGCTTCTCTCTGAAAGGGCCATAAAGTCATGCTATCTTAAAGAACTGTTTCAGTGGTTTGTTGACTTAATGAGTTTTCACACAAATAACCAGTGAAATATGTGCTTAAAGTAGAAAGGGGGGTGGTGGGTGGTGGACCGTTGGTATTGCAGCTTGTATTCAGGTTTTCTACCTATGTCAGTAATAGAAGATGTTTACTCCAGAACCCTTCTCACCTGCTCTGATTCACTAGCGTCTGCTTCCTGTCCTTCAGTAGCTCCACCTACAGCCATTTTCTGGAAGTTAGCTGAGGAAACCGGTCATTTTTGTAAAAAGGTGGTAACTTATGTTGTGACTTATGTGGCTAAAGAAGGTATTTATTCCTACTGTTGAACCCTTTTACGTATTTTGTTGTCATTCGTATCTGGATCTTTCTATCTTGCATATAACATAAGACAACTGGAATCTTGTTTTGCTTTATATATCATTCAGCAATATATTGTCTTGACTGCAAAGAAACATGTAATGTTATTTTAACTCTGAACTGAAAAGAAAGCGTGTTATTAGAGCTGGTTGGGAATTTTTTAATGAAGTTTTTTTTGTTTACAATGCCAAATAATCAAACCAAAACTTTTCAAAGGAACTGGCTGATACCCATTAATCCTTTATTGTGAAGATTCTTCAGCTCCAGGATGGAATTGCCAGTCAAAACCAGAGATACTCTGAAAATAACAAATATTTTGGAGGCAGCATTATTTCTTAGAATGTGAGGAACTTGAGTGCAGGGTCTTTGTTCTTTGTTATTTAAACCAGAAACTAGAACCAAGATTTTAGATCTAACAAGTGAATGCCCTGAACCAGAAGTCAGAGGTTATTCTGGAGCACATTGTCTGGTCCCCTCAATATATTCTCTTGAAGCTGTTTCATCCTGTTAAAACAGTGAAGGGACGGCAGAGGTGCTGAATATGGCCTAGTGAAAAAGGCCCTTCATTAACTTTGAGACAGTTAGATTTAAGTCCTTGCTCCAAATAATGTATTCAAATATTTTCACAAAGTGGAACAGCTCCTTTGAGAGAAGAACCCACAGAAGAATAAGCATTTCTTCTTCTGAAATGGGAGGAATAGCAGTACCTGCCACACTAAGTTACTGCTATTTTGGCATATGCTTATCTTTCTCTTTTCTTTTCCTACTCCCTGTTTTCCCTGAATGTTTCCTGCCCAGCTCTACATGCTAACTCTGTTCAAGTTGTCCTGGCAATGGTCTAATGTTGTTGCAAAATTGTTCTGTGCCATAAATGCAGCTTAATCAGATTCCTGAGTGGTGAAGAGTCTGTGTTCCTCTACTTAATTTTCTGTATAGAAGTTGTGTAAATGCTTATGAAAATGTTGAAAGCTCTAATGGAATATGATTCTGCTTACATCAATTTTATGATGAAGTAAATATTTGATGTTTGACTGACATACCTAACTGGTACATGACAATTCATCTTGAATTATGAGTGACATGTATTCCACCTGGACTTGCCACTACTGTAAAATACTGCTTCTCATACTATTGCTCTGTGTTGCCTTTCTTCTGTCAAAGATTCTGTGAATGTTTGCTAGACTGAATTGTCACAGATGTTCCCTTGTCTTTGTGTGCATTTCTTCGCTCTGTCCCCACTGTCCTGCCTTTTAAAATAAAGATGTTATAAACTTGACTTTTGTCATCAGATTTTACTCTTAAATTACTAGATCATTTCTGAACTTCAGACAACTTGATTTGAAAGCAGGCAAATTTTTCATCCTTCTAGAAAATCTTTTCTTTGCTAGAGTTTAATGTCCTGTAAATTACGTTGAACTTTCTCATTTTTTTCTTTTTGATACAAGAATAGATGTTTTATTCTCTTTTACTCATACAAGCTTTGTCCTGAGCTGGGCAAAATCAGTAGGTATAGGCAAAATACTTAATTGTGTTCTGCCAGTGTGCCAGAACGTTGGCCTGAGTTATCTTTACTATTGTCATAGTTCTAAATATCTCTTTAGAACAAATTCCAACATGCAGTACTGTATCTCACATCATATTGGAAGTGTTTGTATTGACTGCTTATGAGATATCTGGGGGCTTCTGGAAAGCATTTTTGTTTAGACCTTTTATATCCATACAAATCTAGTCATGCTACAACAAGCAGCTTGTAGTATCTTCTCTAGCATATGTCATACATTTCTGCAAAAATAATAAAAAAGAGGAACTATATGTATAATATTATTATTTTTATATATATAATATATATAAACACACACAAAATCTCTGTCATTCAAGGAAAAAAAAAAATCTCAGGGGAGTAAAAGGCTTAAAACTTTATCCACTATTAAGTTTCAAGGCTCCAGAAAAATACGGTATTTTGTAAACAGGACATGACTGACTATGATATTGTTGTCTCAGTATCAGTGTAACATTATAGTCACACTAACTATTCCTGAAAGTAAAAGGTTACCAACATCTCAGCAAGATAGTTTAGAGCATGTTCAGCTGTGTGTGCAGTATGACTGTTGCTGCATTTTAAATACTTTCCAGTTCTTTAATGGAATTTTTAAAAAAATAAGGAAATTGCAAATTCTGAACAGTATTCTGCATATGAGATAATAGATCTGGGGTTTATTTCAGTTAATAAATCCTCCTTTTCCACAGGAAAAATAAAAAATTGCAGCTCCAAACAGAGTTTAGATTTGATCTTTGATTATTAGGATTTCAATTGCCAGACTTAGACCATGAAGTTTTACTGTGGGCTTCAGTTTGTGGGATTGAGATTCTTATCTTGAACTATCTATTTGAATTAGTTCATTAGTTTCTGACATTTTCTTGCCTTTGCTAAATGGTAACTGTGTAACTGCCCCTTAAGGGTCTTAGTTTAAGCAAAACTGAAAGCTAACTTGGCGAATTAGTGTTTGTCCATTTATCTTCCAAAGAAAATTTCAGCTATTTCAGTAACTCCTCCATTAGACAAAAACCTTACTCATGGAATTGTGATTGCATCAGTAAAGGGAGCATTACATTGACAGTCAGAGGATTTCCAAGCTAGGCTGCCTGCTGAGATGGGTTGTTGAGGAATAACTAGAGCAAGCACGAGGAATTGCCTCCCAAAGAGAGCTGTCTGCAAAATATGAATCTCTGTGGCAGCATGAATGCAACATGCTTCCTATTTATTCTTTTTAGTTAATGTGAAAGCACATCAGCTTGCTTGCCACATGCATGTTTGCTGCTACACCTCATTGCACCTGCATGAAGCTGGATACCTTTCCTATCAGGAGCAATAAATAAGAGTGATAATCATAGAATTTCTGTTTGTACTTATGCCTTTTCCAAGCGTTTCAGACCAGAATAACCAATGTGTTCTACATTATATGTCCTAAGCATGCAAAAGGTACACAAAGATAAAATAACAAAGCAGAGCACATTTTGCCTTTGGTTTCTGTTTGAGAATGAGCTCTCTGAGTGGGGCTCTTCTCTAGGGCTACTCTCACTTGCTGCTGAAACAGACAGCACATAACAGATTCTGGTGGAACTGTTTGCTTCCAAGAACTGAAGCTTTATGCAAAATACCAAGATACTTGCAGTATGTTGTAAGAGTTTTGTGTTGAGTGACTCTACCATACAGATTTTTTTTCTGATAATCCTGATTTCTTTCCTGTACTGTCCGTTATCTGAAAATCATCTTTCGGGATGCCTAAAATATCCCAGTGTTTCATCATCAATCAAAATGTTCTGCTCTATTTTTACTCAGTACAAAATCCTGGTGTTGAAGCTTCCTGCTATAATGCTATATATGTTCACTCTCTTCACATAATGAGCATGTGTTTTGAAGCAGTTGCTTTTCAAGGTCAGTGCTTTTTCAGACAACTGTACTGCAATATGAGTCATAGGAGTTAATGACATAAAACATGCAGTATAAAACCACTGGCTTTTGGGTAAGCAGCTATTGAAAATGAGCAGTTCTCAGCCCCTTATTTTCCTATTCTCTCTGGTCACTGTAGTCATAAAGAGGAAATGATGGTGCAGAATTTCATTTCTCTCCTCTCTGCTCAACTGCTGTGTAGAGCAGTTTTCTTATCCAGGTTCACTGGGCCAAAGAAAAGAATCACACTTGAGTGAATCTCTGTCTAAAAGTATGGCAAAAATTGTTCCAAGCTTCACTCTGAAGATTAACTATACCTTTTAAAATATAGGATCTCCATTTTGGAATAGATTTTGGAATAGGAAAGCTATAGCAAGACATTGAAAAATTTTAAAGGATAGTGTAAAGTAACCTTCTGGGGACTTGCTTATGATCTGACACTGGTTCCTCAGTGGACAGCAAGCTTCGTGTTGGTAATTTGCATTGGGGCTCTGGTTTGGGATATGTTTGCAGATGTGAATGCACAGGAGCTCATTTGGGGGAAGGCTCAGGAGATTCTTAGCCCCATTTAGATGACTTTCTGAGTACAAGCAGGGTACTTGGGGTACATGGTTTCCTCCAACTTTTCTAACAAATCAAGTAAAAATCATTTGGTAAATAATTGAGGTGTTTTGTCTGTGTTAAGTCAGACTCCTGAGTTCACTGAATCTGTAAAGCTGCCAATAGTCTTTACCCTTTGGCTTTCTCCTTGGTGCTTTAAGTGACTTGAATAAGAATGCCTTACAGCTGTTACACTACTTATAGTAGTACCAAATACAGGGAAGTGACAGCAACAGGAATCCTTAGCAATCCAGTATATTTAAAATATGTGTTATAAAAATCGTATTAAACTGGATATTTTTTCCTGTAGTACGGTTGTAATGTCCACATTAAATATATGTTGTCATGTACTTGAATGTATTTCCTGGATGTAGATATAAGTTCCAAAAAAATCTGAATCAGGAAAATTTCTACTATACTCCCTGCCTATGAATCTTTTTGGTAAGAGCATTCTCTTAATCAACAGTTGCACTTTGTTACAGGATTTAAACACTGCATGCATTTATACTTAGAACCAGGTAACATATCAAGCTTGAGGTATTTTTGTGTAGAAATTGAGGAACTGATAGCACCTACAAGAGTGAAGATAATTTTATCAATAAGGAGGATGAATCCAGTGATTTCTACCCCAATTATGTTTTTCACATTTGCTTGGGGAAAAAAAAAGTCAGCTTGGCATGTAGTAGCAGCTGAATCACCAGCTGATAGCATAGCATTTAAAGCCAGAATTAGAAGCCAGTGACAACTATAGTAGACAGTTAAGTGTTGCTACATTACAGTCACTCCAAGAAAAGCTGCTCCTTTTTGTCATACAGAGCCCTTAAAACAGTGGCTTTCCTTTAGGTTTTCCATCAAGACAGTGGAATAGTTTAGTTCTTGTTTTCACGTAATTTAAGCATGAAAAAGGACTATTAAATGACCCAGTATGGCTTTCTGTATGTTAGTTGCTATTAAATGTTGTCCATTCTCTGGGATCCAGGCCCAGAGGCAGACCTGTCTGATGTGTGTCTCCAGAAGAGTATTAGGTCCTGATTTAAATGTCAGAGATGGGAAATCCACTAAGGAGTTTGTTCTGGCAGTTAATGATGTTACTGTAAAAATCAGTGCCTTATTTCTAATATGACTTCTCTGGCTTCATCATCCACCTGCTTGTTATATCTTTGCCCTCTAGTTTAAAGGTTTTTGTAGTATTCTGTAATTTCTTCCTGGATAAGTAGCTGTCCATCATGACCAAGGAAACAAAATATTTGGGCTGGTTTGGCTGTTTTTTATTTCTGTGATGCTTTCCTGCACCATTTTCAATATTCAAGCTCTTTTAAAGGGCACTAGAACTGCAGTTATGTCTCACCACTGTCCTTCGTAAGCCATCTTTTTATACCATATAAGTACTTTGCATACATGGTTTACTGCCTATATTGAAAGTAACATGTTATTTATCAGCTGTAGTTGCTTCAGACGTGTAAGTTAAGAGTTAAAAGATGGAAATTCAGTCTTCAGGCAAGTCACCTGTTCCATTTTCGGGTCACCTCCTTTTGCCAGCACTGTCTCACCCACTCATAACAAACCAACTGAAGGTTTTAAGTTGAAATGGACAACAGTAGATCCTCAGCTTCCCCGATGATAAATTTGGAACCATGTCAGCAAGGGTCAGGAAGTTCAATTGAACGTGGTTCTCTCAGGCCAACTTTGCAACTCCTGATTCTCCGGCAAGCAATGGATAAACTGGACCTGTGCTTTTATACCTCATCGCCATTTGTATGTTCTCTCAGATATGCTTTTCATTTTTCTAAAAGACCTCGTGTGTGATATTTTGGTTTGAGTATTAAGTTCTGGCTTAAAAGAATACATGCATGCTTTCCTTTTCCCTCAATTCATTGGTTTAAACTAATCATTTTACCCTAACACTGTGTACCTCCTATCCCTTTTAATAAGACTACCTGGTATTTGTGTAGTAACCCTGGAACCAATGAATGCTAAAACATTAAGTATCTTTTTACTTTAATCAATAATTTACATTCTTTGGCATCAGATCTCGGTATTACACAGAATTCACAGAGTAATGCAAAAATAAAATTTCTCTTACAATACCTTATTTCACATTTAGGAAAAGTCCTGAAAACCTTAACAGTCACTCAGAACAGCTCAAGGAGAAAGAAAAACAAGGTTTTTTCAGGGCAATAAAAAAGAAAAAGAAGAAATCTCAAAATGTAAGTATACAGCATTTCTAATAAAAGAAATTGTTTATTCATTTTGGATTATACAATTTAGTACAGTACCTTTGTATTCTTTATGATCATGTGGTGTGTGTATATTTGTTCTTTTATTTTCTCTCTTCACTATATGACAGTCAAATTCTTCTCCTGTTCAGAGTTGATTTTTTTGCCTTTTCAGATATTTCTTTACTTACTAGTCCTGTGCAACTTGGTTTTCATTCAGACCCTTTGAGAGCCAGTTTTGATGCAAGATTTCAGACGATGTTTCAACAATTTTTTTTTCAGGATATGGTGATACCATTCCAAGAATAGTAAATTCATTGTTGTGTGTCCCCAGAGCTTGAATAGTTTCAGGCACCCATACAGAGAAAATGAGACTGTTACAAATGAGAATTCTTTCCGGTTTATTTCGTAAAAGTTTCTTGGTAACAGCCTCTGTCTTCTTGCTGCATCCCATGACTGGAATAAGGATGATGTGTCTTAACCATTCTTGAATGTTTTATGTTTTGTTGGGGGAATGGATTGTGGATTTTTTTATTCACTGGAAGTCTTTGGTGTCTCATACATTTTTACACTTCCATGTAATTTTTGGGAGGGAGAAAGGACTTTCTTTTATCAGAACGTAGTGGTATACTAACATTTCATTAATGAAACTATCTACTGCCAAGGAGTGTGGTGGTATGACTCTTGAGTGTTGGTAAAGGGCTGATCTGTTGAAAATGGGGAGGGAGGTGTGATTATCAGGCTTTTTGTTGTTTTGGGGTTTTTTTAAATTTCTTTGAACTGCATAGAGCATGTGCATATGTGTATTAAGTAGCACTCAGAAATGCACCTCACCTTCCTGCTGGGCAGAATTTAGAAGAATGGCATCTGCCTCTCCTTCTAAACTTGTTCACCCTCATGCCTGTGCAGTTCAAATATGATCATTTGTATTACACAACTGAACAAAATGTCTAGAATATAGCTCTGGGAGTATTTGATACCAAAATGTCCATGTAAGGATAGCACACAGAAGGCCACTGGTTCCAGTGATGCATTTTCAAGGGGAAGGAAAAAAAAAAGGTCTTGAATTTGCAGTGTTATAGTCTACTCTGATTTCAGCCATCCGGACATGGTGGCAGAGAACACACCAATAGCTCAGGTGATAGGTGCTGTGTTAACTACTTTCAGATTAAACTGTGTGAAAGAAAAACATACTGGATTGTGTTGCTTCTCAAAATGTGGCATTTTACAAAACACCTGAATCAAAGATACCTTGATCTACAGCTACCAAAACCAAATCACTGATTACAAGATAAGACAGATTTATATATAGTCCTTACTCCTGTTTCTTCTCACTCTTAAGAAGGATAGAGGGGAATGGAGCGAGAGAAGGAAAAATAATGTTCGCTGCTTAGAGCTGGTATCTCACAGAAAGATGAATAAATTAGTGAAATAAGATAGTGATCCAACTCTTTCATCCTCAGCTAGAAACTTGCTGAGATCCGCTTGAGTTTTGGATCCAACCTGAGCCAGAAAAACCTCCTTTCATTTCAATTTACCGCTGCTTACTGGGGCAGTATCTGGGGACAGACTGCACCACTGATGTGTGTTAATGTGTCTGGTTCAGACACTGTTCTTTGTTCTTCTCCATCTCTTAGTTGAAAACATCTACCTAACAAACGTTGGGACATTCTTTAGGATCTTCCAGAACAAATGAAAACTAGTGCCTTCAATTCAGCACCAAGTTTGGCTTTAGTAGTAAAAGCTGTTTCCAGCACTGTAATAGCAGCTCTTCAACTACACACATAATGTTTTCTATTAACTCATATTAGAAGTCTTAATAGACACCTTGTGACTAACGAAATTTTTTTCTGAGTCTTGCAATTCATATAGACTCCTACAAGTATAAAATTCGAGTTATGGAAACACAGACTTTCTGCAACAAATAACAAACTAGACCTGAGGACTGTCACAAAGCTGGGAGGCACATAATAGCTGATTTACTTCTGATATCCTTTGTCAAGTCTCATTTTGCTGGTGATCATCATCACAGGAGTCATAAAAGATACCTGAAACTGGATTGAAGGCATCTTCTTAGTAATGTCATTCTCAAAATATCTAATAGCCCAGAATTGATCCCAGTTCCTGACGCTTCTTCCTGCAGGTTGTTCCCACGAGTCATTCTCCCTAGAGTTCTCCAGGTGCAGTACTTCATGAGATAACACTTATTACTGCCTGTTACGGGAATTCCTTGCGATATTGTTTTTGCAGAGCTGTTCTTATCCATTCTCCTTTTCATCGTTTGAACTGGTTTAGTAATGTAGCAAAAGGTTTTCAGGATTGCTAGAATCACAGTTTTATCTGTCACCTGCCACCAAACAATTTGATATCCATAAGGGTTGTGCACAGTGTCAGTAGGCACTATCTTCAGAGGAGCCCGAGTTTTGCAGATTTTGGCACTTATTTCAAGCTATGGGTCTGAAGAAATTATGTGTTTTGGAAAAAACAGTTGCAGGTGAGCATTTATCTTAGCAATGCTTTGATTGCTTTGTAATTTACTGAATTTGAAATGGGAAATTCTTCTGACCATAAAGTCCCTAAATATAACCTATGCTAATTATTGACTTTCATTAACTTGGATGGAATCTAGAAGCTGAGAAAGCTGTTTGAATACCCCTTGCTTTTGGTAGTGCACCTGTCATTCTATTTAGTCATACTATAATTCTATTGCATAATAAAGTTTTCTTCTGATAGACAGGAAGACGCAAGGCACAGCACATATGTGTCCTGTGCTTGTTTGCACCTGAGCAGGGGAGAAATATTCTCATTCATAATTCTAGTACCTTATAGTTCTGTTTGTTGTTCATGCATTCATTGGTAAGCTCTTTGGTTGTGCTACAGAAATTAAAATAAAACAGCCAGTGAACTTGCAGCTATACATGAAGTTGCTGATGGCATATTTATGTTAGAACTGAAATTGTCTTGGAGCCCTAGCTCTTTTTGCAAGTTAAAAATAGAATGCTTTCTTTTTTTCATAGAGTAACTATCAATGGCTCATTCTGAAACCAACTGCTATTATTTTTAGTGTGTCTTTAATATTATCTTTATATAAAAATAAGAAATGTCATGCTGCTTTAGGTCATTATCAGAAACACAAATGGTTGCCAGAGTTACACAATTTGATCCAAAGCTCAGTAAAGTCAACAAGACCTACCAGTTGTTTTCAAAAGGCTTTGAAATAAATACATTCTGTATTCCTAACGAACATGGATATAAGAATAGGTGTACTGATTTTTTTTTTTACATGCTTTCTTCGCATTGAGTTACTTGAATTTGTTCCATAGGCTTTTTCAATCATTACTATGTTTTCCCAAAGCAAATAATAGGCTTGATAACATGTATTGTCAAATTACAAAAAAAATTTAAAAAAAATAAAAATTTAACAGTTAACATAGTAAGAGCAGATCTCTTGAATTGAAATACTATGCATTTAGTTTTTGTGTCTTATATTGCAGACAGACTCAACCAGCGGCGAGAATCCAAGCATCAAGAAATCCCTCTTTCCTCTTTTTAATTCAAAGAATAATTTAAAGCATAGTTCTTCTTTGAAAAAACTTCCTGTAGTCACTCTACCAATGGTATTAATTTTAAAGTACAGTAGCACTGTAAAATGCTCCAGTAAATTTGTTTTACTGACTACAGCAGCATGTGGTTTATTTTCATGGTATCACTTCCTCTTCATGCCAGTTAAGTATCTTGGGCCAGTTCAATAAATTTAAGTAAAATTGGCAGTTCTGTTGAAACAGATTGTGCCTAAAAATTTTTTTTTTTAGTATTTGATATAATGAAAATGTAACATACACAGTTTCAGAGAGAATGAGCCTTGAGAGTAAGACTAAGGAAGGAAAATAGTTGTGAAATTGTGTATGTTTAAAATTAAACTGTCTCACTATGTTTCAGTCAGGAAAAAAACAACCTCTGTTTGGTTTACAGCTATATCATAAATACATAATTTCATACAAACTACTTCTTTATATATAAATTTAAATAAATACTAACAATGGATTATCTGAAAAAAATCTTTGGCTCATGTGTCTGTTGTGTTTTTGTTTGTCTTGATTGTCCATGATAAAAGACAGCTTGCATTAAAAATAGGTTATATTTTGACTGTCCTTTTTTTGCTTAGAATTCTTGAGATAAAAAGCTACATGTAAGTTTTAAATTATCCTTCTGCGATAAACTTTCAGCTGTTTCTTAATTTTTGCTTTAGTTTGGGATATTTGTGGAGGAGAAGAAAGATGGGTAAAGAAAAAGCTCTTGGTTTTGTGATGGCAGTCAAGACATCAGTTTAGAGAGATTTTGGTCTGCTTTACTCAGGAGCAAATTTATAGAACTGATCCATGGTCTTAACTGCAGTATGGAATGCTTTTAAATGAAGATGAGGCTCAACAATATATTTTTTAAATTTTATTTTTGAGGCCTTGTTTAACTGCTCTTTCTTACAGCAAATAACACTAACAGCATGCGAATGCTTTAAGGGCTAAGGGTAGAGCAAATCTGCATGATGTCCACAGCCACTTGCTCTTACTATGGGGAAAATTATTGAGAGGCCATTGCAATTCTGCTGCAGTAATGGGCTTCACTTGTGTTCTGTAATTAACTGTGGGAAATTATTTACAGCTATTCTTAAGAAAATATTAGGAGACCAGTATTTAATATTTTGTTGCAGATGCCTAACACTGAAGGTCAGGATCTCTTGGCATTACAGAAAGCCATTCATTCTTCCAATCACCAGAGCAGCAGGCAGAAGGATTGGCATCCTGAGAAGATGACAGAAATCCAGCCTCATGTAAGTGGCATTATCAATTCCCTATATATTAATATCACTGATGTATCTTGACAGCTTTTTCTGTAGTGAATAGAAAAATCGCGTGTGATGTTATTTCTCAACTTTCTATTTCCTTGCTCACTGGATGTAAAAAATCATGTACCTGTGGTCCTGCATTACTTTTTTAAAATGTAGACATGAATGACAAGGAAAAGAGAGACTAAATGTCCTGTGTCAGTCTTTGAGCCCTTTGAAATATCAGTTATGTTTTTGCATTGTAGGCAAGCAGTGTTTCAGTGCGTGTCTGTGGTAGTAATGCAGTGCTGTCCAAAAGCTCCGTAAGGAATGGTGAATCCAGAGGATTGGCTGCTGCTCAGCACAGTTTGATATTTTATGTGGTCACCAGAGCATCGAGACCATGTTACAGTGTGGCTGGCACATGCTGCAGTTTCAGCAGGCTGCATATTTAGAGCATGGCACTGCACTACTGAAAATTTATTTTCTCCAGCTCTAAAACCAGGGCAGTGTTTGGGAGGGAGTGTCAGTGCCATGCTCCATTGTTGTCACGTTGGAAACTGGAAAAGAGGGCTTGTTGCAGCTTGCCATGTTCGAAGAAACAAGTTCCTCTGTGAGCTGTGGAATTTCATGAGGCTGCTTTCATACCACTTTGTGTACTCAGGCTTCCCCAGGCTCTTGCTGCCTGTTTTCAGTAACCCCATATCCATTTTCCTTCAACCTGCTTACCAGTGAAAGAAGCTGTGGGAGACTAGAGCTGCCTGTCACCCAGCTGCCAGGAAACCAAATACGTAACTTCTGTGTTCTGCCAGACCTTGTTTCAGTGCAGATGGTTACTCAAGACTCACTCTAACCCCTAATTGATGTTCACAGCATTTTTAAGAGCTTTGTATTTCTGAAATCTGTGCCTCATAAAATGTGGCTGAGGGTCTTAAGTTAATAGCAGGAGAAGTGACAGATGGACAGTTAACGCAATTGTCTATGCCTGCATTTTCAAAGGAAACAAGGGTAAAATAATTGATGGGAGCTGTTTTTTTCTGATGGAGAAAAGGTTCCGTCTTTTCAAGTGGCTAATAGATTGGATTGTGATTAGAAGACATTTTTTCAGGTGTGTAGCTGTAGCTTGGAATGAAATATATCAAACAAATACGAATTAAAAGTGAAGAAGTCCGATGAAGTTCAAGATGTTCAGTTTAGGATGAGACAGTTTTTTTATGGGAAGTTTGATATGATGGTGCTTTTCTCCATGTCTTTTAGAGCCAGCCATTAAAATCTCTTCGGAAGCTCTTGCACCTCTCTTCAAATCATCCTGTCGCTGCTGAGCCCCGCTTCCAGCCCTTACCCAGCCAGCCAGCCAAAGCTTCTTTTCCTGAAGTGCGAATCCATCCCCTGAGTCAAAGCTCCAGCGGCAGCAGCAACGTGCGGCCGGAGCCACAGCCCAAGAGCCGACCGACGCTGCAGATCCCGAGCCAGCTGGAGCCCACCTGGCACGTGTCCCCCGTAAACAGGGCTGTGAGCGATGGGCCCCCCTACTCTGACCAGCTGCCTTCCAAGAGCGGACAGAACGGGCACACCTACAACCGAACAAACCGGTCGCGAATGCCAAATCTGAACGACCTGAAAGAGACAGCTTTGTAATTGCACCCCAGAAAATAGACCAGTTTGGGTGGAGATCAGCATAGGGGAGCGGTGGTGGTTCTGGTGATGGTAAGACTGCATTTTCAGCTTTATAAAGGTGTGCAATATGTACGTGTGGAGCTATGCTGTTCGGCACCACGGAGAGAGTCAGGGATTATACAGGAACACAAGTTGAACTATGAATTACCAGTCATCAGAAATGTCACCGGATGCCAGGCAGAGTGTGCCGGTCAGGGAGAAAAATGCATTGCCATTTTCTCTCATTTACATTCCAGCTTAGTGCACATCTCTGTCTGAAAGCTGGGGGACTTCTGGTATGTATTGGCACTTAAAAGGGTGAAAACATTGTCTAGACCTATGCCCTTACTACATTTTTTGCTGCCTAGTTAAAACAGTGGGGTTTATGTGATAAAAGTGTATCCCTGTTAAGGGTTTAAAGTTAAATTGTATGTCTTAAATTTGTTTTTTAAACTTCCATATTTGATAGGATTTGTAATATTTATTTATGATGACCTAATATCGTACTGTTATAATCATATCTTTTATGTTATAATGTAAAGTTATTTTGAGCTGTTTGAAACATTGTGAAGCAGTGCAACAGCTACAGTAGTTTCTATAAAAAAACTAACAGTAACATTTATATATTGCATCAGGAGTATTTTATTCTATATATAAATATATATATAAATGGAAAATAACTGTCTGTTTTTTAAATATACTCATTTAAAAGAAAAGTATTGTTATGACACTATCTGCCATATTTTTTATACATTTGTGATATAAAGTGCAGTATTATACTTCTAATAAAAGGAAGTTGAATGTGGATATAAACGTGACTGTAACAGTATGTATCTTGCTTGGCTATGAGAGCCCAGTATTATAGGCATTATTGGTAACAACAAAAGACAACATTCAATTTC
This sequence comes from Pardalotus punctatus, assembly GCA_013400915.1. Lineage (NCBI taxonomy): Eukaryota > Metazoa > Chordata > Aves > Passeriformes > Pardalotidae > Pardalotus > Pardalotus punctatus. The sequence goes on along the minus strand of VZTX01001902.1, from coordinate 128,914 downwards.
AAGCTTTATTATGGGCTATTTTGTTGGAAGTATTGGCTAAATGTAAGAGACTGAAGAACTGTACAGTAATCTAAATGTGGTATGTTCTCCCCTGTGTTCTTAGCTTTCCTACTAATATTAACAGGATTTCTGCATCTGCATCAAGAGCACAGAGCCCCAGTACCAAATTTTTGTTTCCTCTAAAGAGATAAAGTGCCCCATGACTACAGGCGAAAGCAGGTGCTCTTCCACTTAATAGCAGGGGTGAAAACCAAAGAAACACAGCATGAATTGCAAGTGAAATGCAAAACTTTGACACTTAAGCATAGCATGGCACTGCAGATCATGGTACAAGCTTTTATGCATATGTGTATTTAACATCTCTAGCAATCTATTAACTAATAAGATAAACACTGTATTAGAATTTAAACTGCTCTTGCACTTTTTTATTATATTTCAGGATGTATTTAAAGCTACAAATCTGATATTTGGGTAATGAGGGAGAAGGTTGCCATGCAACTTGATTTCTCCTTAGGTCTTACTATCCAAATATTCACACACACAGTTCAGCTACCAGTCTCAGCAAAATACTAGATCGTGGGTTCCAGTCTCCTGTACTACATAGTTAAAACTGCCTTTACCTTGGTGAATGTCCAGTGTAGCAAATACATACCATGATTCCTCTGTTGCTACCAGTAAAGTAAATCAAAGGTGAGCCAGTAGGAGTCAAAAGAGTTATGCCAGTCTAAACTTTGTGCAATAAGAGGAGAGCCAGGGCTGTAGTGTCAGAACAATACAATCTTTCCTTTTTAAACTCATTAGTTCTACTCCCTCATTACTCTGCAGCACAGTTTGTTTTCTAGCTGCTGTCCTTGTAAGACACCTGTACTTGCAAATACACTGTCTTTTCCAAAAAGAGATTAACCTGAATGTAAATTCGATGATTTAGCCATAGATGTAGTTAACAGAAGGAGCCAGGCAGTAAAAGCTGAACTTCCTACTTGGATAACAATGCAAACTGGACATGCTGTTCGGTACCTCTTGAGTCATACCAAAGTTCTAACAACAGCAAATTCGGCACCACTACTGTAAAAATTGTTGTCAGAAAGAACAGGATGGAAGGATGTTATATCAGGTTTGTCCAGCACTAAAAATCAGTCTACTAAATTTGAAAAATTACAAAATAGGAATTCTTTCTTTGTCAATTGCCTGCAAGAAAAGTGCATGTGATTTTTCTATAGATAGATATGGTATGTAAAATCTATATATATATATGATATATACTGTATTGATATATCATATATATAGCATATATAAATACAGTAGACATGAAAGGGAATTCAGTTTTTTTTAAGTTCAGTGGGCATCCAGGAAAGACATTGTGGTATTTACTTGTTGTCATTGTCAGAGTTTAGCAGTTTATTTTAGCAGTCTCTGTTAGATTCATTGCTTGGTCACAGCTACATTAGCCCTGTTAGCCCTGCCTTGAAATGGGCTGATGCCACTGAAATCCCTCACAAAAGCACTGTCTGAGAGAGAGTGGGGCTCTAAGCAGTGCGGTTTGAATGTCTCTTTTAGGGCGACAGAGCTGGTGAAGGGCCTGGAACACAAGTCTTTCAGGAGTGGCTGAGGGAGCTGGGGGGGTTTAGTCTGGAAAAAGGAGGCTCAGGAGGACCTCATTGCTGTCTACAACCACCTGAAAGGAGGGTGTAGCCAGGTGGGAATTGGCCTCTTCTCCCATGTCTCAAGTGAAAGGACAAAAGGAAATGATCTTCTGTTGTGCCTGGAGAGGTTCAAATTAGAAAGAAAAAGATCACGGAAAGAGTGTTCAGGCATTGGAATAAGTTGTCCGGGGACGTGAGGCAGTCACCAGCTCTGGAAGTGTTCAAGAGGCATCTGGATGTGGCACTTGGGGATATGTTTAGGGGTGACTGGGGTGGTTGATGGCTGGACTGGATGATCCTAAGGGTTTCTTCCAACCTTGATGATTCTGTCATTCAGTCTCACAGGGAATGTTCAGTCTAGACTCTTCTGAGCGTCGTGGATGTGTATCCTTTTGCCTCTGCAAGATTTTTAGCTTGCTGGGAAGACCTTCATGCAGGGGATGATGATACTGGGCTGTATGTGGCTGTTCTGATTTCTAGCAAGGAAAAATGTCTCAAATGGATTTTTTTTTCAGTACCCATTAAGTGAAATCAGGGTAATCTCTGACTGTACATATAGCTGTTTAAAGTAGTTAGCGAATCTTCAAAGGTGACCCAAGGAATGTTCAAGTATTTGGTGGCCCATATTTACAGAAGGTTGTTTCTACTTCATACTGCATTTTCTTCTTGAATTCAACAAACCATAGTAGCTTTCAGTTGAATACTAAATTGTGTTGAATGTATGCAGTATTTTCTTTCTTCTGTTGTAAAGAAATTCCAGCAGCTCGGCCAGCTGGTGCTGGGATGAATTGTGTATTTTTAACTTGGTCTTACTTCCCAATATTTAGAATATTGCTAATGTAATTTTGTCGAGGCTTTCAAGGGAGTCTTATTATACTGACTGAGATTTTCTGACTTAATAAAGAGGAAGAGAATTACAGATCAAACTATTTTGTAAGTGAGCTTTCCTTTTCACTGGTCTGTGAGTCTTGTACTACATGCTCTATAGATTTACTAAGTATAAAGTATCCTAGTTAAACTGCATTTTATTCTTTGGCAATCTTTTGCCTTATGGCATCACTGATGATGTGAACAAAAAAGAAACTAGGTTTCAGAAATTAGTTGTAATCATTTTGCAGAATTCAAGCTGCCTAAACTTGTCTATATGTTTTTGCTATAGCTCTTGAGCTCTTTTTAACTGAAAAAAAAAAAAAGCACCTTAAGCTCATCCTAACTGAAATTGTTTAAGTGTCTAAGCTGTCATTTTAAACTGCAATGTAAATGTGTTACCTTAGAACAACATCTATTTTCAACAGACCTGGCCACAGAGAGCAGTCCCTTCGACCTATTTAATGCTTTTTGCTCCACTTTGTGCAGTCTAAGCTTCGTTGCTCCTCTGAGAGGTTGCCAGGAAAGCACTGGCAGAGTTCTTGGCAGGAAGTCAGTGATCCCAGATTTGGTCTCTTAAAACATTCCCCAAACACCACTTGCTGTTTCAGATCAATATTAAAGCAGGCTTCAAACTTCCAAGTGCATGAGACATCCTCAGGTCATTGTTTGGCTTGTCACCTTTCTCTCTGTCACACCAACTTGTTTCTGGGACCAAGGCTGGAATGGCTCTTCGGGAAGCAGTGACCTGTGGTAGGCTCTTCACCGCTCCTTGTCATTGCAGTTAGGTCTATTGAGAGATTAATTTTACATGTGTAAAAATCTACATATTGATCTTTTCTTTTTTCTTCAAAAGCTGATGAGGTGTTAGCTGAGTAGACTCCTGTGTTCACCCAGAAAAAGCTATGTATTCTCAACAATTCTGTAGACCTCCCTATAAGAACACAGAGAACCTATAGGAATACAGATTTTACAGCTCTGAAAGCACTGTTGTGATCTAGTTAGCTAAGGCAAAACCTAGCTACTTTCAAGAGGAGCTGTGCTCTAGAAATACTGGGGGTTTTATTCATGTTTCATTTTTTTTTGTTGTCTTACAATGTTTTGAGAGTGAGACATGATTTTAAATACTTGCATGTGATTAATTCTGTATGTGTTGAACACTGTCAGAGTAGAGCTGGGAGAATATTTGCATCCCAGTCACACAAAGAGTATGAAAAGGATAGCCATATATGATATACTGCAAATTGTGGGGTGGCAATGAATGTTTATTTTTTCCATTCCAGCTAGCATACATAATACATCTGTTCATGAGGTAATATCACAAACCATGCATCTAGGCTGTTGTTCATGTTAGTAGGCCCACCATTTGAAATAGGAGTGCCACAGAAGATGGTTGGAAAGATGATGTGCCCTACGTAATCGTTTATGAATAACCTTCAAATCAGGACACTATTTAAGAACAGGTGCCTTTCCCTACACAGCTCTTTCTGATGGTATGATATTAACCATTCATGAACTGGGTTTGTAGTGAGTGAGGAAAAAAGCCATTTAACTTCTGGCATTCTTTTTAAAAGGGGGTGGTTTGAGTAAACCCTTTTAATATAACACAGTTTGGAAGTTATAGATGTTGGCACCTTTTTCAAATGGTCAAGCAGCAGCAGTGCATCAATGCTTAGGCTCATCAGGCAAGCGAAGGCTTGTGTTGTACCGAATGTTGTACTGAAACAGAAGATTCCTCATTTTACAGTCATGAAGCAAATTTCATTAAAATTAGGCAAAGCAGATTTTATAGGAGATCCTCTTTCAATTGTAAGAGAAAAGCTGTGTTAGGTCATGTGTTCTCTCAGTGGACTGTCTTAACAACTACCACATGAGACAGCATAGGTAAATCTGATGGATTACATCTGAATTTTACTTGTTCCGAGTTCTGCTTGGATGCAAATTTGTCACCTTGTGTGCAGCCAATTGTTTGATGCAAAGGTTAGCTTTTTACCTACTCAGTAGAAGATGCATGAGCAGTGTGATAGGACCGGCCCCACTATGTTTGGATGCTTTCATTCCACCAAATCATATTGCTTCTCAGGCTCTTTCAGAGCATAACAAAATATGCAGCCAGGGAAAAGTTACTCTTGAAACATGGCCCAAGAGCCTGAATATTGAATCTGTTAGCCTGGGAATGACTACACATCTCTTGTGTTCTCTGCAAGTCAATCTACCTCCTCTCTCTCACAGAATGTGGTTGAGGTTGGTTTTTTTTTTTATTCTGAGCTTATTATTGACTCCAAATTTTGAAGAGACATCTAAAAAGATTCCTCTTCTAGGTACTGTTAACAACTATGTAATAAAATATTGTTGGGCCTTCATCTGAAATACTTCTGAAACCTTCAAGCCATCTGAGCTCTCCCTCTAGAATCCCAATGCCATCCTTTGCACTGCTTTGCAGTCTTCCCTTGGCCTTCCCCTTGTGGTTCTCAAATATTGCAGTTGCCTTGTTCTTTGTTGTTTCTCTAGTGCAGATTTTCAGGGAGTTAGAGGCCTTATCTACTACTCCACCCTGTTTGCTGTTTTACTCAAACAGCTATCCTTAGACTTGCTCAGGATTTCCTTCATTTTAATTTTCCATTTCATCTGGGTGAGATACCTTACCTCATTGTGCCCCCACCAAAACATGCTGCCTACCAGGCTTTTCATTCCACCAGGTCTCTGTTTTCACAGGGCATTTTTTCTCTGTATCCGTTCTGAGAAATGCAAGGTGGCATCTTAATTGTACAGGCATAGAAATGTGTTGTGAAGTAGCTGCTGTTGTAGAGCTTTCCATTAGCATAAAGATAAAGCATGTTCATAGCACAAGGTGGAAGCCGCTATTCAACTTTCCTGTAGGATATGAACCTCTTGGTGTAAACTCCTGACATGTAAATCCAATGGCAGAGCTTTTAACTCTTTAGTTACAAGGCAAAACTTTAAGCATAGGGAACTGTTTGAACTTTTTTTTTTTTTTTTTTTTTTTTTTTTTTACTAGTGCACATCTTAGACTTGTACTACTGAAAGATATGACTAATTGAAAGAAGTAACTTTATATTTGGGTTATATGGAACAATAAGATGAAATCTTCCCTGAAACCATAATTTTGTTGGAAATTCTATGCAGGCATTTTAAAATCTGGTTAATCTGATAAGGACTTCCAGGACTGCTTAGATTTCCACTGTGGAATGTTTAATTTTAAATTTGTGTCATTTGGAAGAAAGGAGGAAGAATGAAGTTTAGGAAAATCTTTTTTTTTTTTTTTCCCCACTATCTGCCAGTACAGATTAACAGGCTGGGGAGGCAGCTTTCAAAACTTCTAAACTTATGGATAAGATTCCCTGATGTTTTTTAACAGCTACTAGAAATCTAAAGCGCACAAACTTTTAAATCTACCATGCTTTCTGTTGTGGAAGGGATATGTTGTGGTGTTAGCCTTTTTAATCCTGGAATACAAATTGATTTTAAAATGTGTTGAATATTTAAGGATGACTTCATGCAAGTTAATAAACCATTTGTAAAGTGTTTGTATACAACCCTTTGTATCATGTTGTTGGTACACCTTACCAAATTTTTTTTGAGCATGTATTCCATTCTTTACTTCTGTACAATTTCTATTGTTGCTGTAAATATTCTAAAAGAGAAAAAAAAAATCCTGTGGTAACCTTAATTATCAGCATGGAAATGGTTAATTTTTACTGAGCACAATGTATTTTTGAATGGGCCTTCCAAAATATGTCTTTAATAAAAATGCAGATTTTGCACTAGAACAGTGGCATTGTTCAGCAGCTGATCTTATTCCTGACACACCAGAACAACTCTCCTTACGTTAGCTTGGCTCAGATGAGTGGAAGGGGCCAGAACCAGGACTCCTGTGCCCACTGGGTCACTGCCAGGTCCTGGCTGACTCCCCCATCTGAGAGGGTGCTTCTATCTGTCCACAAGCCTGATGTTTCCATGGGAGCACAACATCTCTGCAGCACCTTGTTGCCCTCCATTCCATAGTCCCATTGCAGACACCAAGGATGGATTCTCCCTTTCAGGGCAAGGATCTCTGCTGTTCTCTCTTTTGAACACTACCAAGCCCCTCAGCAGGCCCTACCAGAAATTAAAAGGCCCTGAAAGCTTCCAGCCCATAGTCTTTGATGCTGGAAAAGTGTCATGATGGCATTTCATCATTGTCACATGTAAACTGAGACACTTCTAGGCAAATGTTGAGGTATCAGCAATACGAGTTTTTGATGGCTTCCTCTTTAATGTATCCCAGCTACCCATGGCCTTGAACACCTCCAGGGATGGGGAGTCACCAACTTCTCTGGGCACTCTGTTCCAGTGCCTCACCACCAGGTTGAATGGGGCTGTGAGAAGCCTGGTTTAGTGTAAGATGTCCCTGTCCATGGCAGGGAGATTGGAGCTAAATAATCTTTAAGTTTCCTTCAAACCCAAACCATTCTTTGATTCTGTGATTATGAGGAAAAGCTTTTGTATTTGTGTAATTATACTTCAGCTGGTGCAGTCTCACTTTCATGATGCCCTCAGTCACACTGTTACTCTAACATGCTGAATTTATGCAGAAGTGGAAGTCAAATGCAACTCTAAAAGCATTTCAGGACTTGAGAGTGCTGAGAGGCTTAATTAATTCTTTTTATATAAGAGGCAGAGGTTAAGTGAATTTCCAGAGGTCAATTAGCAAGTGAGCTGCATAGCATAGCAAGGATCAGAACAGAAACTCCTGCTTTAGTAGGAGCCATTTAGTTGCAAGTCAGAAATAGGTCCCTTCCCCATGCAAGCTGGAGAGGTGAACTGCAGACAAAGGACAGGGCAAGGCAAGAGGCAAATGAACTGTGAAATGCACTGTGTGCCAGTTAGTTTCTCTTATTTATTGCCATACAGTACAATCTAGAAAAAGGTCTAGTGATTTCTTTGAAGATGGGAGGCTGGAAGAGTGATAGCACAGGTCCTTTCTACCAGGACAGTATTTTCTTCCTCCGAGATTTTATTATATCCTCTGTGTACAATTAGTCATGTGAAGATATGTAATTTTGTGTAGTGCCTTGGTGGATAATGGTGTGTGGTCCATCCATCCAGGCTGTGCATTAAGCCTGCCAGCTCTTCCAAATCTCACAGGAGCTTCTGGCCCTTGCCATGGGGTGCATTTCCAAAACCAGACAACCTGAAAAACCCTGGACTGTGCATAGGAGCTCGTCAGAAGCTAGTCACAGACAAGGCTTTGACTAGCTACAGCCAAGCTTAACTGCTTTGGGTGATACAAATATTCACCAGCTCGTGCCCAGTCCCTCCTTCTGCCCCTCATGGCCCCCCCTCCCCTCCTCAGTCATGCAGCAAAACATGAGCACCAAGGCTCCTTCCCCCATTACCATCCACCAGGACATGGAGCAGAGCTGCCTGTGCTGCTTTTAGGGCAGGGAGAGCTATGTGTTAACATGTTGGCAACTGCATCCAGGGCCTGGAAATGCTTCAGCTTTCAGTGTTGGTTTCAGTGTCAGTAAGACAAGAGCTGTGATGGCTGGCGGGGAGCCCTGGTCTCCCTGTTGCTGGATGTGCAGTGCCTCCAGGGAGGCTGCTACACCATGCTGGTCCCACAGCTTGGCTGCTGAGGAAGTGCCTCGAGCTCAGTGGATCTTCTCAGTAGAACTTGCCTTGACTGTGGTTCATTAGAGAACCACACAGTGATTTCTTACTAGGAAAATGTGTCCCTAGGCTTATTTGTGGATAGACAAAAATGCAATCCACAGATGAGGAGGTGGGAGGGAAGCAAGGGAGTACTGGTGTATAGCAATCATCTCGGCAGATGGGAATTGGTCTTTTCTACATCTCTGTAGACTTCATACTGTTGGTTAGTGGAGCAGCTTTCAGACTTGCCAGAAGAGCTTATTTCCCTGACAGCTATTATTTGTCTGTATATACAGAAAAAAAAAAAAAAAAACCAAGGCAGAAACATCTGCTCTCACAAATGAATGTGATGAATTGCACAGTCATCCGAAGGCTTCTCTCATGCTTTTGGTCACACCTCATTTGGTTTTAGTCACATCTGAACTCCTGTCCTGCACACCGAGTGTTCACCTCTGCACACAGGGATAAGGAGAGGACAGGAGAAGCAGACAGGCTGCCTCAGTGCTGTTGCTATAGTGCAGCCCATGTTCGGGGTAAACAGCTCTGGATGGGTTGATTTCCCCTCGCAAGATTCTCTCCCTGAGGGTGGATCCAAAGAAGGGTCTGCAGCATAGCTACATCTACTCCTCGCCTGTCCATCACACGACCTCAGGCCCTGTGGTTGGAAATTCCCTCCAGC